>LS495404.1:1512417-1577888 GCA_900490845.1 Pristionchus japonicus
TTCGCGCGCTTTCCTGAGTGGTACGGTATTGAATATGACGAAATCGATCAATTTTATGCGTTTTCAGGACTTTTTTTTAAAATTTCGTAATATTGCATCATCATTACGTAATTCATGCAAATGTTGAATTCGCGCGCTTTCCTGAGTGGTACGGTAATGAATATGACGAAATCGATCGATTTTTCGCGTTTTTAGGACTATTTTAAAATATCGTAATATTGCATCATCAATACGTAATTTATGCACATTTTGAATTTGCGCGCTTTCCTGAGTGGTACGGTATTGAATATTACGAAATCGATCAATTTTATGCGTTTTCAGGACTATTTTAAAATTTCGTAATATTGCATCATCATTACGCAATTTATGCAAATTTTAAATTCGCACGCTTTCCTGAGTGGTACGGTATTGAATATGACGAAATCGATCAATTTTATGCGTTTTAGGACTATTTTAAAATATCGTAATATTGCATCATCAATACGTAATTTATGCACATTTTGAATTCGCGCGCTTTCCTGAGTGGTACGGTATTGAATATGATGAAATCGATAAATTTTATGCGTTTTTAAGGATTATTTTAAAATTTCGTAATATTGCATCATCATTACGCAATTTATGCACATTTTGAATTCGCGCGCTTTCCTGAGTGGTACGGTATTGAATATGATGAAATCGATAAATTTTATGCGTTTTTAAGGATTATTTTAAAATTTCGTAATATTGCATCATCATTACGCAAATTATGCAAATTTTAAATTCGCGCGCTTTCCTGAGTGGTACGGTATTGAATATGACGAAATATAACGATTTTTGGCAGTTTTAGGACTATTTTAAAATTTCGTAATATTGCATCATCATTACGTAATACCTGTTTTTTCATGTTCTTCTCGTCGAGACAAGTTCAATGGTATCGAAGATCGGCCGTTTCTATGAAGTTGCGTGACAGACAGACAAACGTTATGGTTTTGTCACCTCTCCCTTTTCTCGCGATTTACCTCTACTCGTTGAACAAATGAATAGGTTTGAAGCAGTCTAAGGTTCTTTCCAGCCGGTCTTTGCCTACCGCAAGACAGAATCTTTGCTTACCATTCCATACCGGAATCTGTCCCCTACCCTACCACAAGTCGGAATCTACCATACCATATCGCTCGAAGTGCTCACCATGCATGATCGTCTGCCAGGCAGCATCGAAGAGAAGCACGTGGGAAGGGTAGATGAAACGGTCCGTTTGTCTCATGATGTAGTCGGTGAAGTTCTGAATAAACTGCGGTCGCGTTGTTTACTCGATGCTATCTTGACCCGATATCTATGCAATTTCGTCGGTGAAATTTCGCTCGAATTTTATTAGGACTGTTGGAAAGAAGGAAGAAGAATGAAGCTCATAAAAAGTACCATTGCCTGATCAGTCTTGTTATTATATCCGTATGGAGGCGAGAAGAGGTACGCCGTAGTCAGAAAGACGGCTGTCTCCGATGCGAGGAACGCGAGAGTGAGAAGGATGAGGCGAATCCCGGGCAGGAGTTCAGGCATCTGGAAGATGGAAGGGTGGGTGAAAGTTAGATCGACCTTCGTTTACATATGCCTGCAATGGGGAGTCAATGGGGCGGAGCCTACGAATGATAGTGATCATGTGATGGAAGGGGGTTGAATATGAGGAAATTAGGCGACGGTGGGGCCAGAAAGGGAGGAGAGTTCCCACGGAGTAGGACCTTCATCTTTCCGGTCGCACTCTTCCTTGTCTGATTCCGAAAGCGTATGAGAGGTAGAGAGAGTCTTTACATGCCAAATTCTCTCCAATTCACACATTCGATTATGTCAGACAGAGCGAGTGACCGTGCGAAATAGAGATTCACTAATGATTTGAGGTTTATGCCGAAGAGTGTCACGTACGATTTTGCGAAACCGTTGGACATTCTCTTTAGTTAAGATTTTGTTTTCTTCGAATAGAAAAAAAGAAAATATTATATTGATTCTGTAGATCTGAACCACGAAAATTAGTTGACCCACTGAACCGCTCACTTTAGGATCACGGTAGTCGGTTACGGTATTGTTTGATTACGAGATAATCGATAATTATACATGTGATCAAAGGAAAAAATGTTGACTCACTGAACCAGTTTCGGGTATACGGTATTCGATCGCTGACGAAATAATCGAAACAATATCACGCATCTCCCTGAAAAGAGAATGCAGGAGGAGAGGGGAGGGGATCATTTTCGATTAGACAAACCACAGTTTCTCTAGCTTAATACTATGAAATAAATACTATGCAATAGAACAATAAGTGCTTCTCCAGTCACAACTCGGTATTGCAGTACAGCCATTTCAAACAGTTGGTTAATGAATTCATCAGTACTCTGTGTTCGCTGAGATACGCTTGTACTTAATTTACTGTGCAAACAGCAAAGATTGGAAAAACTAAAAAACCAATCCGCAAATCCGGTGATCATTTTTTGTTTCGTTTTCTTCCTCAACGGTAGTGACTTGCACAAAAATATTATTGATATGGTGATCTTTATGATATGCACTACTTCTAAACGTCTCGCTGGATAAGCAACTGAAATGAGAAAGAACAGCTTCATACAATGGAATTCATAGTATTAAAAAGAGGAAGATTATTTGAGTGTGTTCATTTCCTCAGAGTCACTCGCTACCAGTAGGGCTTCATTATCACTGCTGTGTAGCGAGTAAATTCGAGGAGGAATTAGAACTGACTCTCCACGGTGAGGAAACTCACTTTTGATTGACTACTATACTTCTAACAACAACTTAAGAAAGTCTTTTGCAGCTCTCATGGGGAATTGTTCGTTTCGCTTTCTCGCAAACCATTTCAAGATCAGGTGAAGGCGCCGTGAAAACGCTCCAGAACACGCATTGGACCTCAGTGAGATATCGGTGATGCAAAACAAGAGGTCTGATAGCATTGAATTGTTTGCAAGTTGTGCAAGTTAGGTAGCGTACAGAACCGTTTCGATGTGACCCAATAAAGAATAAAAAAAGAAAAGAGACATACCTGGTCATCATAAACAATCACTGGAATACAAAAGAGAACCTATAGAAGAGTGAATACACGATTCAAACTGAGTGTAAACCTTCCCATTTGCGTCCCATCCGCGAATCACTGAGCCGGGGAATAGAACAGAAGAGAGAGGCACGCAACGCAGCCGCATCGCCCCATCGATCGAGAGGGCTCTTCTTGCACCCCCTCGCCACACTCCGCTCTCCCCATACACTCTACCTCGACTACTCTCCCCCTATCTCTTCTTCCCATCTTACACACAAACAGGAAGCGAGAGATGGAGAGAGCGCAGAGAAGATGAGAAGAAAGTAAGAGAGTGTACCGAGATGAGAGAGTGACGAAAACAAACCTTCGAGGCTTCATACGAACTTTCACAGGAACTTGTATGTTGAAAGACTAATACGATGATTCGTAGAATTAAGAATCCTGTAATTTGAACTCAAACATGACTATTTTTCATGAGGCTTACAACAAGCTCATTATATCAATCAATTAATTACTAGTTAATTTTTGTATGGTACGGTAACTAATGCACTTTACTCCATTTGAAAATTAGTCCTTGTCAACATTCTCAAAACGGGGAGAAAGGATTAATGAATCTGACCAATGGACACTTTTCGCCTTTTGCGTGAATACGGTACTTCATCTACTCTTTCATTTCCAGCAAATTCAATATTGATTGCGCTTTACGGATTATTATCCATTCTAAACTAGTCAAACTCGAGCTTGCTTGCTCGTTGCTTGCTTGTATTGACCAGAATTGTCAATCTGCAAACTTTTCACTCAATAACGTTCATGGAGCTCAAGAAAATGTTTTCTGAATGAGTCATTGATAACGAAGGCAATCCGTTTCCTTTCCTCTATCTTCCGATGATGACTCTTTCTTGTTTCTCTCACTCTCCCTCAATCTTAATTGTTACTTCACTTTGATCAGTACTCGCGCTCTCGATATCTCAACGCAACCTCAAATGCACTAAATTCAATACATTCAGTGTGTCCTATCTACCCTAGGACGTCTCATCTTCGGATGCAAGTTAAAGAAGAAACAAGCTAAAGAACAAGCAAGTGAGTCGAGATATTCGAAATCCTTCCTGAGTGGATCATTGTGACTACGTTGGCTAAAATAGCGTTCGTAATTATACAACTGTTTCCGTTTCAGTTGACATTCACCTCCTCCTCCACCCTCACTGTGGCTTACAATCACGTTATCTTGGCCTAGTGGAGCTCTTCGTGGACCATCTTCTCGATCTTCTCCCCCCATCGCCATCGATGAGTTCGATGCTTTTGGCTTTTTTGAGTTTTTTAATTGAAAATTTAATTGTATTCTTGCTGTTAACTGGTGATAAAAATGGTCTCATCTAGTTTCCATGCGAGCACAACTGATTGCTGTCGTCATGAAATTAGCTCAAAATAGTTGTAAAATAGTTTCAAAAAACACAAATTGGATTTTTTTCTTATACATATTTCAATTTCTCATACACCGAATCACATGAGGTTTACGCAGCTCAGTGCACATTTGTTTGTTGCTACGTTAGAAAACACGTGTGCCATAGGTGCACTATTGGAATGGAAACACTCACTGTCTGAGATTGGAAACGAAATTTACAAACCGTGACCCCACTTTCGGTTTGATCCATTAATGAATTCGAATGATCATTGGAAGAGACGAGCTGCTTCAACATGAATATACCTATGAAGAGAGTTTCAGTCCCTTGGCGAAAGACAGTTCTCCACCAACCGAAAGAGTCGGGTAATATGGCGAGATCCTGAGGAGGTTCAAACTAACGGAACATTCGATTGTAATGCTTGTTGTTAATATGACAAACTCACAAATAGCCCGAAATAAATTTCTCACTGATTCTACCTATTATTCAATGTCACATATATTCTGTAAGGCACCTGATGTTTTATATCCCTATCCATTCCCTGCTTCTCACCTCGTATACACAATGGAGGAAGAGGAAGAGGATCCAGTTGCTGCTCCCGATCCATACATTGCGAGATTGGAAGTAATGACCAGCACAAATCCACTCGCGATCGATCAACGAAACTGAATAGAATCATAAACAAGCTCCTATTTTTTTGTTAGCACTACTCCTGATGAATGACCGAACGATTAAGAAGGGCTTTTTCCACAGAGACGGGCCAGAGGGTGTTTCTCTTACGAGACGAGCCAGAGGGAAAGGGGGACGAGAGGTCCTCTGGGATCCGACTATCACAAGGTGGTACATTGATAACACAAGTAAGAATTAGGGAAATGATGGGAGTGAGGACTAACTCTCTGATCGTTCTCGCATCGCAATCGAGTATCAATTGGGTGAGCGACGGCGAGTCTCGAGTTAGTGCCGTCCCCGTCGTTTACGACCACTGGTACACTTGAAAGACAATAATGATTTCATTATAATATTTATCAAAATACTGCTCGTATAATCATACCTGTATCCACTATATAATGAAAGATTTCAGGACTGTATTCTTCGTTTAGTTATCTTTACAGTGAATATACAAAATGGATGAGAGGGGACGAGGGAAGGAAGATTCTCACCCGAGGTCCTGTGACACGAGGTTGGCAACATTGGCCGTTACAGCGAGTCTGTCTGTCACTGCGCGGTTTCACATCAAACAAGAGGCACCAGAGACGATCGGTGGAAAGATGAGTGTCGTTGTACACTGCAAAAGCTATTTATGCTTTTCTTACAATTTCCAGCTGCGAATGCTTGGTAGAAAGGAAAGGAAGAAGATTTGAATTTCTTTAACTTGGGGATCGCTTGTAGTCTTGATTCTACGAGTGCCGAAGTCGCCATACTTCCATTGAGAGAAGAACTGCGAGGACTCGCAGTGTGCAAACTATGAACGTGTTTATGTATACCATCATAACATCATCTGATCATACCATCATCGCTCCAAACAGCACTTCGCCAATTGCTGAAACACATGCGACCCGCGAAGTTCTGTCGGTCGCCTGGAAGGATTCAGTTTATTGAGCATACTGCGATATACACTCAATCATAATTATAGCTTAATGCTGTTTCTTTAAAACTCAGAATGAAGTATGATATATCCATATGTGGCAAACGTGAATTATCACACAACACGCTATTCGCATGTCTGTTCGAGTAGTCGCCCAGTACATTTTACACTTTGACATGAAGGGACTGAGGGAGTTGAAATATATATAATCATTGTAAATACTATTATTTGAGTAAAGATATTTTACTGTGATTATTTAAACAAACAACTGACCATATCCGCACAACACTTGTGCAATCGCTGAAGCACATTCGACTAGCGAAGTTCTGCAGGCCACCTTGAATGATTAACTTTAATAAGAATACCACGATTGTCATTCAATCAAAAATGTAGTGAACTCAAATTGTCAAACACAGTTGCCTGCTTAAGTTTAGAACAGTTATCAGCAAAGGAAGAAAGAACGGCTATCTGGCTCTTTTGATTTTTAATGGTTATAAACATGAAATATCAACCACAGCGTCCATAATCTCACTATCCATATCGTCATCGCTCCACACAGCGCAGTTCCTTCTCACATTAATCCGGCGACTTTCCTAATGTTGCCTAACGATATTTCTTTTCCAAAGGTTAAATATTTGTGTTTTGATCTGCATTTCGTCATTTTAGAAATGGAGTGGAATGAAACTAACCAGTATCAGAGTGAAATGTGACCATCTTCTCTGTCAATGGCAAGCCCTCGATCTTCTCGTTCCCCACGCATTTCACGATGCCTGTTAATGAGAAAACAATATTTTGTAAATAGTTCTTGCATGAAACGAATACTGTCGAGTTCCCCAGTCGGTGAGCTCAAATCCCCTCCTGCCTGGTAACTTGAACCAAATGGACTTTCAATTCTCGTTAGCAAAAGTCAAATTGCACTAACAGTATATTCGTTGTTAGGAGCCTTTATCAACTTAGGCGAATCGATAAAGCTAAAACAACGCATGGGGAAAGAAACTTCACTCACTTGTACGAGTCCACAAGGAACTTCGCGGCCAGCAAGTCTCTGTTGTTGCAGAAGGCAATCGAGGGATCGGTGATACTCGCAAAGTGCCTCAGACGTCCATAGAAAGATTTCTGATCCCATCGAGGTACGGAAAGGTCGATTCGCTTCTCTTGATCGGCCATTATGGCACTGAGAATTGCGGCCTGTAAGGAGCAATATGAAATAAACCGCCCGGCAAGAATTGTAGAAGATGATCAGAACATCTATCTTGCACAGAACCTAAAGCAAAATATTAAGAACCATTGCTGCAGCGACCGAAAGAGTCGCGATCAGTGTGAACAAAGACGTGCAGGTTGACGAAAATAATTACAGAAGTGCCAAATATGAGTGACGCGGGCAGATTTGTGATCGCGCAACGCGGTCGCGTTGCGTGTATTCCCTTCTTTTCATATTACAGGTGTTCTCCGAGAGTGCAGGAAAACGAGGCCCTTTTGCCTTCTGCATTCTGCCTCATATATCGACGAAAGTTATTCAGTGGGACCCAGTGGCGGAATCTTTAAGATGTATTCACTTGTTTTAGTCAAATTTGCATATTATCGTTTTTGTGATCTACTATTTAAAATGGCCATAAGTAGGTTCACTTTTGTACAGCGAAATTGAACGTACCATTGAATAGGTATTCACGATCCCTACACAAACTCAAGAAGGCCCTTGCTCGGAAACATCGGCTTCGGGGTGAAAAACACGAAAAAGGCGTGTTTTTTTGTTGCATTTTACTTTTTCTAACTTAATTATTGTTTCAAACTTTCACGGTAGTACTAGGTGATATGTTCGTCACAACGACTTATCTTAACATGTGCGTTACTCGTGAGTTCGCAGCGTGTCGTGTATTTTATATGTTTCTAATAACGGATATTTCCCGAAGATGGGTCGAAACAAGAGTGTCGGATCATCGACTCCAGCTCCCAAGAAGAGAAGAACATCGAGTACTCCGAAGAGGAAAGAGAAGATTGAGGAGGAACCCAAGACCTATACGGTCGAATCCATCATCGATAAGAGGGTTGGTTCATTATTTTGAATCGATTAGGGCTAATATGTAGACTTTGACCGGAATCTATTCGCTCACTTTCGCTTTCTGAATATACAATATTTAAATAAAATACATTCGATTCTTGATGCTAGTAATTATCTGTTTTTTCAGAGGAAGAAAGGAACAAGGAAGGATGAAGAATTCGAATGGCTCATGATCTGGACCGGGTACAACATCACCAACACATCATGGGAACCCACCGACCACATTGACGGCCAGGATGCAAAGGCACTCGCCGATGATCTCGATCGGTAGCATTTTATTATCCTTTTTTCATTCACAATAATTCTGTAGTTACATAAAAGCTCGTACGTATATATCGAAAAATGATTTGTTTTAATTAATGTTCGAAAAACGCACGGATGATAGGAATGCAGTGTATGCACTAGGGACACCAAAGTAGTTTTGCCGTCACTGTTGCTGAGGAAGAACCTCTCCTCTGGATTGATGCACGAACAATTTGAAATGAGTCTTTTGCTGAAAACTGTTTGTAATGAATTCACAACAACGATATACTCATATCAAAATATAATGTTAGAGTCTCCGTCTAAAACAAAAATAGTTGGAACCCATGGAGAGTTGTAAATGGCAAATCCCAACATGATTTTTTCCTCAGCTATCTCAGCGGCTCGTCGAACCGCAAGCCTGCCTACCGGGAGCAATACGAAAAGGACCCCACGGTGTGCTAATAACATTTTTGTGTTGTTCGTTTATCAGGGATCTATGAGTCCATTCCCACGTCGGATTGAACCCGCCACTTTAACTCAACGATAAGTTTTTTTCAGAGGTTCTGGAAGGACTACAAGGAGCCGAAGGGAAAGGGCCGTGGAAAGAAGAAGAAGGTGGAGAAACCATTTTCCAGTCCTCAAGTCAACCGTCCGACTTCTTCCGCTCTTCTTGCTGCTCAACAGACCGTCGGAGTCATGGCGGCTGGTACCCTCGCAGGAAGTGGAGCTCTGGCATCGAAGAATGGAGTATCTCCCTATCTCACTAACCCTTCGATCGCTCTCGCACCTCAACCCACCCCGGACACTCTCCAGGCGGTTGGAGCAACCAACGATGCGCAGAAGGACCAATACGGATCTACTTCCTCCGCTGGGGCTTCCTCTCAGCATTCGAATGATAGCCGGTCTTCCCAGACGATTGCATCCGCTAATGGAGTTACTCCATCGGGAAGACATGCCGTCGTGAAGGCCAAGGTCGGAGAGGGCTTTCCCGGCAATCAGCTTGCTGCACTGCCTCTCGCTCCCGCGATGGATGCAGCAGGAGAGCCAGCTGCGCAGCTTCCGGTCTCCCCTCCTCCCCAGCACCCTTCGCATCTCACCCATCCTGTCGAGGAAGAAGACGTTTCAGGCGATGAGGAAACAGGAGCAGCGTCTGCTCAGTCCGCATCCCAGCAAGTGCCTTACTTCGTTCTCCTTGACCCTAGACGAATTAGGAGTCCGGGAGGTTGGTGGGTGGAAGCCATCCCAGATCTTGAACTTCTCACGGGCATTCCATCTGGGAGCACGTTTTTCCAAGAAGTGGATGATGAGGGCGTACCAACTGGATTGACCGGTTACCTCGAGGATCCGGCTGGAGAGCCGCGAGCGTCAACGCCAGTTCCCGAGTCGTGCGAGACAGTTCTCGATGCGATTCCTGCCACACGGAGAGTTGAAGGGCTTCCCGCCTCTTCTCAAATCATCACTTCTGAAGGAGAGAATGCCTCTGCCAGCAGACAACCCGGAGAGAAGTCAGCACCACAGACCCAATATCTCATAGTGGAACCTCAGCCTACTGTTCAACAGCTAGTGGATGCTTCCACTCCCGCTCCGAAGATCCTGTGTAACACTCGCCCCATTCAAGAGAAGAGGACTCCTTCTATTTCGAGAGGATCGAGTGGAAATGGAACGAATGAGAAGCAAGGAGGACCGGGTACACTGACTAATGGACGAAGGGAAGGAATTGACCGTCCTTCATCTGTTCCGAATGGAACTGAGATGGTGAGCATTCTTTAGTTCTCCATTTGAGATCAGTAGGGCAGTAGCGTGAGATAAGGAAGAATATATTGTTTTGACTATGGTCAACCCTCGCTCTCTTCTTTCGGGATAGTGATAGTGATTGATACCAGGAATGATTAGAGACTGAGTCACGTGAGCCAAAGGTGACCAAGACACGTTATCAAAAATCTTCCGAAAATTCATATTACAGATTCCTTCTCTGAAGAAGGCCAGGGATCATCCTACCACATCGATTGTACCCTCTTCCTCTGCTGTTCCTTCATCCAATGTGACTTTTTACGTTTGTTATTCTGGTAATGGTGGTGAATAATGCAAGAGTGTTAACAATGCTATAAAACTTGAAGCGATGGAAACATATTTCGTAAGTCAGTCTGATTCTGCTTCTATCCAGTCCCGTCAATTGCCAACCGTTGAGAAGGATAGTAGACAGCTATCAAGTGGATCTCGCAGAGAGGGCGAACCGAAAGGAGGTGAACAAGGGCCGGTCACTCGACCACTTGGTGAGAATCACTAGAATCGAGAAATTAGTGTGAGAGAAAGATTGGAAACTATTATTAACGTATTCCAAATTTTGAAAAATAATGTAAATTTACGATAGCAACGAGAAAAGAATGTGACACAAAATAAGTCGCGGTTGGATGTATGATCATATATTTTCCAGCGATCCTACCCACAATGGAAAACCCGGAATTCCCGTCATTTGACTGGGTGCGGCACGTTCAGAAATACGGAGGTACTCCTGCTCCGTTCGAGGCCTTCTGGAAGGTATGAACGCTAAGCCGTTTCACTTGGAACCGTAGAATTGCCATGAAAGTATTGATTTTATTTTCAGCGCTCGACAGCGCCGTTCACGAATCTGTTCGAGGATTACGAGGACAAGTTCGTTGTCGCTCCGGACTACGATGGTGAGATCAATTTCGTGGTTGTTTTAACTTTTATCTAATTATATTTGTCATTTACAAAACAATGTAGACAATTACTTTTGATAATCGTTTCTCTTCAGATATCCTCTCGGATTCTTTCGAGGAAGGAGTCATCTGCTCGATTGTGGATGTCCAGGGACCATGGTTGAAGGTAATATAATCTTATTTCTCGAAATATTTCAAACTCAGTAAATACAAATGGATTTTCAAATTAGTAATTATTTTTTTGCTAAATTGGTAATATTTAAAGTAATCTGAATAACTTCAGTTGCACGCACACGGAACGGACCCATGCCGTACCAAGTGGTACCTCCACGACGACGTCTTCGTCCAACCACTCAGGTCTGGTTTATATCATATGGAATTGTGTCGATGGGTGCTGTGGATCATGTTACATTCAGAGTCCAAAATTTCTGATTTCGATTGAAGATTCATATTGACAAATATATATGACTACTGATTTTAATTCAGTATTGGCGTTTACACATTGACTGAACTTGGCAAAGTGCAAATGATCTTGAAGTAAACAAAGATCAAATGATTTCAGGCGGATTTACGGTATTGCTCTGTTTGTGGTCCCATTGATTTATGGTTGAAACCGGGTGAATTCTCCCTCTATAAAGAATGATGGACGCCAGTGGATAGGACTGTCCATACTTCAAGTCACGTGCATCAATCAAAGCCGCTGGCAGATCTTATCTATATCTTTGACAGACTGACAGGCTAATGGAAGAGAAGAGAGAGAGAATGGGAGAGAACTGATACCATATGGGGCCATTGGAATTTCAGTTGAAGTCAACGTTTCGGGGACGTAATTTTAGAGGCAATACTCTCGATGATTGACCAGATTAGACTATGTATGGTAGGGGACGATGTGCAGAAGGAACAAGCGTGTGGCGGGGAAAGAAGAAGTGACAAGCTATGGATCTTTGATGCTGGTGACAATGAGTATATGACGAATTTAGCGAGAACCATAATTATATTCTTCAGAAGCATGGACCAACGAAGCCCCTCGATCAAAGAACCTGCACATCGACAATCTAACTTCCGGTAATAGTAATTAAATTCCTCAGAGATTTTGAAATAGTATTTTGTTTAATTTACTTTGGATTACACATTTTAAAACTCTAACAATTACATTTGTTTTAGACATGCGGCAAAGAAGGCGGTGTTCTCAAACGGAAATCGTCGAGTACCAGCCAACTGCTTCCGGAACAGGACCACGTTCTCGGATAGACCGATTGTAAACCGTTTCGAGGTAATACTATCTACTTGTATGCTCAACGTCGACACGGATAAGTAAAAAAATAATTTCCAGAAGGGCCACTTGCTGGAGACGTACCATCCCATAAACGGAGATGGAAATTTTGCCCCCGCAACGGTCACTCAAGTGAATGAGAAGAAGAAGGTTGGTCAAAGCATGTTTAAGTCCCCCAAATTATACAAGAAGACTGAAACATTTAAACAATCTTCAGACCATCACAATCACCTATGCTGTTCACCGGGTTTCCATGGAAAGCGTGAGTGCGATAAGATTACATATACTCCCATTTGCTCAGTAGCGAGCACTATTAAATTTAATTTCGAAAATCATTCTTCAGGAACTTCCATTCGACGATCGATGCCTCTTCCCGTGTGGATTTGCGGCCGCCATCGGATGGAAATGCGGTCCAGAGCAGAATGAGTACAAAGGTGGCTAGTTGGCTAATTCTTGAGTAAAGCAAAAATAGGGCGGAGCATGTGGATGCAATTTGAAAAATATTTGTATATCAATTTTTTGAAGAAAAGTGTCAGGGAAAAAAGTGAAGCGAAATAAGGCCTCGGCTGCTCTGCACACTCTCACAAATCCAGTGACCGTACCACTTCAGCCACCTCGACTCCTCAACTGCAATCGAGCATCAATTCGAAGGCCTCGTCTACGCTCACTCCTCGAGTTGACGCTCCTCCTATCGAGAGAAGAGGTTAGATTAAATGTTTTTCAATACTTTAAGGACATTATTTAATTAAAAAAAACATTTCACTAATAAGTTCGAATTCAGAGACGACACTGCGAGAAGAGGCCACAGAGAGCACTGCAGCCGCAATCAACGGGAAAGCGGTGACTGACTCGCCCATCCTTGCTCCACCACTCGATCCGCTGCCAATCGACTCAACATCTCCCATCGTGATCACTCCTTCCGTAATCGGTGGCAAGAAGAAGCCCAATGGAATTCGAGTGAATCCCGAACAGTCTCTTCTGAACTCTCTTCACCTCCATTCCTCGCATCCTGTCAGCTTACGTCGATCTGAGGAAGAACGATCGGCTGCAGAAGAAGCAAGGATGGGCCCGCGAGGTGAATAGTTTAATGGAGATTGTGCGTGGTATGGAGTGGAGCTATTCGTTAGGAGAGACGAAACAATGATAAAACAAATTATCGCAGGATCGAGTGCTGAGGAGGATAACACGAGAGAAGTGAGCCCGCCGGCAGTCAGGAGTGGGAGGGCGGCAGAGGTTGGAACGCTGTTCACGCCAGACCAGGTGGTCACTGCTCTGAGGAAGAATGAGGCGATCAACAAGAAGAAGAATGCGGAGATGCGCAAGGTTAATACTGTATTCTCAGTATTAAATAATACGATAGTTTAAGAGAGTCTTCCATCAGTCTTCATCTCAAGAGTGCTCCATCGGTGAGGATGACGAGATTTCTTCCAACGATCTCATCCAAGGTGGATTTTTTTATTGAAGTAGTCAATAACATCAATTGTACACACATTTTCGGATGCCGAGAATCTGCTGATCAGTCTCTCATCCAGCAACTTAAATTTATATTGTGACTGAGCATCTTCCAGGATCGCCAACTCATGATCTGGTAGCACCCACTGGATCGAAAAGAAGCCGAGAAATCAATGAATTCAGTGACCAGTGCCAGCCGACCAAGGTCCACTACTCTTTTAGTAATTTTGAGAACAAAGATTGCTGTTACACTTGTTCAACCTGAATGTTATAATGCTCATTTGCAGAGACCGAATCTCTTCGACGAGGAGCATAACCGTTTGCACAGCAATCAGTCGCTGGATTCTAGAGAATGTAAGCATTATTTGTGTAAGAATTTCATAAATGATGAATATTTTTGGATGATGCAAACATTTTTCATATTATTTTTGTTTCAGATGGCCAACCCAATCGTCTCTCGATCGCCAAGAGTCCAATCACATGTACGATATTGCTTGCTTGAACATCCAAAATCATTCAATACCATTACAATTTCAGCCCTCTACTTCAGCCAACCCTGTCTTAGGAGAGACTTCCACTCACGGTGAGTTTTACAATTCAGAAAAAACAATCTAGTAATATTTGCTGTTATTGAGTCCACGTAACTGCCGAAGTATTTCCGCTAATATGTCCAATTCTAACGAATATTTCAAAATTACAGAATGCTGCCTACTGAACGTCTTCGAGGTCCGCTGGAGGTTCTCTGGGCGCGGATGGTCGAACAAGTAAATTATTCAATTATTTTTGGATTAACAACAGTTAAAACGAAGCGAATTCTTCCTCAAATTTCTAGAAAATGTCACTGTGCCTCTTCGAAATTAATAGGGGATATCATTACAGTTGATGTCGTCCATAATGCCCCATCGAGCCAACCAGTTCCTCTCTGAACTCAGAAGACGAATGGATGTCGTCTTGGAGGAGGATATCGAGTGCCACTACGTCAACACTGGAAGACTGCCAACACTTCGTGCCACTTTCCGTACGAATTCATTAAGATTAACCACGACTTGAATTTCTTCACGTTGTTAAATGCCTCGGATCCCAGTGAAGCCATCAAAAAACGATAATTCAGCCATCGATGGTAAGCAGCAAAGAATGCTGATCTCATCGCCCGGCGATCTGAAGAAAGCAACCGATGTACTGAGAGCGATCCTACATGAGGTTATCATGTTTATAATTATGGGACAAAATAAGACCTTGGTAATATTCTGCTAGGATATTCAGACGTCAAAAAAGTTATGCAAAATAACGGTCTCACGGACTTGATTGTTTTGAGTATGTGATACCGTAGCCGCGAGCACAACGTACCTTGTGATATGGAGTAGGGCGATTTTATGTGTCAAATGGAAACGAATGTAATTTGAGGCCGGAATCTGCCCGAACGCTGTCTCCTACAACAGAGAAGGTCTCATGTGCCAGTATTGCGATCGAGATAAGGTAAGTGATCAAGATAAACTGACTCTTTGCCACCTCAAGTTGTTAAAAATGTTCAACATGAGGCTTCTTTTATAATTTAAATCCCAAAAAGTAATAACTTGTAGATGATGGCAGAGACGGCACAAGATACGCGAGCGAAAAAGGTCGTCTCGCAGGTGCAGATGGACAAAAATGATTCCATCAATCATAAGTAAGTAGACTATGCTTTTGAGATTATTTTTTTCTAAATGCAATATTATGTTGTAGTTCATCTCCAAATTCTCGTCCTCGAAAACGCAAGACGATCAATTCGAACACAATGGGAGAATGGACGAAAGAAGACGAACTAGAGAGGATTTGCAGTGAACACGACAACACTCTCCCAGTGGGGTGAGTGTGAAGAGTTTGAAGAGAGTACTTTAGAAAATAATTATAATTACAGCGCCGTACTTCGCGCTAATATCGCTGCGTCTCGCCAATTGGGAAACTCTCCTTCTCATATCAAGTACGTCTGAATCTATCAATTACTACGCACTCGGAGATTCGCTTCTTAATCTGAAGATGCCCAAATACAGTACCGCTCAAAAGTTTGGACGCAAAATTGATATCATCATAAGTTTCTTCAAAGTTAAGATAGAGGCTTATGGTTTTGACTGATCGATAGCTCAACCATAGGAGAACAACGTCATAAGGTACAAGTCTGCTCACCTCTGCAAAGTCATTCGCCGTACAAGTTCTGCCGAGGTGTGGTCGGAAATATTTTTGTAAGCCTCTACGGAAATTTTCTCGAATGTCTCATTGCTATGTATTGGTAGTACATCCATAGTAGAGAACAATAAAAATATATTCCCGTTGAGCGCTATTCGCATAGAGTAATGGCATCGAATTGAAGACACCTCTGAAAAACTTTCAAAAGTCAATATCTCCGGTCTCTATCGAGCAAATGACCTCATATTCGGTGCGTTTCATGAGTGAGTGCTGAAGCGTAATTCCGCCGAGTTTAAAGTGAATCGGACGATTGACGAAGAAAATCGAAAAAAATTCGAGTTCCATTTTCAATTGTTCAAAAATTGCCCTGCCCATGTTGCGAAAATTCTGTGGCTCCGCAGCAGAGTGAGGAATCTATAAGTGAACATGTGTGCAAAATTTCAGAGTTGGCGCTTTCCACAGGGGAGCAATTGAAGAGAGCTAAATTGCATAAATGCCTCCCGAGGCTGACCAGAGTTTCCGCAAAAGCATGTAGGCGCCCTCAAAATAGACTGATAGCCTTTGAGTGAGTGCATAGCATCACGCAGTGACAGTTTGTACTAGATTCTAGGTGAATCGAGTCATTTTCGAATTATTCGAGTAAACCGATTTTAATGATTTTCACGATCCATCCTAAATATCTTCTTCAGTTGCTCCCCTGTGGAAAGCGTCAACATAAAGCTCCTTCTCTGAAATTTTGCACACATGTTCACTCATACATTCCTCACTCTGCTGCGAAGCCACAGAATTTTCGCAACATGGGCATGGCAATTTTTGAACAATTGAAAATGGAACTCGAATTTTTTTCGATTTTCTTCGTCAATCGTCCGATTCACTTTAACTTCGGCGGAACTACGCTTCAGCACTCACTCATGCAACGCACCGAATATGAGGTCATTTGCTAGATAGAGACCGGAGATATTGATTTTTGAAGAATTTTCAGAGGTGTCTTCAATTCGATGCCATTACTCTATGCGAATAGCGCTTAACGGGAATATATTTTTATTGTACTCTACTATGGATGTACTACCACTATATGGCAATGAGACATTCGAGAAAATTTCCGTAGAGGCTTACAAAAATATTTCCGACCACACCTCGGCAGAACTTGTACGGCGAATGACTTTGCAGAGGTGAGCAAACTTGTACCATAAGACGTTGTTCTCCTATGGTTGAGCTATCGATCAGTCAAAACCATAAGCCTCTATCTTAACTTTGAAGAAACTTATGATGATATCAATTTTGCGTCCAAACTTTTGAGCGGTACTGTATGGTTCAAATGCTGAAATTTAAGTGCTCCTACATCAGTAACTCCGCAGCCGAACCCTGCAGACAGCAGCAGAGTTAATGGAACTGGAGCGACGTCCATCTCTCAATCGTCTATTCTTCGGTTCGCCCACTTCGCGATTCGGAATAATATATTTTCCTGTTTTTTAGATGCGCTTCAATTCAAGCAGATAATGAAACAAAAGAGTAACTAAGTAATTCAGGGTTCCGACTGAGCACACAGCAGTGAATGATGTCAATAAATCGAATCTGGAAAGGTTCATTCCGTGCGTTATTCACAATATAACTTCTATTCTCAGTATCGAAGGACCTGTTTCAAAGCAGCAGAAGCTAGCTACAACTGGATCCTCCTCTTCTCAACCACCTCCATTCAAGTCTGTTCATCCAAGTTCATTGTATCATGTAATTAAACGGAACGATTGTAAAAATTTCAGCGAATTCACTGCTGCACAACAGAGACTTTCTGCCAATGGATCCGCCTCAACAACTGAATCGACTTCCGGTGCAAGCTCTCCAATCAATCGGTTAGTTAGCCGTGTGTGAACACTCGTCAAGTATTTTTTTAAAAATGTGCATTCAATTATTTTAGTGCTCCTACAGTTTCATCTCAGTAGCAAGGACATGACATAAATTTTTACCATTAGGAATTACAGGATCGAAGATCCGACGATGGTTAGACTCGAAGAAATACATGCACAGTGCAATGCAGCTAGCGCAGCCTTGATGCTCAGAGACCGGTAAGACTCACAATAAGTGTTTTTTTCAGAATGGAGCAATATGCAAGAAAATACGGAATTAAGACATGAATATGCAGGGAGCTCAGAGCAGCGCTTTTAACTGGTGACTGTGACTATCCGGAATATGAATCCGCAGCGAAGAGTTATTTCAAGGCTTTTAATGAATATCAAGCACGGTCGGATGAGTTGACACGGTTCGTTTACGCCATTTCAAAGGAGGGCTAATAGCAAAGAAATGGGCAAAACACTTTGTCACAGTCTGCAAAAATCCTAGGTCAAGGGCGGCATTGAACCCCGCACCTTCGGAAAGATAGGCCGGGTCCATTCCAATATATAAATGCGCTTCCTAAGGATGTTAGTGTACACCATTTCTTGTCTCGCTCTATAACCGTCATGTTTTCATTTTCAAATTCCCGCCATTCCCTGTCCTTTCAATATCCATGGCACAGAGCCAAGTCGCTATAAAATCGTTCTAGCAAAAAATATAAACATGCGGTTTTCGCATTTCTAATATGGTTCGTGATGATTCAGCGTTGTCAGATTAGTCATCTAATATTTGTTATTTCACCTTCTTTAATTTCGTTTAAAACATTTGTTATTGTTTAAGAAAATATTGTATAAGTTTGCAGGGAAGCTATATCAGAAGGGAGAAGGGAGAGTGAAACCATGATTTTCGATACTCTCCCGACGCAAAGATCTCCCGAAGCAAAGATAAACGCAGGGCCCGATATGTTAGTTCAAATAAATAATTTAACTAACACTATTGAAAATTCGGAATTTCACGATAAGGTATTGCAGAGGCGCTGCAATTCCCGCTGCAAAGGCTACTATGCAGCAACGAGGTGACCATCGAAAGGCTTTTGAGCAAGTTTCTTCTTATAGTGGAAAGGGCGTCAGTGGTGTATCAGCAGCAGGAGTCTCCAAATGCGTGTCACAACGCGCCCCTCGGTTAGTTCATTACATTAATTCTATTTATTGACATATAATGGCGCTCTTGTTGAAAATATTTCTTGCTGTCTAATTTTTAGTGATACTACATCTGGAACTCCGCAGCAGAAGAGTGCAGGCAATGTCAGAGTTAATGGAACAGGAGCGACGCCCATCTCTCAATCACCTCTTCTTCAGTTCGTTGATATCCGGAATATATGTATAGAATACTGAGAAACACTTCTAATTCTGATAGATGATGAAACAAAACAGTAACTTAACAATTCAGGGTTCCGACTGTACAGCTGACAGCAGTGAATGGTGCCAATGGATCGAAAGCGGAAACTACTCTGGAAAGGTCCTTTGGATCGATGACGAGGTGAGTACCCCAGATCATAAATTCGCTGAATGCAACAAATGCTTGAATTCGTAGTGAAAGCAGCACAGTTTTATCATTCGAAATTGCAGGATGGAAAAAATGGAAATCTTAACGGAAATAGAGAAAGCACGGCTTAAGTTTGCTGCTCTTATAAAAGAAATTAAGAGCCTTCGGTACGTTCCCACAATTTTTTGAAATAGTTTCGTTGTGAAAAAGTGAAATAATGTAAAAACAGAAAAATATTTTTCAGTGCTGATAGTACATTCCACATTTCGAGTCAAACGACAAGTCGACGTCCAACTCTCGCTGCCGCATTGACAAATCCCACTTCTCTTATGTACGTCAAAGATGATATTTAAAAAATGAACATCGTCGCCTACAAAAGCAGTATCCGATACGGCAGCTCATGGATCATCAATCTCTATAAATTCGACAAATAAATAGTAAATTATAGTGCCACCCCAGCTGCGACACAACAGCGCCAACAATCGCACCACACAGCCACTAAAAGAGCTCGTCAAGTTGTCATCCGAAAAAGCGCCCCGACAAGGTTCTTTTACTACAATGCTAACATCTTTCGTCCGTTGAAATTTGATGAGATAGATAAAATGAGTGAGAGTGATTGTAATTATACGTACCATTTAGCGGAACTTCCTCAACCGCTGGTGGCATCTCAAGTTCTACCACTCCCTCCTCGTCTAAATCTACCCTTCCTACAAATAGTCTGCTCTCAGATTATAGGAAGATGTAGTACTATTTTGAGTACGATATTATTGATTCCAAGTAATATTTTGAATTCTTAATCAGAATCAGCATACGAGTTTTACATCTGTACTTTTGAATCTTTCTTCGTCTTACGGCTTAAATCATAAATCTCAGTTTTACATTTTTAGCCTCACGCATATTCATTCACCGTTTTTTATTATGAAATCTTCTTGAGATTGTCCTCCAATAGGCTCATCACCTAGGAAAAGATGAATGTTATAGTAGGTAAAATTTTGAGAGTTATCTTTGTCTACTAATAATTCACGAGTTCTGCATTTGTACTGTGATTCCTAATGTATTCTTATATTCTCTTTGGACGAACAAGATAATAAACAGAGCAATACTAAAAAGTCGTATTGACCATCGTCAACCAATAATTTCTCTATCAAGATGCAAGACTGTCACTGAACATAGTTACTAAAATACTGAATAACAGTGACGCCAGCCTATTTATATGTTCGAGAATCCTTTTATTTCAGTTCTTATAACGTGAGTGCATCTAACGTGAGTGTGTATGCAAGTGAAGCGAACGCTATGAAATAAGAATGATTTACTCATCTCATTCATTACAATGAGATACTGATCTCATTCATTACAATGAGATACTGATCTCATTCATTACAACTCCTTTGATCTACCCCCGTTCCCATATCCCATCTCTCTCCCTCTCTTTCTCCATCATTGATAGATAATCTGTGCCATCGGCCCCTTTCTTCTTCCATCCGTTATTTTCCAATCTAAGGTCATTCTCGATGGTAAAGGTACTCTTTCCTCCTGTTTTCTCCTTCTTCTTCCGATGGGGTACAACCAATTAGTTGATGCCTCTCTTCGCTTCTTCCTCTCTTACACAATCGTCTCGGCCGGTCTATCATTTGATGACCGGCTGCCTTTAACCTCTTCCCTCCTGTCTTCCCTCTTGACTCCATTCCCTCCATCCTCAGTCCCTTCCTCTTCCTCCTCTTCCCTTCTTCCTTCCTCTACATTGTTTGTGGTCTTGAGTCTTATTGAATGCGATATTAGTAATAATGGGTGCTGGAATTCAATAATGCTCAAGATGGCCCGAGGGTACGTATAAGTGAGAGAAAGGAGCTTCTCTCATTGCATCCCTTTCTCTAGAGACCCATTCTCATCTCTCCCGGATTCATCTATCCACAATAGACTCTTTTCTCTCCCTTCCTCATCTCTTTCTGGATACGGTAGGTCCTTCTTCTTCCATATCCTACCATAGTCTGGCAGCAAACATACTTTCTCATACAATAGATCAAGCACGTAAGTGAAATCGCGGAAGTGGTTCTATTCTCCCTTTCGTGAACTTTCGTTTGTTATTCCACTCAGTATCGTTCCTCTTCAATCTCTTAGCGTTAAAGATTCATCAGAAACTACAAATTGCTCCGATTTCTCCATTCCGAATGCCAATATTCAAGCTAATCTCTTATCGTTGTTCTTCCACATTCAAAGAAACAGTAGAGAGGATCTGGATGAGTGAGAGTGAGTAAGAGAGAGGAAGGACTAATCATGAGAGACTCAGATGTGTCCATTTCTATCTCTGTTAATGCTATTGTAGCCTTTTATGGGCATTGTTGGGCGGGCGGTGAATGAGAACCGTGACAAAGAGGGAAGAGAGAGGGGAGATCTCATTACTTCTGCAAGTCTCATTTCGGCCCATTTCTATATGCGAAGTGTGCCACTCAATCCAGAGACTGGTCTAACTAACCAAAGAATACCTCTTTACCCCTCTTCCCTTTCAACAGACTTCACTTTTCGTTCCTGACAGATTGAACAGTCTTTTCAACTCTTTGCCCATCTTTACTTCGATAATTCATCTTCTCTCTTTCATCTCTTCTCACTTTCGTTTCTTTATTCGCCCCCGTCCTTTTTGTCTGTTTTTTGCCCGGTTGACCCTTCGTCCTTTGGATTAAGTGTTTGCAAGTCTTTTGAAGTCCACGAAATGGCATCAACATCTGGTGGAATCTTCTTCTTCTACTTCTCATCTGTATCTCTCTTTCTCTTTACCGTCTTAATCCCCTCGATCAATAACGTATCCAGTCTATCTCTCCTCTCTGTCTCTATCACAATGGCCTCGATTATTGAATGGACTTCTTGACTCATCGAGTCTCTTCTCAAGTGCCGTTGAACTGCGAACTACACAGGGACGATGAGAGAGGGAGGAAGAAGAAAAGAAAGGAGATATAGGTATTCTCTCTCGAGATTGCCCCCTCAGTCCAATCCCATTCCTTCTTTTGTCGTGTTATTTGGGTTGAGTGATCAGTCTTATTTCCCCTCCTCTCTTCACTTCTTTGCCCCCTCTTCATCATCAACTTGTTCAATCGAGAGAGCTCCAAAATGAGAGAAGGGGTCTTCACTTTATTGTCGCTCCTTACCCGGTTACTGTACTGCATTCTCTCCAATTCTTCTCCAATTCTTCTTCTTCTTTCCAGATTCTTCCCTCATCAACGCCCGATCATTAGCACACTTCTCGTTGTCTCACGGTGAGTATTATCCACTCTCAACAATGAGCCATTCCCCCCCCCTCCCCCCCTCCCTCCTCCTCCCTTCACTGACTAACCTCCGCACCTGCATCCATCCTCATCTCCACAATGCAATCTCCTCTCTAACTCCTTCTCTCTCTCATTCGACTTCTCACTTTCGGGGACACAACGATTCGATTAGACTTCGGGACTGGGTTTCCATTATGAATTCTCTATCGCAGCTCCATCTCCTCTTTCTCGGATCACATTCAATCTCTTCTTCTCGTAGTAAGGAGATGGGTCGGATGACTTCTGTCTTTCTCTTCCTATTAGCTCTTCCCTTTCTCTTTCTAGACCCTCTCTCTTGTCCAATTAGAGACCTATCATCTCTTTGTTTCCTTTCTCTTTCCCACTTCAGAATTCAATCTCAACCTGCTTCCTGTGTCTATCCTCTCATCCTTCCTCACACCTTGATTCTCTCTCTATCTCTCTCCTCTATTCCTCTGAATTCATCCCTAACTCTAAATTGCTCCTTCTGTTGAGTGACACTCTTCTCCATTATGGTCGATTCAGTCAGTCGTTGACTCTTCCTCTATTAGTCATCCTCCCCTCTTTGTCTTTCCTCGTCTTCTCAAGTGGAGATTAACCTTATCACACCTTCTCAGTAGTACATGTCTTGTCTCCAACCACTCTACTCACTGCACTTTCCCAATCGGGGTCTTCTTCGTCCTCTTCTCACCCCGGGTGCCTCTTTGATTCCTCCCCTTTGATTCCACCTACTCCTTCTTTCCTCCCTCACTTTCCCAATCGGGGTCTTCTTCCTCTTCTCACCCCAGGTGCCTCTTTGATTCCACCTACTCCTTCTCTCCTCCCTCACTTTCCCAATGGGGGTTTTCTTCCTCTTCTCACCCCAGGTGCCTCTTTGACTCTTCCCCTTTGATTCCACCTACTCCTTCTCTCCTCCCTCACTTTCCCAATCGAGGTCTTCTTCCTCTTCTCACCCCGGGTGCATCTTTGATTCCTCCCCTTTGATTCCACCTACTCCTTCTCTTCTCCCTCTAATTCCATTCACCTCTCACCTCTCACACTCGATGCTTCTCATTAGGGAAACATTCTCTCCCCCTGACTCAGGCAGAACTTGGTCTGAATGGAGGAGCTCGAAACATCTCGAGGACTCCCAATCACATCAAGAGATCGATTAACGCATTCATGGTTTGGGCGAGAGATGAGAGGAGGGCCATTCTGAAGGCCTGCCCGGATATGCACAACTCGAACATCTCCAAGATTTTGGGTTAGTCATCATGCACTTTTTATTTATTTATTATTTTCTTTGACAAGATATTGCTCGTTTCTGGAATTGAGGTGATGAAGTCATTGCAGGATCTCGATGGAAGGGAATGTCGAATGCAGAGAAGCAGCCTCACTACGAAGAACAATCGAGGCTCTCCAAGCATATGAAACAGCATCTGGACTATCGCTATCGGTGAGAAGTCAATTCTTTCTTCTGAATTTGATTCGACTTTAAGTTGCACGATTGATTAAAAATAATGTTGAGGATGTCTGTAGTACTTTCAAATTATTAATGATTTTTTAGTACTGATTTGCAGTCCCCGCCCCATGAGAACGTGTCTGATCGACGGGAAGAAAGTGCGTCTGACAGAGTACAAAACGATGATCAAGAACAAGTCACCAGGATACAAGAATGGAATGGGTTGGGACGGTGAGGCCACGTCCCCTCCTGGACAGGTACCGTATTCCTCCCTCTCCCTCATCCAATCAATAATTCAGGTTGTTTTCACTCTGACGTCATCACTCCTTGTCGATCTCTCTCATCATCATCAATTCCTCCAAACTGCAGAGTGAATCCATTCACTTTATTCCCTCTCTTCTCCTTATTTATTCTGTGGCCATCTTCTCAGTTGTAATAACAGTGTTCTCTCGAAGCTTTATCCCCACTCTCATTCCTTATTTTCTCCCCTTCTTCTTCCTTATATCTTCGGGATGGACTACTACTGTCTACTTGATTCGAATCTCATTCACTAACACGATCACACTTCTCCCTTCTTTGAGTCTCTTCACTTCCAGTGTATCTCATTACTAATTCGGATGCCCTTTTCCCTTCCACTTCATTCTTACGTCCCTTCTCCCACCTCGCTTCTCATTTGTCCAATTCCATCCCTATACCATTCACGAATGTTTCTCGGTGCATTTGCTTCCTTCCTTCAGTATTCGGTTGGATCGGACCAGTCACAGTCTTCGCAGAACGAGCTCGCGCACGAGCAAACTGAACATGAATTCAAGAATTCACCTGTGCTCCGATTCATGAAGATATGGTCGCTCCAATCTCATAGCTCTTGTCATACATATCCTCCTTCTCCTCTACTAAATCAACGGAAACTAGGCTCAATTCATATGCTCATTTCACCATCAATTCATTGTCACTCATTTGCAACTCCTCCTCAGCTATAGAAACGAGCTAAGAATGATTACTCTCTTTTCCCTACTCCAAATCCTCGCGAAAGTGAATCTGGTGGAATAGACACAACAAAAACTGACATGCTATTTCAATTTCCCACTGCTTCTTGCCAGCCTGTATAAGAGAAAAGAAATGAAACATAGAAACGAACGAATATTAGATGTGAATACCAACTCTATTAATAGGATCTGTAAAAATCGAGAATCGCCCGGACACGTTCCTCCCGGAAACGGGCCAGCAAGCCCATACTCTAGTGTTAGGAGGGTCTTGTCCTCATATTACCCATAGGACCCCGTTTGTGTGGATCCGGCCGCTGTGATGGGGTAAAAGTGAAAATATGTGTGAAATGATCGAAAATTCATAAAATTCAAACTTGAAGAGATATACTCAGATGTTCATGCGGATCACGTTAAAGGTGTTCAGAGGCACTAGGAGAGCTGCTTAGATTGAATACTGCTTGATTCCGGATATTTTTCCTGATCTCAATTTTTAGTTTTTGAAGCAAAACAGGCTGTTCTCCAATCGGGATCCCAAGACAACCCAGGTTCACGTTGGAGCCCACAGGCCGAGGGGTCTGAAAATCCACATACTGGACTCTCCCGTTATGGCAAGCTCCGGATATCTTTGTGTAAAGGTGCAGCACTCATTTTCTGTGTTCGAGTTCCGCAAGATTTAAATATTTATTCTGTGATATCTATGTATAATACCACTCAGATAGTATCACAGTACCTCATTGAGAATATTCATGGCCATAGGAGTCGATTCTGCCGCCATGACTTTTTCGACCCATGACCCGGGGTTCATGGTCCCAGAGTGGCTCACCACCATGAACCCGGGGTCATGTTCCAAAATGGAGATGAAAAGTCATGATGGAAATACTTCATGTGCTATACACCAATGTAGTGTACAGTACCCTAGTAGTACACAGTGCCACATGGTTCCATAATCTGTCCATCACGGAGTCGTGAATTTACGTTTAAACAATTTTTTTTGAAAAAAAGCAGTTAGTGATAGCCATACTACGGTATCATGTGGCGCTGTGTACTACTAGGGAACTGTACTCTACATTGGTGTATAGTGCACGAAGTATTTCCATCATGACTTTTCATCTCCATTTTGGACCATGACCCCGGGTTTATGGTGGTGAGCAACTCTGGGACCATGAAAAAGTCATGGCGGCAGAATCGACTCCTATGGCCATGAATATTCTCAATGAGGTACTGTGATACTATCTGAGTGGTATTATACATAGATATCACAGAATAAATATTTAAATCTTGCGGAACTCGAACACAGAAAATGAGTGCTGCACCTTTACACAAAGATATCCGAAGCTTGCCATAACGGGAGAGTCCAGTATGTGGATTTTCAGACCCCTCGGCCTGTGGGCTCCAACGTGAACCTGGGTTGTCTTGGGATCCCGATTGGAGAACAGCCTGTTTTGCTTCAAAAACTAAAAATTGAGATCAGGAAAAATATCCGGAATCAAGCAGTATTCAATCTAAGCTGCTCTCCTAGTGCCTCTGAACACCTTTAACGTGATCCGCATGAACATCTGAGTATATCTCTTCAAGTTTGTATTTTATGAATTTTCGATCATTTCACACATATTTTCACTTTTACCCCATCACAGCGGCCGGATCCACACAAACGGGGTCCTATGGGTAATATGAGGACAAGACCCTCCTAACACTTGAGTATGGGCTTGCTGGCCCGTTTAAAAACGTGTCCGGGGGGTAGATGAAAATCCTCGATTTTTACGGAGCAGGTCTCTTAAAGGAAAGATTGTGCATTTGCGATTGTCGATGCAATGTTAGAAAATGTGAAAGTTTGGGCATATTCGAACAGTATTTAGAATAATTTACATTATTCAGAGAGGGCGAGGGAAGGAAGATTATGTGTGTAAAAGAAATGCCAAGATTGTTTGAGTGCTAAGTGGACTGTGAACGTCTCTCTTTGTATAAAACAGTATAGCCAGAAACTCGTTTTGGAAATGTTTTTTTTTATTTAAAAAGACTGATTAATATTACAGATAATTGAATGAGGAATGATCTCCGGGCTGATCTTATTACTTCCTCTTTTCGCTCCGATTGCAACGATCCGGAATCCCACAAACTTTCTGCAAAAGCCGATAAGCACGACGTGCCAGAATGCCGCATTTAATCCAATCAACGTGTATTCTCCAAGAATAAAGATAGTGAAAGCTGCAGAGGAGATCGCTCACTGGTTTCGTTTTACAATACTGCAATAATAATACCTGTAAGTGAGCAGTTATATTGAGCCAGAACATATGAGATCGAAGTTGCAACAGACACGACAACAAACGCTGTCAGTAATGCGATCTTAGCTAACCATAAGCGATGCATCTGCAAATGACATAAATTACTGAAATTAGAAAGTTTACATACGATTGCATCCTGTCGGATTTGTCCAGTTACTCGCTGCACATGAATAACAGTGCTCATAACCCATACAGTGGCTGCCCACCACACAGTAAAGCTGCCCGCATGAACATCTGTAATTGGTAAGCAATCAACGTCTATTATATGAGCAAGATCATTAAATCAGCACGCAGTCAATGTTATTTTCGGCGCTCGAAATATTTGGCACATACAGAAGCCTGCGAACGAATCCACGTAGAAGATTGAAACGAAAACGAAGCCGAGAATTTCCAAGAATGCAGATACGTAAAAATTGAGTCTCCACATGAATCGTGTCCAGTTTCGGGGATACATCTGCAAGTTTATCCATATTATTATGCATGATAAGGTTGCAATGCATACGATAAGGATCAATGCACGAGCAGGAAAGTGCAAAATCAAGACTATCGTCCACAGCTGCTTCTGTGGCTCCCATGATCCAATCGAGTATGAAACAGGCGGAAGGTTGCTGAACGACCACTGTTTAGTTCACGAAAATCAAGGTTGTATAAAGCGCACCATGATATACCTTTTCACATCGGGGCACGCCGAAATTGAATAGTTCGAAATGAGATCGGAATGTGTGAAAAACGTGGAGATAATGCATAGGTAGACAGTAATAGCTGTTCAATAGGATTGGATTGGACATGTAAATGTTGTGTACATTCTTACTTGGTAAGCAAACTGCAAATAAACCAAGAAGCCTCAGTGGGATAAATATTGAAGACTCCTTTTCAGGGACATCAGTGGTTTCGATAGTAACGGACATGCTGATCACATCTAAACCAGCATCAATGACTCTTCATCAACACATTTCCGCCTTTCTACTCGGCAAATCTTTTGTCGCGAGTGACTAAGATGTGTACAGTTGTCGCAAAAAGTATGATTCAACCCGGATCTGAGAGGGAGACGTTTAGCGAAAAAAAACATAAAATCCTCAAATTTCTCATGAAAATTTCATTCTGACCCAGTCTTACCGTTAAAATTATATTTTTTCGTTGCCGAAACTATGGCTGTTAGTGGATCAGGCGAGGTTTACGAAAATACTACCAATAATGAATCTTTTAAAATCAAATCTGTCTAAATTGTCAGGCTTCAGGTGTGATAAAGACATGAATTTCTCTACCACTTTCTTTCTATTACTTTCATTGATTCATCAGCCAGCCGAGTTCACCGGTTCTCTTTTTCTCTTTTTCTTTTTTTTCTCTAGTTCTCTTTTTCTCGTTGCCTTCGCACTCTCAAATCACATCGTGACACCTGGAACGGTGTGTTATTGTGAGTGAATTATTTCATTATGAATGTCCAGGGAATCGCTTTCAGAAACATCACTGTCTCTAAGGCGATTGCGTAATTTTCTCACCAGAAGAGTGCAATTTGCTCCAGTGGTCATCCTATACCAGAGACTACTTATTCCTTTTTTCTTATGACCACTCAATATACTATCAAGTCGATCGCCCTTCGTGTAACCAAGTTGTACGCACAAGGATGCGATGTTAATGAGTGAATCAAAATTATACTTGAAAAGCCTTACATGTGTATTTACTTCGTATGTATTCGTGTTTTCTTTATCGGGCCTTTCGGTAGCAGTATTTATATTATCAGGCAATGCATTATATCTAAGAAAGACAGCACACTACCGGGACAGAGAATTAGCTATTTTCAAGCATTGAAGGACAAGAAATACAAGTATTACTGCAAATAGAAGAGAAAGCAGTAGAAATGGCGGACTGTGATGAAATATATATTTGCGCTATGCTTTAACAAATCTTTGAAAATACTAGCATGGCTTGACAGATGGGTAAATTTAGAGAGTTCGAAAGGAATTGTTAACATCTCGGGACTTGGGCGCAGTACGGAATCGAGAACTGTGTAAAGAGAGCAGCAGATTGAATAGGAAAAGAAGATAAATTTGCTGGAGTAAGTAATCACAGGAATCGAGGACGATTTCCTGAATTGTATTTATGATTGCTCTTGCCGAATGAGTTTAAATTCTTACTGTTCTCATTCGCCAACTAGAGCAGAATTCTCAGTGTCGATGGCTCTGACTGGTTGAGGGAATTGCCGAACTAGAAGCAGATGATGAACTGAATTTTGTATCAGATGTCCGTGTTTCCCCTCGGCAAATACTTCATAAAAAGTTCCTAGAACTAACCAATCCACCCAACAAGAACAGTTCGCAGTTGAAGAAGGACTAGAATCGAGGCTTCGTTGCTGATGTTGAGGAGGAGAGATAACGACGGAAGAGGAAGCACTATAATCATTGTTATTACGTTATTTTTAATCAATTATGGTTTTTTTTTAGTTCCAATCAGTAAACAACCTCGAACGAGAGACTGTAGCAGTGGAATTGAGAACGTGCTTAATGTGCGGAGCGGTCCAACGACTGAGATCCTCGACGGTGAAATCGCTGCAAATATGGTCCAAACAATACTTCCCTGTATTTTTCACATTGAAAACGAATCGAAAACTAGCGACTACGTGATTATCTAAAAAAAATGTCCCTCATACCAGAGATTATTTTCAACCGCCTCCCTGGCTTTACACGCAAAATGGTAGAGACTGCCAATGGATAGTGTGCCAAAGATTGACGTCTCCAAAGAAAGGAGTTCGCTCAATCGATCGAGAGTTATCAGGCTGAAGAACGTTAAGTTTGTAAGATCACTTGATTTGTATGCTCCTTAAATTTCCCATCTTTGAAATAATTGTATGTGTGCAAGAGAGATGAACATTTGATTTCCCACAGGCAAACCATCACAAATTGTTGATTCACATTAACAGACCGTGGTTGATGGGCAGTAGCGAAGGGAGAAGGAACTGTTCCATTGCTGATCGTCAGAGATGGAGGAGTGGAGAGTGATGGTGTGCTCAAAGTAGTACATCTCAAATTACTGAAGTCTCCGTTGCCACTTTCTTTGCTCGAACGTATGTAAATGAACATGGCCGAAAGACTATCAAATGAGAAGATCCAAATCCCTTCCTGATACCCAGCTTGATCTGCGCTTCTAAAGCGACACAGATAATTCCTGTAATCCTAAAAATCCTGTAATGCAAATCACAAAGCTGATCAGCGAAATCAATTTCCATATTTAACTACATACCCATCTGAAACAGTTCCTGATGAGTGATGCAGATGAGCAGGAACACGACCGAGTCGAGAGATGATCGAGGCGTGCCACTCAGTCAGGTCATCGTATGTGAATAAGCTGTAATTGTAATCTTAGTCCTATTTGAAACTATGTACATTTTCTGCAGGATAAGCTCTATGAACACCATGATTCGACGAGATGCGCAAACATGTGAATCGTTCTTACGTTCTTCCCTCATGAACCAGATTAGTTGCGATCTGCATGATATACTTCAACTTCATTGCTTGAAGATGGTGAGGGGTTCGCATAATATGCTTAGTTAGATCCATCAGTGTATACGGCCACGGACTGAAAGCTCGATTAATGTACAATGATTTAGAGCAGTATCTGCAGATTGTATTGTCCTCAATCATTTCTGAAAATTCATTTGTTTTCTACTTAGTTATTTGGACTACCGCATCTATGTACATATGCGTGTGCTAATTTATCCTACTTCGAATCAGCGACTTCATTGACGGAATTCGCAGGAGGAAGAAGAGGTGAGAAGACACTGGAGAGCGTTCCTCGATGAGATTCCCTTGCGGGTGGATTAGGAAGTGTGGAAGTACTGCAAAGAAGATCTATGAAATCGAAATTTTGACAATTGGGAGTCATTGTTATATTAGAGGGTTTATGAAAATGATTAACCTTGGCTGATTGCTCCTTTCAGAAGCTGAAGGTGAAAAAAGGAATTGATAAACTACCGCTTTCAGCTCGAAATCGCTCATTTCCTCACGCACCCATTGAGCGATCTCATCCATGTGCATTACACTGTAAATTCAATCTTTGTTTCATGTGATAATTCTTGCTATCATATTCATAAGCTAGGATTATTCTTAAACTTCGTAAACTAGACCACTTGATTGACAGCGTATACGGTTGCAAAATGTATGAGTATAAGTAGTTCATTAGAAGTAGTTCATTAGGCCACTTTGAGCAACACATATTTAGTATCTAATATTTGCATCAAAATTCCCCTTCATATTTGACTCTGATTGAACTACTTCGGTTTTCCTTTTTTTGTTATCTTGTATCTTTGGATCAATCGACCGTGAAAGGTTTGAGAGCTGTTCTACCATTCGATTTGCATAATTAGCACAGAAAAGGGAAAACTGACGGAAGTGGAGTTCCTTGACGGGAACTCTGTGTCGATCCATCATTCGGCTGTGAAAGAAGTGCTGACTCTTGTCCCGAAGCATGCACAGTTGTTGACGCCTTCCCAGCCACCTACAAATATTTTTGTTTTCTTTGACATCCATTGACGTTCTCTTCGAATGTAAAGGTTGTACATGATGAACTCCTTCAAAAGTTTATGAAAATAAAAAAATTTAAAAAATGAAGCAGTGAAGTGTCGTTTTATGTTTTTCCTTGTGATGTATTACTCGGCGGGACAAATGAAAGTTGATATCCAGATTGTGGTATTGTGGTACACTGGTGGTATTTTTATTGCTTACCACCACTGATCTGAATACATTGAACTACAGCAGCGAAGAACTTCCCACTCAATGAACTTTCAAACACTACGATGTCTCGAATGACCATGCATCTATTCTTGTATCTCTCTCACCTTATCATTGCGTCTTTCGAGAAGTGAAGTGCTTGATGCGTTGGAGATTCTCTGTAACGATTATGGTGTCCCCTAATGATAACATCTGACATTATTTCCACTCTGTCTAATGAATAATTTATTAGCCGACGAGTCTGGCCCTGGCCCTAGATGATGATCCACTTACGATTCTTCTCTCATCACCTGCGAAGATATTCGCAATCATCATTCCAACTGCCGTCACTGCAAACATCACATCAGCTATTGAAGTCTGAGCTCAAAGCAACCTTCGTCTGATGTTTTAATTTCCTTCCTTGGAGTCGCCATCGAATATCGATTGTCGCTGAGAAGCGAACTAGCGAACTCTCTGAATTTCAGATATGAAATATTAATTCTTCCTTCATCATTAAATAGTACCTCTGGATTTTCTCTGGAGCGTCTACGAAGTCACTCTCCTCCTCATCCTCCTCTTCATCCCTCATCACGGAATCTTCCTCTCTTGGTTGTTCGTATTGCATCTCACTACCGGACAACTGAAAGAGAATAAGTTAATCCGAAGTTGCAGACGAGATGATTCGAATTGCCCAGTTTCCCAAAATTTACGTTTGCGAAATCTTTCTAATGAGTTCACTAGCGTTGTGACCGTATTTTATTTGAACAATGCAACCGTCACCGTGTTCGATGAGTCCGATTGCCGAATTCCTTCGTTTTCTCTTGCGTCCTTATCATGATTGGCCAGTTCATAATCGTCTCCTCCGGCAGGAGCATCAGGCTAAATCGGTAGATTCTTCATTTTTTTTAGATTTTTCAATTTTTACTTTCTTACAAGCCTCTTACAAGGTAGATTCTTCATTTTTACTTTCTTACAAGCCTTTTGAATTGACTAAACGTTTTTGTACAATTCTCTATAGTATTCTAAATCGCTGACCAGTAATCATGTGATGTTCGTTAGTTTCTATTGTATCCATGGATTCCATTTTACATGAACATATCATCTATTGCCCATGGTCTAACGTAATATAACCTGGTTTCTCTGAGTAATCTTACTCGACCTCTTCCCCCTCTTTCTCCTTTTGCGTTCCCCAAGGGTCTTCTTCTTCTTTTTCACAAGACAGGGACAGAAAAGAACGAGCTCTCTTCCCCCCTAACACAATCTCACTTCTGGGTCGATACGAACGGAGGCAGAAAGGCTGAAAAAGGAGAAAAAGGAGAAATACGAACTGAGTTAATGGAAGACGAAAGACGTATTCGGCAAAAGTGAGAGGGAAATTTTAAGGTGAACTCACCGTCAATGAGGAAGAAAACGATGGATGATGATTCACCTTGGTGGCAGCAGATTGTGCGTCTCTTCCCTTCGTATTTCTTGCCTTTTTCTTGGCAGCAGCCACAGCTTTCTTACTGGCTCGTGCCTCCTTCGACTGACTCCTCCACCACGCCAATCTCTTCACCTCGGCCTTCTAAATTCAACAAATTATCAAACCTTTTGAATCGAGAAGCAAATTGTTTGAGTGATTGGTGATGAATTGGAAGAAAGCGTTAGAGTTTCACACAAACGCAAAATGAAACAACTCGACAGCTCATACCTCGTAATCCAGCCTCCATTGCGGCTTCACGGCTTCCGGGTTCTCCACGATTCTGAAGACAAGCTATGTAGCTCAAGACCTCATTGTATCAAGGCCCAGCCCTATTCAGAACTTGAGTTATTCACCTGTCGACATCTCGAGCAAGCTTGCGTGAAGCTTCGTCGACGAAGCAGGTCACTTTCTCCCAACTTCGTTCCTTCGTCGGTCGATTTCGCCAGAGAACGAAGTACTCGACGACGCCCTTCTCTATCTGATCATATTGGCATAGTTAGGAGTGCTAAAGCACTAATCTGAACCGTCTCCCTTAATGAATTGTGATTTTGCTTCTGAATAGAGTTTGCTTCATTTTGAGCTCTCAAGGGCAAATACGGTTTGACAAATGCGGTTAAATGGTTGTAATTTCAAAATTAAACCTACCCTTCGATCGAGAACGAGCTCAACTTCATACAATTTCTTCTCCTTTTCCGTCTTCACAATATTCCCCGCCTTGGTCAGCATATATTCACTCCTTGCACGAGTCATTCCCCTGAAGAGAAAAATTGTTGCTTTGAAATGGCAAGCGAGAGTAGAAAAATAAGTGTGAAGAAAATACTTCGCAATAAAAAAAGTGTTAAAAAGCGCTCGTCCTTTTGTCTAGGGTGATATGCAATGAGATAAGTCATGCGCTAAAAGAGAGAAATCGATGTGCGAGAGGAGAAGGCACTTTCAATTTGAGAACTGCACCACGAATACACATCAGTTGCACACCACGCGCAAACGCCGGAGGCTTTTTTGCGGCTGGATTCTCCGGGACTTCATAGGTGTTACGGTACTTTGCCGCTTTCCTTTTATCCGCATTGAGAGACAGCCTCTTCGCCTACCAGACTTAATGCAGAATCTCGTCCCTGTTCCCCAAAACATTGTTGGTCCCCGAAATATTGCCAGCACTGTAGGTGCTTCTAGTTGCTTCCATTGGGCACCTGGTTTCTCATCCATCACGTCGATATGACAGGGGAAAGGCATTACCATTAGGAACCATAGGACAGATCTCTACAGATATCGGCTTCATAAAGGTGAGAAAAGAGCCCAATGGAAGAGACCTGTCACATATCAAATTAGACATTTGGATATCGTGACCTAGCCAAACACAGTTTGATATTTTAAACTCATCGATGGAAGACTACCAAATTCAAACACATCAAAGGGCTTGCAAACTCTGATCTTTACTATTTTTCACCAAAAAGGATGTGTCATCTCTTCTACAATTTTGCATCTCGCCCGATGTCTGAGAACATCCTCCAGTTCTTGGCTCTCAATCTCATCCTATGCATCTAAGCCATTCCATGATTATTGTTTACGCAATAGCACTCATATCTTATCGTGTGCGATCAGTCCAATATAGCAATGGAGAGAGAGAGAGAGGAGGCACTCGGTGACCTCTCCCTGTCTCTCTCTCTCTGCATCTTTCTGAGACTCGCCTCCTCTTCTTGTATTCTCTTACACCAGACTGTCCCTCTCTCTCTCGTTCCTCTCTTGCGTTCACTGTTGGAGATCCATCGATTTATTCCGCGTCCTATAGGCTCCAAGCTGTTCAGTGCACGGATTAGGCTTTATGATTGAGTGAATTTAGTTAATCTTTATCGGCCTGTTTGTTCTTTGCTCTCATTTTCGTCACTAATCAATGAGCGATTCGATTTCGTTTGAATTTACTCGCCAAAACTCTTGATATTTTGCTTAATTGCGCTTCTTTGAAGTCTCATTAGTTACCTATATTATCCAACCGTGCTCTTCTCCTGTTCATCCGTACGAAGGTGTTTCTTTCGATTTACTTAGCTATTCTTCTTTCAGTGATTCGGATCTACACTCCGAAAACAAGATATTCAGCAAGATCAGTACAACAGAAGTTCATCATCGTATCTGGAAGGCTATGTTTCAAGGTACCTATTATATTTACAAATTTTGATTTTCCTCACTTTCCCACTGAGTTGTTTATGAGAAAACTTAGTTATTTATAAATTACAGGGTAAATTCTTGGATGCATCAGCCTTTTCTGTCACCGTAGAGATCGAATGGAAGGAAGGAAAGGAAGAGTACGAAGTGCACTTCGAAGTACGTTGTGTTCTCATTCTAAAGTTGTGAGCATTCTAAGGATGATATTCTTCTTGGTTTGACCGATTAAAAAAGTATTATTTTTTTAAACCCTTTTCTAAGGGACAGTGCTGCGGGGTGTGTAGTGCTTTTAGGGCTTTTTTGCTGATACATTTAACATATTTGAGGTTTTGATAAATTCAATGCAGAAAAGAAATAGTTGGACTTTTTTGATGCTGCTCTTGTAAGATCAGTCCTTGTGTCAGGAAAATTTCGCTCGCCTCCTCCTTCAAAATCATTTTAGTTCTCAATTGTTTAATGCTTTCCAGTTCGTCGAGAGAGAGATAGTCCAAGATTACATGAAGGATTTCTTATTCGAGTCGAGCACTGCCTACACGTAAGTGCCGTCTATATCTCTCTAGTAATCGAAATCGTGAAATTTATATATATATATATATATATATATATATATATATATATATATATATATAACAAAGATATGCTTTCAGCAGTGAAGACATGGTTCTCTACTCAAGACTAGATGACAAACTTCCGATTCCATTTCGTCACTGCCCTACACGTAAGCACATTCCATCTGCAAATAATATAAAAGAAATCTAATCTAAAAGAAAGCTGACCACATCAATAACTCGTGGAATTTTATTCAATACATTTCGGAAAGTAAAAATTAAAAAAAAATTTCAGGCAGTGCAGAGAAGATCCTTCTTCCTCTCTCAGCCATGGCCCTCATCCCTCATGATAAGGGGGTACTCCCATCGACCTCCACATTATTCATCAACTCACTATCGAGCCACTCCGAACCACGTCCAAATTGAATAAGATTGATTTAAAAATAAAATGTCATTCAATCAAATTATATTTAATGCCATGAACGCGTCTGATGACAGTTTGCAGAAGCATTGATTTGCTTCACTACTATAATCTTTTAGTTGTTCAATTGCTATGGAATGCACATGTGCGCGATTGGGTTTGCATTGATTCTCATTTGTGATTTTTGGATATGCACGAGAAAAATATGGTTTTGTCATACAGAAAACGTAATAGTTCGGAGAGTTGGTGCTAGCTAGAGAATTGGAAGAACGGAATAGGTATGGTGCAATGAAGTGCATTTGAGTTGTTATGTTGTGATCACTGGGTGAATAATGATAGATCACCCCAAAGATAACCTGAGATTATCAAGTGAGAGATACAGTCTCGATCCTCTCCCCATCTTTGCAAGAACCATCCTCCCTGTGTGGCCCCAACAACGTAGGTATTATTCATTCCCTCTCTCTTTCCTCCCTCCTCCATCTTCTCGAGTGCCACCTGGAGATCCTTCCTCTCACTCTGATTGAGGGTGATCACAACCCCATACACTTTCAAATATAGAATATTCGGTAGATAACATCGCGTGGTTCCCTCGGCTCTCCTTTGATTTATGCTAATGACATTTGCATTCCCTTCCCTCTTCCTCCCCTTTCTCTCGTCACTCCTCTCCAATTTGAGATTCTGATTGGAACTTTCTTGCTTTTCACTCGTTTGTTCACGAACCATCGCGAGATCTCGCAGAATGCACCTTTTCGAGAAGAAAAGGCGTAAACCAGCTGAAATAGGAAGAAACTTGAAATCCGGAAGTGTAAACAGCGAGAGTGAAGAGAGCGCCAGTTAGTGAGAGTGGGCAAGACTACAGTAATCAGAATGGGAAATATTGAGTGATTATTCTTTCAGTTGATCCACCCTAATATGCAGTCTGATTACTTTCGATCAATCGATACAAAGCTCCAGGTAATTTATACTTCCATATTATGCTGAGAGAATAGGCAAAATCGAAAGCCAAAGCAGGCAAATAAACGATATAATGTTCTCGGCAAAGATCAATACTTTTTTAATCGATTTTTCTCTCTTGCCTTTTTTATCAGTGGAGAAAAATCGATAATTTATGAAATATCGACCTACAAAACTACCGTAACCTGCAGATTACACCATTATTTTCTTCAATTTCGTAGTTAAAACCAATTTTTGCTCCTTTTCACTGGACGCAATAGTAGCTTAGTCATTATTTCCTGTACGGGGGAATTCTTTCTGGTTGGAGGTATCCCCTCCCCACCTTCTGAGGATCGTCCACTCTCTTGAACAGCTGTTCAGACCGTGGGGGGAAATAGGGCCATCTGACCCTGTCATAAACCAGTTACGTACACGGGTCCTCGGGTTCAGACTATCCTTTCAAGACAAGATTCCGAAAGACCGAATTCTCACACGTATGGTTTTGTTTCCTTTTCGGATTACTCCTATTCTGATGGCCATAGGCGATTGTAATCTCTCACTCTCACCCTCAATCTATATAAGAACGGGTTGAACACTTATCTGATCTAGCGGAAAAGAAAGAGGTCTCAAGTTGATTGGTTGTGCATATAATTTCAGTCGAACGAAAACTTATCTATGCATGCATAACTACTGAATTTTGCGAGTGTGGGGGAAGTAGTGAGGAGTGAATTGCTTATTCCTTAACTAGGCAGTATACTAATCGGTTGACGAGTTGGCGTAAGATGTTGAGTCCTGTTGTGGATATTTAGAAATAGTGCATTCAGGTGAGAGAACATTTTCCGTTGAAGAATAATTTAGAGCGGGTAGCAGAAATTCGGACCAGTGTGATTTATCAGTTTCGAGTTGATTGAATAAACTAGCAAAGGCATACTCATAGTTTCGATATTCAGAGACGGTCTATGTGTTTCTGCATTGATTCAATCGATGCTTTTATCGTTGGTCGGGAATACCGTGAAGATCGATTGATTCGATACAAGTTGAGGAATTAACAACTGACGAAATAGTTCTGAAGAAATCAAGAACTTGTTGACCGCTTATCGCCGTAGAAGTTGTTGGAAAGCGAGAGATTCTCGTATTTGTAGTTACATCTTCTGAAAGATTCTAAAACAATTTGGATACACTAATAAAGCTGGTGTCGTGGTCTGAATATCTCAGAGCCGATGCAAAATCTAGTGTTATGTAGTGAAACACATTTCGAAAATTAGCATTACTCTTGATATATCCTAAACTTCTTTCGTCATAGCGATTAGTGCTACTTACCCTGACTCCTTACTCAGAGTTAGCAGCAAGATGAGAAAATGTTCAACGGTTGACGGCTTGCTTGAATCCGATACGTAATGGATCCATTGATGCTGACCGGGATACTTCCAGAAGTGATGCTTAATGCATAACATTTAAAATAAACCATGAATTATGGACACATCTATTTCAGCCTAAAATTTTAAAGGATTTAGTTTTGGTAATGGATGATTCGGTATTATGACCCAATTTTTGTTACCTACACAGGCAGATACTCGCTGTTTAGCTACTATCTCAAGTAATCACGATTTGATTAACGCTTTCTAGAAGCATGTGCTTTTCCAAATAGTTTCTTCCGCCTCTGAAAGTAGTGGCTGCGAGGAGAAAAGAGATGAAGAAGTGCTGGACTAGGAAAAAGAAAAGGATAGGGATACGTTAACTCCTACGGTTGCAGGCCTTTTTGGTTCCCTATGATGATCATTGATCTGACACGATTGGAAAACCGTAGCTAAGGCTGGCCCGCCCACTGATCGCGTCAGTGATCGTCTCTACAGTACACATACTATCTCGCCTGACCTAGCTGGGGTACTGAAGGAAACTTGCATACGAAACATGTCCCATCTTCCGTCCATGTAAATGACTAGTTCCACGAATATCGCCCACTTGCTACAATTAAAAACGATGGAGAAAACGAGAGCAAGTGGGGTTCTCCCCCTTCCCCACGTGCACATTAAGTCTTTCAGTACGCTTTTTGTTGCGCACTTCCAATTCACTCACTCGAGAAAGCTCTCGATATTATTCAGTTGTGAAAAATAATTGTAAACTCCTTTTCCTTGAAAGTAAGACAAAGTCGAGTTATGAACATTGGTTGGAGGCTTTGCTCTTCCTACTCCTCCATTCGCTAAACTTGGATATGTCGCTCGATTCTCATCCGATTCGTTGAGGGATAGTTCGAGGTACGATGAAAAGAGAGAAAGCAATGAAGGGAGAGAGTGTAATATTGTATATATTTCTTTGAAATTCAACTCTTTTCTTTTTTAAATTAAATTATGCATGAACCAAAACACATCTTCTTCTTCCATCTTCCAAACGCATCGTACACTAGCGCCGGAAAATCACTGGTTACTTGTTTAATTGACTGTAGCTGTGAATCTGTTCCATAACTACCTTTTCCTCAAGATTTCCAATAGACACTAATTCAACTCTAATTCGAGTTGCCGCATCAAAAAACAAAATCGAGAACTTAAAGAAATACTTTAAAGTGTCAACTTCCTTTTTACATTAAATTTTGGTTTGTATGGTAAGACAAACTATTGTGTTTTGTGCGGAGGAGAACTATGATATGCACACTCACTGTAGTATCTAATGAATGATGGTCACCTGGATGAGGATTGAATGGCGTTCAGTGTTCCCTCGATGAATTCCTGCGAAAGTGAGCATATCCCTCGATGCATTTTTATAGTCATTTAGGAAATGAAATATATACATGAACTTGGAGCAGAACCTCTTATTTATTTTCCAAGAACTAAAATATGTAACGATTTTTTCACAAACAAATATCTATTACTTACCGACGAAATTGGTGGTTATGCTCTGCTGCTTCTCGACATTGTCCACGAGGAAGGAGTTACCGAGATTAGCGATGTGAGATTGAAGTGAAAGTTGATGATTCTGAGATTAGGCAACATCTTACACGCATTATTCAATCAGAAGAGTGATGAATAAATAGATTACGGATTCGAACCGTTCAGGAGCCTTTCCAAGCAAAAAAAATCATATGGATATACATTTATACATACAATTTTACAATATGAACATAGTAGTGCATCCAAAAGATGATTCGTGCGATCTCCCATCGAGTGAATGATTCGTCACTTAGTGATACCTAATATTTTAATCTAAGAACTGGTTAGTAGTATCCATTAGATCTTGGTAGATTGAAACATTCGTGTATCCACTGTCGCGATCCTCCATGGAAGTATCAGTTTTCTGGAAAGAATCAACATTAGAGCAAATTGCGTATTCACAAATTGGTGCCGTCACTTATTAATTGTGTACCGTCAAAAGCGCACTGCTGAATAAGTTGATCGGTGTCAATTAAATGAAATGAGTTCTCACCTTTTACTGTGGTTTCCCGATTAGAAGATTAAGTGCGGAAGCCGACCATTGTATTCGTGTAGAGAGTACAAACCTACATGATAACGATACTAATAAGAGAGAAACGCAAAAGGAGATGTGAACAGATACATTACTCGGTCTCAAACCGATCAAGAACAGAGCCAAAAATTATATGAATAGAATATTTATGAACGCATTACACAAATTATACAATTGAAATCCGCACACGTGATAATCATTATTCATAATCTAACTACCCTAAGTTTGTCATGACGATGACATGCTTGATTGTCGATTGAGTTATGCTTGATGTAGAAAAGAGGAAGACGAGCGTGAAGAGAGCGAGTATCGCAGGTAGACGAACCTGCGAAACATGTACTATGCGATTCACTTGTTTTCGAAAACGTATCATAAAATATTTTATTACTTAGTTGTTTGATTTTTACGATTTCTCGTTCTCGTTTTCTACGCGTGTGTCCAATTTCCCACTTGCCAAACACTGTTCACAATATCGATCATTTGAGATTGCAATAATAAATAGGGCAATACTAACAATTCTGCTCGGCGCTACTCGATCTGGTTATTCGCATCTGTGAGCTCGAGCGTTCCAATCCGTGAGCATCTTTGAAGATTCTGGAAAAATATACATAAATCATTTTCGACCTTTCAATCAGAGTCACCACTAACTGATTGCTTCGCATTAAATTGTTCTGCTGTCTTCAAGTATGTCAAAAGTAAAATCATGGTGTTCAGTTTTGAAATAAGAAAAGAGAAAGAATATTCCAATGCGAGGAGCTGGTATCTAATTAAGTCAAAAGCCAAGATGCCAGTCATGAGAAGTGAGTTCTCACCTTAGTGTGTTGTTCTTCTATCAGAAGTTGATAATTGTCGCGGAAGCCGACACTTGTACTCGAGTAGAGAGTACAAACCTGCATAAGAATGAGACATTGGAAAATTAAAAGAGATAATAGATATGAACAGGACACGGATCCGAACCGATCATGAACAGAATTTAACAAGTGTACGAGTAAAGATGTTTATGCATACAATTCAAACAACATAGATAAAACATGAGTGGTGAAAACGGTAATAGATCATCTTCACAATCAGACGGAATCAGAGAAATCTTCTCGAATTCGATATGATTCTTCTATGTCGTTTCGTAATATGTGTCGTAGTGGACCTGGGGATATGTATGTTACTAATGATTGAGCCGGAGAACTATCATTATATCTATCGTTGCGTACACTTAGTCGCCCTTCGGACCGGAGAACTAGTATCGAAAGACACTTACAGCGATAAAGTGATTCTTCCGTTGTTAGCAATCCAGTAGCGTTGGTCTGAATATGAAAATCAAGATGCAATCCCTTAGAAGAACTAATGGTATGTTAAGGTAGGTAAATTATGATTAGTTGCTATTCAGTCTTTCCTTCGTTTATGAATGAATTGAGCACAAATAATAAAAGAAAACATTCATAGATATGAACAAACAATGAGAAACTCTATGTAAAATTTCCACCCTTTTAAATAAAATTCTCACCCTGTTTGTTCCTCAAATCGAAGTTGAGCAGTGTAGTTGCTTGGTCGCGGAAGGCGGCCAGTGTACTTGTGTAGGAAGTACTTCAAAGTGGGATTTAATAGTTGATTTGTTAAGAAAATCAACAAAAAGTATTCGGCGCGATTGAGAAAGTATGTGGAAAAAATCATGAACTGTGAAGTAAATTTAAAAGAAGAAAATGCAGAGAATGATATGGGAATAGACAGGCGGAGGAATGAGTGATCGAGGCGGCGATGGAAGCATCGATCGACGCGACGCGTATGCGATGCGGCCGGGTTGACAAACGCATTCCTGCCGTGGTCATGGTCAACGAGAATGCGGTTAAACGAAGGTAAGGTTGTTTGGATGACTGAAAAGCCGACAAAAACCACAAAACAAAAACTGAGAAAAGCGAAATATGTCGTTGGAGCCAGAACCGGGAATTCAAAAGCGCGCGCGTTATCGCAGAACTGTGCGCGGCTTTCTTCTTTTACCTTATGCAAATTGTCGTCTCTTCTCTGTTCTTTGCTTTGACTATGTATTTTCTCGCTAAGTTGTATTACAACGACGGGTAGTGAAACTTGTCCCACCCTTTGTGCTCTCAAAATCGCGTCCCCTTATGCATCTATACGACTGTGTTATCAATTCCTTCAATCTATGCCACTCTGTCATGTGTATCCCGTTGTCTATTTGCGTAGTACAATATAATTTCATTGCAGCAAAAAAACAGCCGTTGAAGAGTGGAGTCGTTGGAATAGCGTTGGAATATATTATTATATCTTGGAATATATAAAGTTATAAATAAAATGGCAAATTGTCGACTAACTCGAGTAAAGAACAAAGGTAAGTGCAACCTTTGAACCCGTTCTCTGTTGACTGTATTTTCTGATCGATTCTCTACTATTCTCTATTTTCTCTACTAGTTATCCATGGTGGATGGCACTTTCTCTCGTTCACTCAACTAATTTTAGTGGCGCTTCCAACGGTCAGGATTCAATTATTAATGGAACCAAAACGAGTTCACACTTGGGACGCTAAGCTGCCAAATAACCAGATAGAAAAGAAAGGCGAGTTTCAATTTTATATCGTAACAAGATTTGTTGAGATATAATTTTTTGCATTTTCAGAATAGATCGGTTGTTTCGGTTGAATGTTTTTATGATTGTTCGGATGAATTTGAATTTTTCTACCTCTACGATTGTGTTATTAATGAACCGGAGGAGAGGAAGACTTCGGAGTTACACGTCAGTTATCCACCTTGCTGTAGCGTGCTAAATCGAGTGAGTCTTTACGAGTATGAATTTGAACGACAAAATGAGCTGGGCTTACGTTGTTTAGCAAAAATGAATTAGATTGCAAACAAGGATAGTATGGGGGAAGAGGGGGTCTTCGCAAGATCGAGTGCCACACATTTGCTTTATTGCTGTTAAACAATAAAGCAAAAGCGCCATTCACTGAAGTGCTCCTAATCAAGCTATCACGTAGAATGATTAAGATCAGGATTTTCATTTAGGCTGAAATAGATGCCTTGAAAACAGGTCGTCCGTAGACAAATCATGTGGATCTACAACTCGGGAATGATGTTTGTTGTTCATTAACTCACTATCGATGACGACTTCGGTTTGATGGGCTACGTCCGCATGTGCTTCATTCCTGTGAGTATTGATTTAATAGTTCCGACTAGAATTTGTGATAAGCGCTTGCGATAAAGGTGGGTCAAAGGAGAAATTATTGGTATTTAAATATGAATTCGATATTTTAGAAATTGATGATAATGATAGGTGGAACCGTTTGTATCCACTGCAATCGGTTATGTGGCTGTGATTGCGTCTCCATTAATTATGTTTTGAAATCGAGATCGAGATCATTCCGGAACCGCCGAACGTAGGTATAATAGACAACTACCAGATAGGAAGATTTTTGAAGTACTATCTGTTGTTTGCGAAAAATGAAGAAAAGTAATTCAGAAGGCTGAATTAACAGGAAACCCCCCCTATTTGACAATATTTTGATCAGATTAAAATGCTCGTTGCTATTCTCGGTTGTCAAGAGCGTTCTCGAAGATTGGGTGAAGATGTTTATTAAAGAAGAAAATTTATTACTATTCAAATAAACTACAACAGAAATGTGGAGATGGCGGGCGTTCCATGGAATATTTCGCCATTACTTCGTCTCCGGGGGTGTCTAGTGGATCAAGGTCTGAAATATTCCGAAATAGACCTCCATTGACATTTTAGGGAAGAGCTAATATGTATGGGCGTTATTGAACTCCAGCTTTTACCAGAATTCAACTTGGAAGCATAATGTCTATGTGGTTTCGGAGTTAACTTTCGTTGAATTGTGAAAAGTGGAATAATGGAATTGCGAAAAGAAGAAGTTCAAGTTTACTTACGAGTTGGTCCATTGAGTCCGTGTTGTTACTGCGATTATTGTATCCGAAAACCCAAATGTTAGAAGAATATTCAGAATATGCCAACTCACTTCTCCATTTCTGTGCAGTTTTGCTATTGTCTTCTTTTTCTTCTTCTAAATCATTGTCGATCGGAAGTTGATTTCTTCATTTTCGCGTTTCTTCATGCGACTGATCCAACTCGTGTAGAGAGTTGACACTGTAGAGAGATTAGTGCAAATAAAGAAAAATGTTCGATTTACAAGCGAAGCAAGGGAAATGAGTGGTAAAGCGCATCGAGACAATCAATAGAGGAGAAGAGTGCAAAGAATTCATCATAGATAAGTGTCTCTCGTCATGATGATACGCGCTAGTAGTCGCGACACGGATGTTTAAAATCATTCATTTGATATGAGGAAAGTGTGTACAATTTTCCAGAAATATGAACCAAGAATGAATACAAAGAGAACCAAGAATGGATAAAAAAATGAACCTGAAAAAAACCTGAAAAAATCTGATAGAGTGATCTTTAGGGAAAATCTTTTTTTCGTGGTAGATTCTTTACTGTTCCACATTCCCTTCTCCATCGAACGTAGTGTTCAATCTCTCTACTCTTCGCAAGCACAATCTCCAAGTTAAATATTCTTCTTCTTTCTACATCAAGAGAATTACAAAACACTTTCACGTCTCCCTTTTAGATTCTCACTCAATGTGATAAGTGTACCAACTCGTACACTTATCACATTGAGTTCTTCATTCCTATATTTCGTACCGAATTACTAGAGAAGGCGAAATAGATGGAATCTTACGATTTTGTCCTTATCAAGCAAACATCACAATCGAGCCAACGATGTATGATTGATTAGATATGGAAGGAAGAGTGGATTGACAACGAATGTGTGCAATTGGGAAGGCGGGCGAAAAAGGGGAAGAGAAGTACATCTAGCAGTTTAGTGAAAACATATTCGGAAATCATGTCCAAGGTCTGCATGAATATATGATCAGAAGTTCGCCCAAAAATTTATTATTTAATTACTGATTCAACCTCCATTGATCGACTGTCCTGTTAGCATGGTTAATGATAGAACCCTACTATCCTGATAATAATGAACTTGCAAAATATACACATTATTCTCTCTAAAGTGGATTTAACGAAATGCGAATTTTCGAAAAAAATAGACTAAACAAAGATTGAAGAGAGAAGCGGGAAAAGATAACTACGAATACTTGGTGTACTTTACTCCTCTCGTTTGATCTTTCTGGACGGCTCATCGGTTGCGTCTTCAGTATGCCGTTTGCGGCTCTCATTCGGGTTCTGAATTATTTCGTATACTATTTTCGTATTCACATTTGTTTCAAAAAATCCAGAGCGATTTAATGGAAGTAACTATGGTGCGACAATCGGATAGTTATCTCACCTCGAAGAGTCTATTGTACTTGGTTCTCTTTCGGCAAGTGGGACAGACCAGTTTCCGGTTTCCCTCCTTATCGAGAGTTTCCGCACAAGCCATGCACAGAATGTGACCACATCTTGTCACGGCTCTTTTAGCAGGATTAGGATGTAGACAGAGGAAGCATTCGCGAGAATATTGAAGACCGAGTGAGATCCTGAGGTGGAATTATATTTTTGGGATCGTTGAAGGTTATTAGATATTGTTTTCAAAAAGTCTTTCGATTACTTTTTTGAAAACATTTTTTTTCCCTTTTTTCCGAATTCCGACAAGATAAAGAAAGAGTAAAGTTAAGACGTTCTAAAACTCACTGGTTATTATCGGCTTCCCTCAAATCTTTGATCCGAGCTTCTCGTTCAGCCTTCCTTCTAGCAGCATCATGTTTAGGTGCGATAACCTGCTGCTGCGGTTGCTGTGGCTGCTGCACATGATTCTGCTGTGGTTGCAGCTCTTGCTGTGGCTGCAGTACGTGGTTCAGTTGATGAATTTGCTGTGGCTGCATGACCATATGGTGCTGCAGTTGATGCTGCTGCTGCATCCGTTGGAAGTGCTCGTGGTGCACTCGTTGAACGTAGTGATGGTGGAGGCTCGTCGATGATGATCGACGCAGACAGCGCACGGGATAGGTTGATAGCCACCGAACGAAGGAACAGCAGCGAACATTTCTGATAATCAAAACTTTTGAAATTTCAATTCGAATGAGTGTGATATAGGACATTAACAATACGATCGGGTTATGGTATCTATAAGTAGTTTTCCAGATCTACTGATAGAGAGAAGTTGCAATGGATATTGATATCATGAGTGGATAAGGAGAGAAGAAGAAGCTCTCATCTTGAATTATTCCTCTTCCTCCCGTCAAGGTTATTCATCGAGGTGAGATGAGAGAGATATTAGGGGCCGATCAAAAGATAACGTTGGGAAGGAATGAAGAGATGGAGAAATGAAATGGAGAGAGAATAGATGGAAGTGAAATTTGAAGCACTCTTGTGGGACGTCCTCGACACTCCATTTTCGAAATGTTCTTGCATTTGGATATATCCCAGATCAATCTGAACGCGGTTCTGTTCCGGCTCGACTTTATAAAATAAGCCTTCCTCCTCCCCCCCCTTCCTTTAAAATCATATAGATCTCTTCCCTACAACTACCATTCTTCCATATTCACGAAGAGTCTCTCGCGAAATTGAAGGCGAACAACTCTTTCTGTATGAGGAAGTAAAGTGAATGGATATCATGGGATGCATTCTGGAAAATATGAACAGTCTTGCTATGTTATGCATTAGAACGGACAACACTAGTCAAAATTGAGTATGGGTTGAGCCGGTTATTTTTAACACTTAGAAAATATTTTTTAAAGTATTTATTGTAATAAGAAGCATGCACTCGCAGAAAAGCGAGCATAGTTATCAGTTATCTTGGACACGACAACTGACCAAAATCAATGCAACGGTGGGGTTTCTGTAAGAATGTAGGATGCAAGTGCCCATAAATTATTCCGTGTCTCTGATATTGATGACAATATCAGTAGGATGCATTGAGGGACGCTTTAAGAGATATCATCTTGCTTGAGTCAAATTTGCATATTATCGATTTCTATAATCTATCAATTCAATCTTACTTGTGTTACCTATGAACCGTCGATAGTCTGGTCCGGGAGAGTGCAACCTTCCCTCCCACCTCGCATCACTCTCGTCCCTCCGACTCGTCTCCATAGAGCAAAACCCTCTGGCCCGTCTCCGTAGAAAAAAACAACTGGCCCGTTTCCATAGAGAGAAAAAGCCCTACTGACCAACTATGATCGAAATCGGAGACTTTTTCTGCCCCTTTTTCCAGCACAAAAAACCTGGGCAATAATTCTTTCGAAATATCTCTCAGAAGCGAGAAGGAGTACGTCGAGGAATTAAAATCAAATGTGGCGCTGATGTGGTGTGAAATACTATGCAGAAAATGTCTATAAATATGAGACGGACGCAGGAAAATATCGCAACATCTCTTGAGGTTTTTAATTCTGAACTTTATTAACAGGCAGTAAGTCAAATACCGCAGAGCGTTCATCTATCCTTTTCTGTTTACGCTTTTTCAATAATCTTTGACGGTTTCTTGTTAGGATGAGTAGACGAGTTGCCTCTTTTTATTGCGCATTTAACGATTGGCATAACCGAGACCTATGTGCAAAAAATGGAGTATTTTTTTGAGTTGAGCTTGTTTTGCATTCAGAAACGAGCGAGTCTTCCCGCGACGCAAGAAGTTCAAATGTGTGGTTTCTATGGCTTCATAGAGAGCGTAGTCTGGAGAAATATCTCAACGCTAGCTAGTACGTTCTATAGGGAGCAGGCGAGGTGCAGCGAGTGTCTCATGGATTGTCAACTTTCAAATCCACTCCTAACCAAGGCATCGAATCTTCAACACTGGGTAATTAATCAGATCGTATTTCACAGTTCATGCATATTTATAATAATGTGATATAAAGGAAAGATCATTAGGTGAATCGTATGTGAAAAAGCGAGTAAATGGGTTTCCGTTTTAGATAGAAAAAGAATGTAGAAACGGGTATATGGGTGAATGAGATTGCCGCTTATGACTTTCTGATAATATCAGGGAGAGTGAAGGTGACCTCAATGATAGACCGAACGCGCTATTAACAAAAGATGAGAGGGAATGTGGGCTCAATTATTGTAGAGGGTCTCTATGAAGGGAGAATCGTAGATACTACTGACTTTTGAAAAATGGATGAATAATCGAGAATAAATTGAAAAGCAGTAGAGAAGTGGAATCACTTCTTGCTGGAAGAAGTCGACGAAGAAGGATCAGGCGGATCTCTTCTTGCTCCTCTGTCGTGACGAGTCGTTGCCATCGGGTGGTTTACAGTGATTATGAAGTCGTCCCTAAGAGCGATAATTAGAAATGCGAATCTGAGCATGAGAGCAACTATGTGGCATGGATTATACCTTCTATTACGCTCGGCCATCCTACGAGCCAGGGCGTTATGGATCACAGGTCCAAGTGCTTCTCTCTGTGCTGCGCTGAAATGATGAATGGTGAAAAGTATCATTTTTATCGTCATAGTTTGATAGACTTTCAAATGAAATATATGAAAAATTGCGCGAAATTTAACTAAACCATGAATATTAGGACCTCAGACGTCCCTCCATTGCTTGAGAAAGCGTTTGATGCATCATCGTCGTGTCATTGTGCTGTTGAACCCTTGAAATGAACATTTTCAACGTTATCATAAACTATAGCTGTCTGAGAAGACTTAATTCGTGTGCATTCAAATCAGGGAAGGAAAGTGAACAAAGCCCAGGATACCCTAACCTTCTTTGTGCTTGTTGCTGAGAATTGTGAATAGAGGATGGTCGAGCAGGCTGCTCGACTCTAAAATTAAAATTACCTACTGTTCAATCTAGTCGAATTTATGCAGTGTCATATCTCTACACTCCTAGAGTAGGGTACCTGTTAGCGGGCAGATATGGTAGCTGAGGAAGGGTCTGAATCATCGGCTGATTGATCATTCCTTGCTGCATGGTCAGTGCTGCACGCTGTCTAGCTATTTGCACAGTGTGTCTCTGTCCTTCGGGAGTTCCGTAGTAGTCCAAGAACTGTTGTTGGCGGAGTCTTCGTTCCTCTTGCAATCTCCTCGCTGTCTCCTCATCCACACGAGCGGAATCTCTATCAAACTGAAGTATGGCTTCATCTACAGCCAATTTTCGCAGATTGAAGTCCTGAATCTGCACTGCTCTAGTCACTCTCGCTTCGAGTTGCTGCAGATGTCTCTTAAGAGCGTCCTTCTCGAAGAGATTCCTCATTCCATTGTCCAAATCATCGTATAAATCTTCTCTGGAGAGCTTGTACCGAAGTTGATACAGCAGTATGAAAGTCATCCAGTTCATCGCAAATTCGTGATAGGAATGTGAAGTGGGTGGGGTCCGATTTATGGCTTGGGGCTGAGAGTTGGAGTTAGGAGGGGTTGTCTGTTGGCGTTTCGGGGGCATTCTGAAGAGGATCGGAGAAATAGGCTGAAGCCAGAGAACGGATAGAAATCTCGATACTTCAGAGAAACTGCGAGTGCACATGAAATGAGGAAGAAGCGAACAATATGATTTCTGAGAGAAGCATAGGTGAAATAATACTAGAGTAGCTACTCTCTCCCCGATGAATTGGAGTCGAAAGTCAGTGGTTGGGAGTTGAAATGTATTCGAATTAGTACAAAGCCATAGTTGCTATGACGATTCCGAGAAAGAGAGTGGAAGAGCGCCGATTCTCATAACATTCACTCGGACTTGTAATGGGCAAGAAGAGATGGAAAAGGGCGGAAGCAGCTTCAATCTCCTCTTCTCCTCTCCCAATTCATTCCCGCATTTCCTGTACATGGATGCCTCTCACTTATTCGATGATAGGAATTGCATTAAAACTGATTTAGTTAAATGTCAACTCAATGAAAAACCCCGTAAGGCCCGATAATGAGAAAACGGACAGAAAGTGCCGGCTCCTTTAATGTGAGCAAATATTTCGTGAGCGCGAATTTCTCTAATAGGAGAGGTACTAAATTCTCCGTCGCGAATATGACCGTGGGGAGCCAGAGGAACAAAACCCACGGCCTCAAAAAAGTTTGGGTGATCTAGAAATATTTGTACTCATAGCGAGACAGAGAAATGAAACTCTCTTCTCATTGCACTACTTCAGATCATTCGTAGGTAGGAATGATGCTTATTATGATTTTCAATGTTAATTCACTGCAGGGCACTCCGGGACGATGTAAAATAAATGTTTCAGTGTAATTCTCTTTTACTCTGGCCATGTATCTGATTCCTCCAATTGGACCATTTGAAGTATTTAAATCAAGAGATGGAAGAATATTTCAATTCAAATTTCATATGGTATATGGTTATCAGCATACGAGTATGAAGGAAGGATGTTTTCGTATAAAGAGAAAGAAAAAGAAAAAGAGAAATACAGGAGTCTAAGATCTGCATGGAAATAATTGAAAGCGACCACGAAGAAAATATTTTAGGAAGAGTACAGGTTGAATCGAGATCGTGCACATATGTGCTGGGGGACAACGAAGGGACTGGGATGGGGGGTATTAATTACTTGCTCCGTCGGATTTTTGACTGGGAAGTCGGATTGTTTGATGGGCGACGTTTGAGATTCCTTCTGAGAAATGGGAGATTCACTTCCTGCGTCTCCTGAAATAAACAAGTTGGAAAGGATCTTTTTTTAGCGTGTCGATCAATTTTAGTGTGACTTTTGTTTCATATTTTTTTTGGTAAGACAAATACTATTCGAGAAAACGATTAACAATGACATTTCGCACAACTTACTTAGCGGGAAACTGTTTTCCGAAAAGGCAAAATTGAATTCCAAAACGAATTATGCGAAATATTCTTTTCAAAATGAATTTTAAATTTCATTTTTTTAAATTTGAAGTGTGCCTTGTTCATACTGATATTATTCATTTTGACCGAAACATTATAACATATTCTCAGGTGAAGTGGATCATAATTTACCTTGCGTTAAAAATTGATTCGGTAAGTACCTCAATCAGAATCACGAATTCTGTCTCGACTCCACATTTGGGACAGTCTAGTCGTTCCGAGTCGTCATCTGCCAATCGATCAACGCATGCCTTTCAATAGGATAGGATTACGGATGTCACCCTGCATTCCCAACTTAATTTCGGATTTTTAATCTCGTACTTGTTTTAAAAATATTTCTATTAGAAAGCACACCTTGCATATGTGGTGACCGCATGCAATCAGAACCGCACGGCGAGTGGGATTGGAGCAGTGACAGGTGGGACACTCACGAGAGTAACTGAGGGCACGAGAGGCTCTGAAAATGTCACATGATTTTTTAAAACTACTCTAAATATCCTTTTACAAACACCCTTGACTATCTACTGATGAGAAAAGGAGAAAAAAAAGGTTTTGTTGGATGGGAAAAATTCACATGGATTGTATACAAAAACAAAAACGGATTTAAACTAACGGGTCTGCATCGATCTTCCTCTGGTCCCTCTCCCGTGCTGCTTTCTTCTCTTTCTGATGTGCTCGATCCATCGTTCTCCCAATCTCCACCCACTCGAGATGATCCTCCAAACACAATTCGAAGTGTTCTTTCTTCTTCCGGAGAGAGATCACACTCCCGAGCAGTTCCTTGTCCTCTGCATTGTGAAGGAGCAGTTGCTCTTTCTCCTCCAACTTCCTCGGGAGGCTGCTCAATCGCTCTCGTAGACGCTTCTCTTCCATCTCATCAGTTGAATCTGATTGGGCGATGCGGACCTCACCATCTCCAGGGGTGAGAAACTGCCGGATGTGTTTATCCACATCCAGAGTATTCTCTCCGTTCTTCATTTTTTTCTTCATTTTCCATCCCACTTGAAACTGTTGTGCATTATGCATGAGCAAACGAAGATAGGCCTCTTGGGTTTGCTTGACTCTTTCTAACTCAAGGGCCGAGAACAAGGGGCTACCAGAGTAATGTGAGAGTGCACATGGTAGAAAAGCGGGATCGAAAAGATTGGAATGTGGTTGTAGACTCGACAAGAAAGGTTGGATAGAAGGGTCCATGAGTACCTGATGATGATTGCGTTAGTATTGAAAAGAAAATATCTTCATGAATCGAAAATCAGCGATAGGTGAAATCATACGAGAGGAAGTGGCAATATCTAAAGACGAAATGAGTGGTAAGGTGCGATGATTCGCAACGAGAAGGAAGTTGCTATGACGATTGTGAGAGTGGAATCGAGAGACATCTCTCATGCTCTCGCTTCACCCATCGAGAGATTAGTAGGAGAGGGTGAGAAGGTAGAAGGAAGGACACAAGAAAGAGAGCGACAGGTCACTCTCCCCTCTTCTGGTCACGAGATCATTATAATCCAGGCCAGGTGCACCTTTATACGATATCTCATCCGGAAGCTCTTTGCCTCCCCTTAAAGCTACAGATCGAATAGTAGTTCATTGAACTGTTCCATTGACAGACCCGATATGTTCCTTGATCGTGATCGGTTCCATGGGGAAGAAATTGCACTCATGAATGCATTGTGGACTACGATTCGGGATGGGAGTGAAGAATGGATACGCAATTGCGTGAAGGTCTAACTAGGAAAGTATGGGCAGTGGAGAATGATCACTCTTTGCGGAGGACTTTTGCGTACGGAGTTGCTTGACCGTTTCTTCTTTTTAAGCTTGTTTGTTATGTTTGTACTGCATGCATCGGAAAATATTTTACCATATGTGAATGTTTGCGGCGATTTAGAGAATTTTTATTTCCATCACTTCAATCAGTAAAAACAATAAAAAAGGAGGTAGAATATTTCATCTTCTTCATCTCAAGATGTAGATGATATGTTGATTGGTCAGAAAAGGAATGTATGTTCTGATAGAGCTGAAAAACGGAAAATGATGTAGTGAAAAAATTAAGTTCTTACTCATTTAACAAACTCACATTTTTAGTGATGATTGAATCTATAAATTACATCTTGTTGTGGTCTATAAGAAAACGGTAGAAAATCTTCCAGAAGCAGAAGATTGTAGTCGCAGTGTAGATGCGACTGAAAAGTAGACTGATGTAATCGAAGAGTACGAGAAACTCGACGATACGAGATATGAATACTAAGCGAGTTGTGATAACAAAGGTTCAGAAGTATTAACAAGGTAATGAATATGATAGAGTACATGGTAGGATAGTAATAGAGAGTCAGGACAGGGTTGGAAGCAGAGTAAAGTGCTAGTACACAGTTGGGAGGCGCCTCATTCACGTCTCTCTGACGACGAAGATGAAGATTTGATAGAGGGAGGAGGGAGGAGAGAGTAATGACACCCTCCTCCAGTAGTACATTTACTCTCGCGAGATGCATGATGGAAAGATCAACTTGCATTTACATTTCTAATAAAGCTAAAACAAAACTAGTGTTAAGAAGCAAGAAACCTGAATTCATGGATTCGGGAACGTAGAATTAAAAACTACTCTTTTTTTCTTGAAGCTGAACCTTTTTAATTGGGCTGTAACATTTATATGTCGAATGAAATGGTACTACAATGATTGGTTTTCGAAAAAATTAGCCACATCTCATTCACTTATGTGTAGGAACATTGAAAATGCACTCGATTTCATCGATATTGAACTAATTAGGACTTATAGAAATTGTGGAACGCAAAAGTCACAAAAGTCAAGATGTCTACTGTGGAAATAACGGGGAGGAAGTGTCTCGTTGTGAAGGGGGGTAATGGCTTTACAATCAATTGCTTGACTCTAAGCTGAGAGTTCATCCTGATGACTGCATGCTTGTGTGGATGAACTAGAAGAAGAAATATCGGATATTTGATCGGAGCGGGGACTGAAGGGGCGGAAAGGTCGAACATCATTGTTAGAGAAAGGAGGAGCTAGTTTGAGGGACATGAGCGAAGGTATCTCTGTAAGAATTTGATTAAATGGAGACGAATGAACATCGGAAAACTACACTTAATAACTAACGAGGCCTCGTGTGTGTCTTAGTAGTATCTCTCATCCTCGTGTAAGAACAAACGTTGCCCACGAAAGGGGAGAGTTTCAGAGTCATGAGTTGAGGTATTTCTGAGAAAAAAATTTGTATAAAGTAGAACAATGACTACAGACGAAGACAGAAGAAGATACTAACGAGATCTTAGTTTCCGTTCAGAGGAAAGTCTCATTCTCGTTGCATCATCTTCGAAGATATCTGTGAAAGAGACAGCACAGAGCGAGAGTGAATCTGCAATGTAAAAAATATTTGAAATCTTCTGAAGCCGGAAATTGAAATCCTCGCACTTTCTCTGACTGCGTCTTCACCCGCAGAGGGCGAAATTGATACGGATATTGTTTGGAAGAGAAACTTCTAGAGAGAATTGAATATTGACCGTCTAACCAAGCCAGTATGGGTGGTCCATGTGGTTCGTGATACACAAAACGAAACAACGAAATCACTAACGCTTGGCTATTTGTTTCCTCCTTGACTTCCGCGCACGTCTCCCCGCTCTGTGCTTTCTCTTTCTTCTCCTCTCACAAGTAGTCTCTGCCATCACCTTATCCAGTTGACGCGAATACCAACACATCATTCCCTGATCTGGTCTGACGATCGGATCATGCATCAACATCTCATCGAACATCCCATAAACTTTCCTGGCGAGGACAACTCTTCGATGGAGTTCGGGGTCTGGATAGAGCGCAAGCAGCTTCTCTTCGCGAGCCATAATCTCTGGTAATCGCACCACTAGTGGAATGAGCCATGCTTGTTGAATCGGAGACATTGGAGATGAGAATGATCCGATGGGACACCCAATCTCTGTCAGATACCAGATGAGTGACTTGTAATGCTGATAGAGAGGACCATGGGAGGTGATTGCACACTGCGACTGCTTAGAGGGGGATTGCATTCCTGATGGAAGTAGAGATACTTTCTGACGAAGACAAGATGCGAGCGACAGAAATAGCGTATTGGAGACGAATAGACTACTCAAACTAGGGCATCACATTAGGAAAAGAGACTGAACATACTTCCCTAATGGGCGAGTTTGCGGGTGTCGATTTACGGGACAGAGGGACGGACCAAATTATACTCTAGAGTTGGGGAGGCGCTGGAATCAATTTTCTAGACACACGGCGTCATGACTACACAGACATCGGAATTGTGTCATATCTTCCTCTAATGTTTCCCTATGGATGCGAGAGTGGAGAGAGAGCTAGGCTAAATTTCCCCCACTACACACAGTCTCTAAAGGCTACTGGAGGTTTCGCGGAGAAAGATATTACATAGAAATCATGCATAGGAGCTTCACATTTCACTTTATCATTTGCCGAATAAGTAGTTCTCCTCCATTTATCCTTCCTTACTGGGAGCTTCAATAAAGCACTCAGTTTCCATATTGAGATTTTCGCGATAATGTGGGAAGGTGAAATTTTCGTGTGGTCAACGGCAGCAAAGAGGTAGACCGGCGGTTTAACCTCTTTTTCTGAAACAATTTACTTAGATGAAACATTTTCGAGTTTCTCCTTCTCTGCCTCATTCCAATGACAATTTGAACATGCACAAGATTCATTTTCACAAAACTAAGCAAATCAATTGGTCATAAACGAAGTACGGACAGGGTCACTCTCAAGGGCAAATATAGTTTGATTTTAATATAGTCGAATGGTGTTACAAAGAAAAGTTTTTTGAAGATTATACTTTTTTTCTAAACATGAATTCAACAACTAACGAATGAGAGAAGTCGTCACCTATTGATAAGTATATAGGCAAATTGGTTGCTTTTCAAAAAAAAGACTGACCAATAGAAGATTTAGAATTTTGGGATGAATGAAAGTCATTGGAATGAATAGATGGGGCAACGGAACATAACTCATGATAGGTCAAAGAGGGAGAACAATATCATTGGGAATCTATTGGGATCGGTGACTCCAATATAGTAGGAGATGGGTCATGGGAAATAAATAAGAGTATGACTGGGTTGAATGGGGAAATGAAAATAGTAGAGAGGGAAGAGAAATACGTGAATGGGAAGGCTCTATTCGGCACGTTTCACCTTGGATGGGGTTGTCTCATCAGCATAGACTTTGTCGTATGGACGCTTGAACACCGACTGAGTCTGTTCATCTTCTTTCTCGACCACTTCCTTGCCCTTCTTCTGATTCTCTACTTCCGGTTGCATGTTGGCTGCTGGAGTCGGCATGATCTCTTCCTGAAAACAGTAGTATTATATCGGGTTGTATTGAAAATTTACTGTGCTAATTTCGATATCAAGGGGAACTGAATATGCACTGTGGACAGTAAAGCAAACGGGAAATTCCGTAAACTATCACAAAAATAGAAAGAAAATAAAATTACCTCGAAAATTTTCAGGAATCCAGTCATGGCTCTGCACGAATAGCACCTTCTCTGCTTCTGGATGTTCGTTTCTTCTTCGGCACATGGCAGACAAACGATATGGCCGCATGCAACCATCACTCCACGGAACTCCGGGTTCGGAGTGTAGCAAATGGAACAGGCACGGGTGTACACTTTCTCTTTCTGCTCCCTGAATAACGTATATTTGAAAAGCAAATAGTATCTAAATTCATCTGAGTGATTATGTAACTTTTAGAGAAATAAAGCGTACGAATGTAGTTGACGTCAACTTGTAATATTACTTACGGCTTTTGATCTTTAATCCTCTGAGCATTTATACGAGCCATCTTCACTTCGTTCTTGTCCACTATAATCTCCTCTTCATCTTCATCGTAATCGTCATCTTCATCTCGAACAGGCATTTCGATCAGCCGGAGCCTTTCATGATTGATTTGTCGGAATTCAGACCAGAGTCGCCTGAAATGCATTATGTTTGAATAATTACCGAAATGGAATCTGATAATAATACTCACTTTTCGCGAGAATAATGTTCGACTTGTTCCTCTATCAATTCTTGACTCTTTTCGACCATCTCACGCAGTTCTTCGACCGCCTTGAAGGTCACATTGATGGGAAGAACATTGAAGTACTCCAGAGGAAGGGGAAGCACTGCGGGAGAGATTCTGGAAATTTGGGATTCAACAACATTTTATATTGGGTATCTATTGTCATAGTGATAACCCCATTTCAGCGATTTTTCTCTATTGAAAAACGAAAAAATTAATGCAACGAGCCGAAATAAATTTCGTACCTGGCAGGATCAAAGTTGATGTTCCATTCCTCGTTTTGTACAGCGTGGGCGATTTCCTCGTCGTTGTAATCAAGACGGTCGAATCCATTGCCCATTCCAACGACATCTTGAGTGCCATCTATCAGATAGCCCATATCAACATTCTCTCTCGGAATCACTTCTTGAGCTTCCTCATCCGCCAACTCAATCGCTGGTGCGGGAGAGATCCTCAAAGGAACAATTGGATAAATAGATGGGCAAGTACGCCTCTAAGCAGCTACCTATAAGATTTGAAAGGGGAGGGATGAAGGAATGTTAGTATCAACGAGATTACCTCTGCGGATCAACATCTCCATGAGCAGAATCGGGAAAGAATATGTCGAGAGTCTGATTGAGGAGGTTGTTCACATCGACTGGTTGATCGAGCGGATTGAAGAATTCGTTGCCAAAATCAGGATCAAAGTTGAACCTGAAATTAGTAATTAGCTTACGATATAGCAAAGTTGATCGAAACAAAAACGTGATGGCATGTCCACACACCTCTGTTCATTCTCTTCCGTCGCATCTTCTTCTCTCTCTCCCGCTCCATATTCCTCCCCAATCTCTTCCACCTCTTTCTCTTCTTTATCGTCGTTTTCTTTCTCTTCCTCTTCTTCATTTCCCATTTTCTCCGCAAGGATCATCTCATTCACAGGCTCGCCATCGCTCTCATCTTCCTCATCTCCCGTCTCACTCATTGAGTCTTCCTCATGAACCTCATCGACGTTCAATCTAAACAAAAATTGATTGAATATGTATCAGTTTGATTCCGTTACTTGCAGCTAGACGGAAAGAAGAAAAAATGCGAGAAAAACAAAAAAAACAGATACTACCTTTCATCGTCGACTCCGTCCCTCTGGTCCATGATTGGTTGTTCCGTCTCTTCCGGAATCAGATGAAATACAACTTGAGGAATCACCACTCCATCGATGAATTCGGCGTTCTGATGCACATGAAGTAGCTCGTGAAGTTCAGGAAGAAGTTCATTCAGTCCCTTCTCCACAAGATCCGTTTCGATCTTCACTTGCTCCATGTCCGACACTGTCCCATCGTAAAGATCCGTAAGCGCCTTCACCAGTTCCTCCGTCTTTGCTCTGTACGTCAAGTTGATGGTATCGTGACGCCATGCAAGCTCTTTGCTCTTTTCCATGAGCACGCTCACTTGATGAACAACGTGAGCGTAACGCCGCTTATTCTCGGGCAGGAGAAACTGATGCTCTTGCATAGATGCAATTCTGGGAATATGCAGAGTCCAGAGGGAAGGATCCATTTTATCCATTTGAAAGCGAAAGTGATTGCACACACTGGAGATTTTCTCAGTGAAGCTCTCCATCGCAGTTTGTTGATTTGGCATTGAGAGAGGAGCGTAGAGCAGAGGAGGAAACTGGCGGTAATCCACGAGGCTCTCAGGTTGGAGATAGTTCACGAAGTACTCCAACCTTTCTTTCATTGGAAAAGCAAAGACGAGAGAAGACAATGGAGCCACTTGAGCAACTTGTTGTGGGGCGTGGACATCTATGTGGGCACAAGGAGAGACAGGAACATCGGCGGGTGGTGGAATGTCCATCCTGATGAGAATAGAGATAGTTTGAAACGTGCGTGGAAATAGAGTATTCGCGAGAAGCTAGAGATTGAGCACTAAGCAGTGGATTGTAAGGGTGAGAGAACGAAAGAGAGAGAGAGAGGTGAAGGGAAAACGACAACGCGACATCGATTCGAAACAGAGAGAAGCTTTAGAGCAGAGGGGCGCAAAGAGCGTAAATCGATTACCGCGAAGCGCAGTGAAAATGAGGTCCAAGTTTCATGAGCAATTCATATCGATTACGCGGAATTGTATAGCAGAGTGCTAGAGATAAGCAAGTGGCTGCAAAAAGTGTGTTGTACACGTCGGCAATTTTTCAAGCGCTTCGTGCTAAGACCTCAAGCTTATCAATTGCTACGTCTATGCAAGAAAACCGCCATTTCTGCCTTGCGATTTCTCAGAAATAGTTCAATATGCGAAAACTAGGAAAAGTCATGGACAAGCATTTTTATAGAGCAAATCCGTCAAACTAATGTTTTCATGAATTGTTGTTTGCTGTTCCACAATTACCCCTTTGAGTTTTGGAAGGTATTTATGAAGGTATCTAAATAAACAAAATAATGAGTTTTGTGGCTTTCATAATGACATGTCGCATGTGCATCTCGATGCCGCCATTTTTAATTGAACATCAATCTCAACCATGTGCCGTTCGATCCAATTTTTTTAAATTCGATTTTCACAAAGGTGTGTCGATCAATCACGATGAAAATCTGAATCTCTCAAATATTGAATGCGACTGCCTGCGACCGAAATTGACTGAGACGGAATGAGAATTTGATCACTTTATAAAATTTAAAAAAATCTATAATCCACGCGGGTTTCAATGTAAACACTGAGTAGACTGCATGACTAGCAACTAGTAAATTCAAAGTTCAGTATATTACTGCGAGCTATTATTGAGGTTGAAACTACTTGAATGTGCATTGTATTTATTGCGATATCAATAATTATGCTGATTCGTTCTAGATATTTATTTCGCATTTTAAATCACTCAAACTTCTCCGGATGGGCTAGAATCCACAATAACAAAAATGTCTTCGAAATAGGGCTCTCGTCGAGGATGCACGCCCTCAATCGAATAATACGTTGGGGCTTCATATTTTCTTTATTGTCGTACTATAAACGAGAAATAAGAAAAATATCAGAGTTATTGCGAGTGAATGATTGGAAAATATAGTGCATTGGATTATGGATTACATAATCGAGCAATTTGCACTGGCGAAGGTAGCAGACTTTGAGGGAAGACGTCTATCGAGAGAAACGTTATCCTGGAAAGAAAGCATACACATTGAAAAGAGTTGAAGATAAAATTCTACGATAAATCCATGCAACATTTGAGTAAATGAGCTTTCAAACGAAAACTTTAGATCAAGTTATCCTTACCTCATAACGGAGCTCACGAGTCAGACCGGAGTATCGATCTGGCTCGATTGTCTCGTAGTGGCCGTCCTTCTCATCAATGGTCGAGGATAGAATATCAAAGCTGCTCACGCGTGTCGCCTTTAATTTCCTGTTTTTCTATATTCTGAGATATCGATTGAGAAAGTGCCTAAATTTAAGAGAGTCGACTCACCCTTGAGGTAGGCTGACGTTCTCTTTCCTTCATGTTGAGAAGTACTGATTCGCCGTCCGTTATATACCTATGATTTCGGATCTTTCCTTGAGTTCCTTTCATGCTTACTGTTTTCATGCATTGGGTAAAATATAACGAACAAATGGATTTACCGTCTGAGAAACTTGGGAAGAATAGGCGACTTCTTGATCTTACAGTTATTGCACAATTCGCCTTCTCTATTGAATCCAGTATTGAAGCAGAGAAGACATGAGCCGATGTCGTTAGTGAGAACCTGCAATTGTAGAACATCGATTACTGCGCGAGAATCGAACATAATTATTCAATTTCACGGCTTACCTCCCTCTCCTCAGGAAGCTCGAGAGTATGGTAGTGCGATTCCATCTCATGATGAGGATCACGATTAGCGTTCGCGAACGGTCTCTACATATTTGTGATTTAGTCACTCGTTTCTCATTTCTAGGTGAGTATAAATCCTCTACCTTTCCAACCGTGATCCTCACCTGAATTGCTCCATTCCCGAACTGCGATCGCTCACTTGCCGATATTCCATTCTTATTTCCTCGGTGGTCACGCTGGCAATTGGGATGTGTCCACATTGCTCTCTGGAGGACACCTCACTAGCTGGGAAGATGGAGACGACTGAGGAATGGGACATCCTTATCTCCCTTCCTCACATTCGCCTCAAGATGGTCGAAGAAGGGGAAGGGAAGATGACCATCTGTAAAAGTCTCGTCCTCCCCCGTGTTATCTCGTTAGACAGAGATGAGAGAGAGAGCGTGTATATTGAAGAGATTCCGAATCACCTGTGACGCAACCATCTGAAGGGACGGCCATTGCTGAGACTGAAATGGGACATCTGACTTGTGGGGAGAGAATATTTGAGCCGAGGAATGAGAAAATATTTTTCTAGGAGAAAACCGGAATCCTCACCGGCTTTCATTAAAGGACAACTATTATGAGAATTGCAAGCTCTTTGCTTAATCTGCAAATGTATCAGCCTGGTATACGGATTTGAATGGAGGTTTTGTGTGAACGGCCTCCCCTCAATCTCTCGATACTCGATAGTAATGATAGTTTTCCTATAAAATCTTAGAATAACAAAGATTCTGACGTAACGGTTTGTATCGACTTCATTCTTTCAAAACCACCACATTTAACTCTAACTATTTTTTAATGTAGGCCTTTCCTCTGGGACGACGGAGGAAGTTGCATGGGATACAATTACCTTAGTGCCATGCTGATCTACCCGACACGGTTTCAGAATAGCACCAGACAAATTGCTTCTCTGACATCACACCACATTTAGCGCACTGCAATTATGACTCAAGAGAATCGACAGAGCACACGATCGTCTGGCTCTTCCTTATCTTTGGTTTAGCTACTTGAACATCGGCCAAACTACCTCTGCAATCCCTCCCATACGATTTTTTATGCAATGAAATTCGTTAAATGTCCGAAAGTATGAGCATCATACATACTACGAAATTAGTGGAAACCTGCAACTCTGCAGTATCTCATGACCTTTTCGTAATCTCGTCATGCATTTCATAATTCTTCGAAAACGATTCGAACTAATTCATTTAATGACATCAACTGACTCGAATAGCCCCGAATATCGAATAAGATGAAACTACTCGCCATAATTATATGAATCACGAACTCAGGCTCTCTCTTCCTCACTAATTCCATTCCTTGTTTGAGTCATCCCTCTTCTTTTCCTTCCCTCCCACCTCACTTTTCCAGTATCAAATATAGGTGCAATTACATATAATAAGCGTCTTCTCTCCTTCTCTCCACCCACTCTTCCTCTCATCTCCTCTTGACTTCAACCATAATCTGAGATCAGTAGGCGGAGTTTCGACTTCACCCATCGACAATCTCAATCCCATTCCCTCTCTCCTCGCGCTCATCTGATTTGACGCCCCCATAAGACGTAGACACGGGTATCGTCCCTTCCTTTCTCCCATCTCGTTTTCACTCCTTCTCTAATACCTTTTCATCAACAGTCTCATTGTCTAGTCTCTTCATTGCAGTGAAATGGACCGTTCCTCACTCTTCTTGGGTCTCCTTCTTCTCTTCGCAATCACTTCCACTACCATCGGTTAGTTTCTCATATTTTCCTAGAGTGATAGCGAATATCACTTTGTGAAATTATCGATGATGATAGGATACAGTAGTAACTGCATACGATGCATGCGTAGGCTGTCTGGGTTGCAATCAACACTGACGCGCAGACAGTAAAGGGGTAGATTGATGATAGGATACAGTATCTAATTGTTATGAATTACCGTAATCTTCTTCCTCTCAGACGCCTACGTCGACATGCAATTCGTGAGAAACGAGCCGATCTCCTTCCCTCGTTCCCCCATCATGACCATCGGAAGATTCAGAGAGCCGGTTTGTGTTATTGAAAGGAATATCTAAAAAAGCGATAATGAGCAAAAATCTGTATTTATTTGACTTTTTGCGATTTTAGTTGCCTTCGTAGGATAATATATGGGACTACTGTTGAAATATAGTTTGAGTACATTTAGGGAGATACACACAATATTACTTGTGACTATCTGGGGAGACGTGCAATTCCAGAAATTCAATATGCACAGATACTCCCAATACTCACATAAGTGGATATTAAGGAGAGAAGATGATCCGATGGTCTTTTGAAACTGCTAGACTACTGTACTGATGACGTATTCGAGATCCTTTCTCGAAATACTTGCACTTTGGCTGATATGACAATGCTGTCTACACGAGGAGTCTCTGACGTCCCTCTCCTATTCCGATAACAATGCAGAGACGCATATGATGTCGTAGAGTCGAAGAGTTCACAACACCATGAAATCCTTTGAAATCCAGAGATGACGAAATGCTGACGGGGAGGTAGTCAGATGATTCTCTTTGCGGGGGCGACCTACCAATACATCCGTGTAGTGCTCGAGTTGATTAACGGATAGGGTATTACTCTGAACGTTATCTCATTTGCGATATCTGAAAGAACAGTGCGGAAAGGAAAAGCTGTTTTTTTACTATTATCTCCATGAATGAGCATACAGAAGTAATAGTTCTTTCAGAAGTGCAGCTCATTAATAATGGATTCTCAGCAGTCGTTACCATTCTTTGCGATAGTTGGAAAGCAAGCATAGTAAAAAAATCACATCCCTAGGAAAGAATGGTTAAACTTCCGACCAATCGATACATTTTCTACTTCAGATGTGCCAGTGCTGCTCCTCTCGCCTCTGCCGTCGCAAGCCGTGCCCGTGCCCTCGTTTCCCCCTCTAGATCATCCCCTGCTCCCTTCCTGATCCGATCTTCACCTATCCATCTCCATGATCTGATCTGATTCGCATACAATTCACGGCACCTTTATCGATACATAATTGTTACTAACACACGCGTGCTCCACGCACACTCCGGAGACTGAGATCTCAATAAATCACATACCAGTTTGGCTAGAGCGGATAGGGAGTGTGGACGATGACAGTTCTAGAACAAACTGATCAGCAACCACAAGAAATGGGACAGAATGCAATACTGAGGTGCGGATCGGGTAGTTGGGATGTGAAATGGAATGGGGAATGGGGGGATATATGATATGGGGTGATCACTTCATCGGCGAAGTCTTCTTGTCTTCATTCGCTCACGTAGTCGACTGTCACGACGGGAACGGCTCCGTGACGAGAGTCAACCTACAAGCATTGAAGTTCAAAAAATACAATTTAATTTAGATATTATTCGTACTTTGTTGGTTTTTTTAATTCAAATTCAAACAAAGAAAGTATAAAACGACACACGTGTGACCTGAGTGGTACAATGCCAGAGCTTACAATTTTTTCTTCAGTTTTTTTCAAATTTATGAATTCAAGTGAATCCATGAAAGTGAGAGATAGTTAATTAATCTTCAATTGACGAATAATTGAGCGTAGGTGGAACCAGATTCAGATGTGAAGCACGATATCACCTTGCACTGAGTCTCCTCATCATCATTTTCTCCTCTGCTGGGGGGACGACGATAGTAGAAACCCTCGAAGAAGGCAGCATCAACCATGACGAAGACCCTGAATTCATAACTGCTGATACAGAACTCAACTTCGTTATTATCTTGTGATTTCCGTGCACATTCCTACCATAAGATACTTTTCTTGAGTATTCGACTTGCAGCATAACTCCCATCTAACCGATAATGTCTGGGGAAAACCCGCATGTAAATATGAGGCCGTTTGCGAGAGAGTCGAGCAAAGGCTGGCACAGCTCAAAAAAGTCGGTTCCCTGAATATGTGTGTTTTGGGGTTCCTAGGGATGCTGAGGACGATTTACTTGCTCATTTTTCATTTTGGGCCCTTTTCCGGCTCCAGACGTCGTCACGTCGATATCGGGGTTTGAGGGATTCCGCGGCTCTCGATGTCG
>LS495404.1:1579041-1647259 GCA_900490845.1 Pristionchus japonicus
AGAGCCGCGGAATCCCTCAAACCCCGATATCGACGTGACGGCGTCTGGAGCCGAAATAGGCCCAAAATGAAAAATGAGCAAGTCCATCGTCTTCAGCATCCCTAGGAACCCCAAAACACACATATTCAGGGAACCGACTTTTTTGAGCTGTGCCAGACCCAAGCAGATCTGCTCGACTTTCTCGCAAACGGCCTCATATACACCCCCAGACAATGGGATGCTAGGCAAAAGCTGCTTTTCGATTCTAGACGCATTCTCTTTGGACAAAGTCATCTCTCATCTTATTACCACTGTCAGTCCGCCTTCGCAGTCATTCTATGAATGAATGTATAGTTTTGTGGGTGTTCTGCTCTCTCTATTTTGAATGATCTCATGCTGAGGAGGAACACATAAAAAAATATTGGTCCAAGGAGAAGCAAATACTCGATCTACCTATGTTTATTATACAAACAAATCAATTCAGTAATTATAGTTCATTCTGGCTAACCAGTAATAATGAATGAGATCAATGACTCACCACCATAGTTCCAGTATGATGACTACGGAGAAGAATGTGGTTATTACACAGCCTGATGCGAAGAGAATTCGAGGAGGAGAGAAGTTCATTGCATGAATGACTTGAGTGAGCATGTAGATGAGAATGCCGACCAGGAAGAGCTGGAAGACTTCTTTTTCAATAAATTTATTTGTATAGATATTAATGTAGTTGTGGACTTTTCTTCATACTGCCCTCTACTAAGAAGATTAATCATAATCGACTGAAGCAAACACTTCAATTTCCACTGATGGGAGACCACGACCAATCCACATCACTTGGATTTTCACCCGCTAAAGTACATGGGAGCAAGTCATGAGATTCCCACGAGCTTCGTACCTGCCAGACAGCATGGAGCAGATATAGCCGTGATCTGCCACATCTCCAGGCCATTATTGTGAAGAAGTGCATGAAGAAAGAGATTCCCACAATGACGAGGAAGGCTTGAGCCACTCGAGTACCTTGGCCTGTAAATTTATTTGTTCCCAAAATTTTCATTATTTACATATGTGTAAACTGTGTTTTCTTTTGAGAAGCCAACTCTGCTTTCTCTTATCTGATTACAGTATTCCGGGCTTCTCTCAAACAACCCCACAATTCAGCTACACACATGCGCACCCAGAAATTTCTTGTAAATTTTGCTTGCCTCACTACTAAAATGCTACTTCCATGATTACTGGTGCAGAAAACTGTGTATGTTCGCACGCATCGAAATGAATTGGTACCTTCGAGGGATTGGGTGGAGTTGGAGTACTGATCTAACTTCTCTCAAACAGCTTTTGTTCAAACAACAGCAGAATTTTTATGAAAGTTTCTCAAAAAAAACAACTTTACTAGCGAAGACTGTGTGAGCATGCGAGCTCTTGAGTTGCAGTGTAATTTGAGTTGAGTAGGTGTACAGTAAGCAGGATCCTTGAGACTTTGGAATTTTATCGCGAACGCTCTTTACATCACCAATCTTGTCAATGAAGATAAATGATTACCTTCGAGTGCCCGAGTGTAGAATAGATATCCATCGGACAGGTACAGATCGAGTACGATGACAGATGCCATTGCTGCAAGAGGAAAGACGTCATCAGATCTATCTGGAGCTGACAAGCTACTCTCGCATTGCATTGCATCTAGATTTCAACGATGAGAATACTAGAAAGACCCTTCTTTTAGATCGAATGCATGTCTATATAGTCATCATTCTTCAAACCCAGTACCACTAATTAGTCTCCATAATTCTGCAGGCTATTAAAAGGAAATGAACGGAAGTATGGAATAGGAAGAGAGCATCCGACTTCCGTATGCTGCATCATAAGATGGATGCAGTGAGAGATCGTACGTAATGAAGAGAGTGTTCGACTCACCGAGAAGGATAAATTGGGCGACACAAATGAGTGGGATGGCATCCCTCAACGAGACGCAGCCCAGACAACATCGATGCTTAGAGAACGGAGCCACCTCAAGGTCCAATTTGACTGTCTCCTTACTGCGCAGTACCACGAGGATTCTCCCAAGGGAAAACCTACTCACAAGAACACCACAAACTCAAAGATCCTACCCCATAACTCTGCCGTACTCGATACTGTCTAGGTATTCTCGTGGATGCAATAGTACTGTCTTGCTGGTCGGATGAAAGGGGCGACAGGGCGAATGGGATGGGGAGGATGGAGGAGTAGGCTAGTACTGGAGGAGAATTGCTGTCCATGACAGCAGATGATGATTCGGGCATGAGAGGAAGCATGGGAGTTGTGAGATGTAGTAGTGAGTAGGCATAAGAGAGGGGATGGGGAAGAAGGAAGGGAGGAGTATGAGACAACACTTACTAGGAAAATACCGACGGATCGGATGGAAGATTGGATGGAAGATCGTACGGAGAGCAGAGATGCGCCCAGCCCTCCACGGAACATTATAGATGAGGCAGTTGAGGAGATCTGAAAGATCGTCAGACACATGAGATTGCGAGAGAACAGAGGTGCGTATGCAGATGAAAGCAGGTGTAACCCTTTTGAGAGAAAGAAAGCTATTCATGGCCAGGCTTTCCAATTCTGAAACACTTTTAAATATATCTGTCGAAAAAGGGCTACTCAAGAGAAAACAATCAGACCATTCATCACTACCACTAGAACAACTCAGTGAAGGGATTCTCTCACGGGAAGAGAGGGAAAACGAATCGACGTTTATCTAGTTTAGACGGACGAGTAGCGTCAATCGAAAGCACAGATTCATTTGTTGAATGAGCTCCACTCGGATTGAGTGAGATTTCCCAATCGTAACCAAGTTTGTCCATTTTCTACTCGTTGTGGGAAAGTTTGGCCTGATTTTCCGAGCATTTTTTCCAGAATTCATGTAGGCACTTGGGCATGGGAAGATATCGTCATGATAGGCGATATCGTAATCACTATTATTCGTAGCAATGTTGGAGTTAAATTATAGGAAAAATCAGAAGCGGAGGAAGACTCAATAACAGAGCAATCGGGAAGAGAGAAGAACTGGAGTTGGAGATGAGAAATTAGAAGAGAAGAAGAGAGGGACTGGTAGAGGGTTAATTCATAGGATGTTGCACTATGTTGCAGCATCTACCAATTTTGCTTCTCGATATGAACTGGACACCGCATTTAGATTGGAATTTCCGGTGACGCAGGCAAAGTGATTATGCGGTAATCGTCTGTCAATTCGCGTTTTCTTTTTGAATTACAAGAGTGAGGCGAGCTCCGTAGTAATTAACTGCTCAAAGAATTATTTTCTGGTTCATTCCAACGTTCTCTTTTGACAGTCATAGAACGTCATAGAGTGTTATCAATTCACATAGTTCCATCTAATCTCAATTTGACTCACACTGCTCCTATTCGATTGACCGTTAAATTCTCCTTCCTCCACTGCGCATCCAGAATACGGTGGGACTGACAGAGTCGTTGCTCGATTCATCGAGGGAAGATTCATCGACTGAGAGTACTGAAAGTGGACGGATGAATACGGTCTAAAGAAGCAGACAATGAGTGAGAATGGTTGATTGAAGTGGCGAAGAGAAGAAGGAGAAGAAGGAGAAGAGAGAGGGAGAATGGAGAGAAGGGACGGTACTTGTGGATGAATTCTCACAACAGTCACTCTCTCAAGTTACAGCAGCACACGTGGAGGGACACCTACGGGATCAAACTTCTCTCACTCGAAGAAATGCTGCCAATTGTTTACTTCTCCAGAGTAGTGTAAAACTACCATCCATCAACGACCACGAATTGGACAATATCATTCAAGATTCAGTGAAACACAGCAATTCTTCAGGAGAAGTCAGTTGTGCCGGAAATTCTTCCGTCACGAGTGCTCTTCCTTATTCATTACGCCTTTCCTCAGACCGTACAAACCATTGTCAATTCCGAGCAGACGAATGCCCTTCTTCTCCCCCAGACAACAGAACTTTCTTTCGGAGAACCAGCCAAAACATGTACACGAAGGTGGAACGGTTATTCTAGACGCTGGGAGTTCTAAACAACGCGGAGAGTGAATGGGGGTGGCCGTGGAAAGCAGTTGGTAATCCCCTTTCTTTGTGACGATAGCGAACTTCGACGAGCGTAAGTCGAGTGGGACCAAAACAGAAGAAGAGACTGAGGGGGTGAAGATTCGATCAGAGACTAGGGGAAGTCTGATTACTGTATTGGAGGTCCGTCGAAGCCCTATATATGAACGGCACGAGACTTCGGCAGATAAGAGATTGAATTGAAAAGGAGAGAGGGAGTCAAGTAAATATCCTGACTGTGAAAGAAGTAAGAATCCCGAGAGAAATCCGTGAAAGAATGAGAAATGGATAACAAAAAAGGTGGGAAATTTGTGTGCGATCGAATTTACTGCGGTCATTCATCTCTGATTCGAACCTGTCTACGACTCTCATTACTTTACTCATTACTTTTACTTGTTGCCTTCATTTTGTCATCATATTTCCTGCCCATTTCTTCTATTTGAAGAGGAAGAAGGAGTAGTAGGTCTTCTCGCTCCTTCACAAAGAACTACACTGCTACGTATGAATGAATGAGTTGACTCTTCCGTCCGTCGGAGACTTTCGAACTCTCGCCTCACTTGACTCTTTCCTTCCTTCCCTCCACTATTTTGTGTGAAAGCGCACTAATGAAATTGAGTGTCCTTACTGCTACACACGGGCAAGAAATTCGATCGTTTTGCGTGGAGTGGACAAGGAGTGGATAAGTTGCCCTCCCTTCCTTCCATCCACCAAACCAAACACTAATTATCCCCTGGACGGAATCGTCTTTCCATTGTCCGATTCCCTTTTGTTTCCATCTCCATTTGCACGAACTTTCGTTCGGCTTTCGTAAGTAGAGACGTCACTCTGGCCTTTAGTCAACGAACCTTCAGAAGCTCTCTGCTCTCGAATCCTGTCAGACAAATGACAAAGCACGTTGAGTTGAGATCATTGACCACGGCCTTTATGTAGCCAACTTGTCTTCTATCCCAATAGCGTGTGGCCTTCCATCTCCTCCCTACCATCTATCTTTCCATCAACCGTCAACTCCCTTCTCCGTCTCAAAAAACGCGAATCTCTCATCGTGCGTAGTGTCTCGCTTTCTCAGATTCATCAATCTGTCTCACATCTCATAAATACGTATAGACTCCTCAAGATCCCTCCTCGCCCTCTTCCTCTCTTCATTTCTTTCTTATTCTCTTTATATTATTTCCCCTTGGTCTCCCTCACTTCTTCATAGACCCTCTCTAGCATTCACTCACTTCACTCAAATTCGCCGATTATTTGGCTGGAGGAAGTGAAAATCAGAGCGGCGAGATATCCACTTCGCTTTCTTCTTTCTTTCGCTTGCCTACGCACACACGCAAATTCGTCGTCCAATTACTTCTCTTTCCCGAATCTCTCTCTCGAATTGTAATGGATGGCCAATCGGCCTCCTCTTTGTCTCTCCCATCCATTCATTCCATTCCTTCTTCCTCCATAGCTATGCTTTCTCCATTCCGCTTACTCCTCCATCAATCAACTAGAAACGATTGTTTCTCCATTGTAAATTCTTTCACTTCAGTTAGATATACGTTGAAAATAGAAAAATCTTCACTATGAACAAATTCTTAGAACCCGTTGTATCACAAATTCGGAAAGAATGATGGGCTCTCCATTCTATGTTGTCTATTCCTGGTCAAATTGCAACGAGAGATATCATGAGAACTAGAGAGACCGCACTCCTCCTTCTCCTTCTCGAGTTGCCATCGTGAGAATGGTCCGTCTCCTCTACTCTCTCATTCACTCTCTCGGTGCGAAGACCGCTCAATCTCTTCCTGTCAACACTTCTCGGTTGTGGGTGGTGAGAGATCGTTCCCCTTCACTAGGTTGGCCTCCCTCTAAGAGATCTTCGATTTTAGAACTCACGTTGTTTTACTCGACTAGTTAAAAATATATCGAAACTTCTGTTGATGTGTAATATCATTTTCTATGGAAAACTCATTTTTCATCCTCATCTCTCTTAGTTTCAAGCTCTCTCATATAATGGGAAGGATCGAAACATTGCCTCATTTCAATTTCTGAGCAAGAATCTTTTCCTTCTTATATTTTGTTCTCTTATGAGAATCTCTCTACTCTTCACGCATATTGCGGAGCATTCAAAAATGAATATTTTGCAAAAAAATGGAAGAAACTCTTTTTCTCAACACTTGTGGCATGCGTGGTGATCATAACTTGGAGTTCGCTCTCTTCTTCAAGGACTTTTCCTTCCCCATCACTCTCTCCATTCCTCACACTCTTCAGTTGGTCATTCAAAGCAATAGTCAAAAAGGAATGAGGAGAACTAGAACATTCCTCATCCTTCTCCTCCTCTTCGTTCCCATCGAAAGGAGGCGCTCAATCCTTCTTAAGAGGGTGCAACTCTCTCCATATTCTCAGCCCTCTATTTCAAAATTCGCTTCAAACATTGTTGTTTTCTGAAAATGCGGATTTCTCTTGCCTACGCAGAGCCTCATTTGACTGCTAGTGGTCAACATCATCTCTTTTTAGCTTCTAATCACCGTAAAAGCTTCTCTCTGAGCAAATTCCCACCCGCCTCCATCTCCTCTCCGTGATATTTCCTCCCTTTTCCTCCTCCAATATCCATTCCGAGTTCCTTCGTCCGTTATCTCTCCTCCCTCGGGGAAGAGTGGAAGAGTCACCACCACGCTTGATGTCTGCTTCCCTTTCCCTCTTCCCGTAGCCCCCTCACTAACCCCATTCCTCCCTTTCTCCTTTCTCTTTAAGCCATGCTAACAGTTCCATTTATCTCCATTCGACAACGAGATGCTCCGATATTCAGGGGATATCGCATCGCTTTCATTGCCTCTTTTCTCCCTCTCTCTTCTTCTCCCTTCTCTTCGCCCCCTATCTCATCTTCATTATACCCACACACAGTGAGACTGAGTGTGACAGTGTGAGAGTCTTCTTCTCCTTTCCTCCTCTCCTTCATCCTTCTCCTCCTTCTTCTCCCCTCCTTGCTGTTCCCTCCCATTACTTGCCTTTCTTCGTGCTAATACATGGCAGATTGAGTGTGCTGCTCTTTCTTCCTTCGAGAGCTTACGCGTACTTCGAGCCGTTTTCTTCTTCATCTCCTCTACATTCATCGCACTTTCTTAATCTTCATCTCTTTCCTTGTCTCTCAAGTTCGCATGTTCCATATATTTATGTCTCTCATTCCACTTTTTCTAATATTCGGACATTGCCCAAGTCTAGTTTCTTACGGCCTGGAGCGATCAACATTCCTCGTACTCTTTCTTCGTTCCATTTTTGCGACACTCTAAACAATGCCTATGTATTTCGCAAGCGTGACCATTGCTTTCTCACTTCCATATTTTCGTTTCCGCCTGACGTCTAATCTATCGAATCTCATCTTCCTGTATACGCGATTAGCTTCCAGCTAGCTCGTGACTTCCGAGATACCTCTTCCCTTCCCTTCTTCCTCCCAGTAGTTTCCTCCGAGATAAATCGCAGATAATTACGTCAATGTCTCAGAGCAGAACAAGGAATGAGGGAGAGTGCAAGAAGGAATAGATAGAAGGGAGGAGACTTTTGTCCCCGACGTCGGGCCTCTATCCCCCTCCCCCCTTTAATTGTCGTCTCCTCTCATTGTCTCATTCCATTCCATTCACACGATTCTCTCTTGCTGTCCATCCCATCATTCCTCCTTCGTACCTTCCCCATCACCCTCTCTTCTCCTTCTCCCAGCACCTCCTTTCTCCTATAGTAGATTGAACACGACCGATGACTTCTAATTGAGAGTGACACAAAACAGCTACTCGACAATTCCCATCTCCTCTCCTCTTCTCCTCCCCTTTCTGTATCTTTCTTCTTTCCTCCGAACTCGACTTCATTTCGTCGTCTCCCTCTCCTGTCCCATCTCATCTCCATATTTCCAGATGCTGTGCTCGTCTCAGTGAGAGAATGGATTCGGAGTGGGGCGAACCGTGGGCGGGAGTCCCTGCCTGGGCAGTATGGTCATTCATAGCCTGTGCTGTCGTCATTGTGGCTGTATTGGCCCTCGATTACTGTGTCATACGAAGGAATGCACTGGGAAACACTTGCTGCACACGAGGAAAGGCGAAGAATCGACCACAGCAGAATCAGAATTCGTCGTTGCAACAGGCAGCTCATCAGAAGCGGAGCACCAACATGCTACTCAATGTATGAGTCCTTCCTTCTTCCTCCTTCGTTCCCCTCTTGCTACTTCACACTCACAATTCGAGACGTTCCACACCCTAGTTGCGCAAAGATCCTTCCGCTTTCCACACCCACCGCCTACCTTTTCTGTTTCTGGCCAATCCCTTTCTACTTTCACACATCCATCACTAACTCGATCGAATGAAGTCGAAGAGAGGTGCCTTCTCCTCTCACGAGAAAACGACGTAAGACACTGTCCCCGATGCTCTTTTTCTTCTTTCTTCTTACGCTGCAGTGTGATGCCGTGGCTGACTTTCTCCATTCTGCATTGTCTCTCCTTCCTCTCTGATTCACGAGAGATAATGCAGAGTGAAGAGAGTAGATCATCTTCCTCCTTCTCCTCTTCTTCCCTTGTGTAGTAGACCTCTTCGGTTGGTCGCCCGTCACTTCCAGAGAACAGAACTTAGTAGGAGGCTTGTGTGCTTTCTGTTCCGCAAGGAGTGAGTGGGTGTCATCACCGAATAGAATTTCTTTCCTGCTCTCTTCTCCTTCTTCTATCCAATATTCGCATGTGTGCTGTCCACCACCGTATCAAAGAGACGTGAAGCGAAATGGTAAGGGACTCGAGGAAGATATCGCTGTACAAAACAGCTAGAGAGTCTCCTAGAGTCTTCTCGCTTCATCTCTCTTCGGTACTACATCAGTCCCCTTACTCAACTAGTAGCAGCAGGAGCTCTTCTCCATTAATCAGTAGTAGCCAGTGACTCTCGCTCTCTTTAGTTTCACTCACTTGTTCACTCACTTGAGGGACAATTTGAACCAAAGAGAGTGGGACGATTACTCAGTCCATTATAGTCCATTAGAAGCAGTCGTTGCAGCCAGTCAGTCCTCTTCCCCATCCCCTCACTTTCTTTCCCTCTTCTCTTCTTCCCCTAATGCGTTCCCATTCCAGAAAATGTCTCGTAACGTGCAGCCGGAGCTTCAGGACATCTACTGAATCGCAACGACCTTCCTGAATTACCAATTCCGGCATATTTGGTTTCTTAGGACAAGGATTTCTTCCTGTTCTGTCCAATTCAATGTAAGAAATCAGAATTCCCCTATCTGTTCGATATGTATTATGATCCATCTTTTCGAAACTCCTGCACATTTCCGGACATTCACCATTACCCATGAACACTTATCATCATTTCTTCCCTTTTTCGGTCTGGAGATGTGCAGAAGTGTCCCATCCCTATCATTTCTCATCACCGGTTGTTCGGTATTTCTTCCTCGCTCTTCTTCCTCTCGCTACGATGTTCACAAATGTTATTTTCCATGTAACGCGATATGAATGGATATCTTTCTTCAGCCTCTTGTCATAAATTTGAACATGTGAAAGGGGACATACACGATCTACAAGCGAGTTGCTTGACATTTCTAAGTGGAATTAAGAACTGAATGACAATGTGGCGGGTTTCTTGAAGCGGCATAAGGAATACAGATTTTTACAATGAAAATATGTAAGTAACTTCGTAGAATATTCCAGGCGTTAAATCTAAATGACAATGGAGGGTTGATAACTGAATTACTTCTTGGGTCGTCTCTCTTCGACATCTTCTCTATCCTTCTTCCATCTCTCCATGAATCTCTTCCTCAATATCGCAGCTCGCGTCGCATGGACTATATCGCACGCGATCTGCTCGTATTCCCACTAAAATATTCAGAATACTGTTAGAGTCTCTTCAATTTCCATACAACTTCTCTGACGGTCAGTTGTTTATTCCCCAAACTCAAATTAATATGCGATAGATCGGGCGGAATAGCGAGCCGATAGACCGTGAGCACTCCCAGTCACGTACTGTTAGTGGAAAAGGCCCATGTTTTCGTGCTCGAGGGACTACCGAAGCGGCAAATAAGGAAGAAGAGGAAGAAATAGGGAGACTAACTCGAGGCATAAGAGAAGGATCCGTTATGACTGGCTCCGCTTCTCCCTTCTGTACTTCGGTGTGACCATTCTGCAATCATTTAGAATTTGAAAAACGCAAACCAATTCTGCAGATTGGAAAGCGTTTGCGCATCATTTCCTGTGAATCTCCATGAAATATTCATTCAATTTCCTAAGGGATGAAGAAAGGATTCACAGACAGCAGAAGAACCAAATATGCATTTTAGTACAGACTCTGAGGATTATATTTGCAAAGATGATGCAGCATGAAATTATTTGTCAAATATTTGGGTAATCTCTCTGAAGAAATAAATCACCGTACCTGTTCTTCCATCTCCGCTTCCGACACGTCTGCCTCATCACCATTTGTTCTGCAAGGGGATCATCAATCTTGAATTCAGATCCCAGAACTATCTCTGTTTCTAATGCTCCCCCGTTCTCACTATCCGTACGAAAGATGCTTGAAGCATGAGATACCATGATTGCTCAATTAATCACTCGACTCACCCATTCTTCTCCGGTGAATCGGCGCTATTATGCAGCGAGCCCATGTCTAATCGAGGTACACTGGAAGGATACTGACTCATTCATGCAAATGACCCCCATCAATCACAGGGACTTGCTCTCCTTTGGTTACCTACATTCTTAGCACAGATCATAAAAAAACTACTATTCTCAAGGGATGAATCCACATGATAACCAGAACGGAAAAATCATTATAATGATGAGTAACAGCGTTGTTATTCGGTTTACCGAGTTTTGAAAAGAGTTAAAAGAAAACTATGTTTTCTCCTTTTTCACAATATAATAAAATGAAAGCTCACGTTGGTCGATCTCGAACAGGAAGAGAAGAAGGGATTGCGAGAGGAGGAGTTGGAGTCGACTTTGCTATCGTCAATTCCTCTCGAAGATTCAGATTCTGCTGCCTGCAATGACGCATTTCGTCCCAGAATCCAATCTGTCATGAACATTTTTGATCGTTCGCATTCATTTGCTCATATTCCCACTGGTTCCGAAAACTAACTATTTTCCGGGTATTAGTATTCCTATTTCCACCTGCAACCATTTCCTGTCTATTTTCGTTGATGAGCATGTGGAAATTGTTTTGGTCTTGCGACTCTCGTTCTGACCATATTTCCGCTACCGTCGCTCAGATGGAGACAGTTATTATTACATTACATCTAGAAAACATAGAGAAAATTCTGGCAATACCAAAAATTTAAGATCGTACTGCTGACCATGATTTCAGAGTATATTCGAATGCAAAGCGAATTGCACACAATTGAACAGAAGAATACTCACTTGAGACTCTCGACCGTTTCTCTGGCCAATTTCAGCTGGTCATGCAGACTCATCGTATCTCCCATCTCTTGAAGTTTCTTCACTGCAGCTTGGACAGGTTTACGGACCTCAAAATTGCCTAATATTTTTCCGCCAAAATATACAGTAGCGATAAAAAAATATTTGAACACTTTTTTCAATCTATTTTGCCAATAGAGCAATCTGGCTGAGATTTCTATGGTATCCAGGAAATCATCAGTGCTTCAGATGATGATAGTATGAATTGTCGATCAATTGTATTATTGTATAATAAAAACGCAAAAAGGATGTAAAAAAGTTACAACAGTTTCATAAAGTGTCCAAATACTTTTTATCGCTACTTTAACTCATCATTTCTAGTATCCAAAACTCTTCGTGCGACCACTTCAAGTCTTCAACACTTTTGTACTTCAGAAAAAGTACGTTATAGCTTTCATCGTCAACGTTATCTCAGCGAAATTCGTACCTTTCACTAGATTTGAGGAAACCAGGATGATCACATACCAAGTTACGATCAAAGAGTCCAACGTATTCATAGCGCGCTAATTGATTCTATCCACGGATCGTGATTTTCTAGTCGCGCTAATGACTCACAAGTGCTATCGGGAGCTTGGCTCAAGCAATAAAACACTCTTTCATTGATATCATACCTTCAAGAGCTTTTAACGCCGTGGTTTGACACTACTACTAATCACACTCAAGTGCCGGCCGAGAAATCACTCTCGAAAGTACATTGAGAGTAAACCCTAATTAGGAAGAGAACTTGACTCTCCTCATTCCTCATGATCTCTTGTCAGTAAAAGGAAATGACGACAAGAAGGGGTCGAATTAATGACGAACTTACTTCTTTTGATTCCAACTGCGCTATCAGCTTGAGTAAATCCTTCCGAGGCCATTCCTTCAAGTCTGAGATGACATATCATGGTACAAGAATATCTTGAGGGATTGAGAGCTAATATTTCATGAATGGCTTCTGTGAATTCGTAACAAGTTAACGATATGAGATATTCTGAGAAAATGAAAATACATGAATCCTCTGAAAATGATTCTGTTCCGAAAGTCCTCTTCACCTTGACTATTCGAGAGATCGACTTCGACTTTTCCACGAAGCTTCTGGTTTTCAGCCTTTAGTCGCTTCACTTCATCAAGCAATCGTTGAATGGACTCAGTAGAGGAAGCCGGAGATTCAGCGGATCTGATAATCGTAATCACTGGAGCGAAAAATGACTCTGCTTCAGCTAATGCTGTAACGTTAATCATGATAAATATACACCTCTGATGATTTTTTTCAATGATAGATATCGTAATATTACAGTGAGTCATTCCAAAATTGAGATGAGTGAATACCTCTTAGCAGCATATGGAGAACTTTCCATCTTCGTATCTCGAGTCTTCGCTGTCGATCGTCGTTCGGGCGTTTTCCTCCTCTCTTCTGTCCTCCTCTTGACTTCTGTCCTCACAGGCTCCTTCGAGGTGCTCGGTTGAGTCTGAATAGGTCCTATTGTGGTTACCTTCTCTCGATTTCACCTGCTCCCTGTTCACTTCGACCAACGCAGGCAGTATGGGGAATAGAATCAGGGCAATTAGCCAATAACAAAGACTCACACTCGGTTTGGCAGAGGTGGATCTGTCTCTAATTGCCTCCTTCTTCCTTCCTGCTTCAGTTGCTGGTCGAGAGAGACGAGATGCCGGACTGCTTCCACTTGCGTGTTGGAGAGAAGATTTTATCCGTCGACCCTCCTCCTGCATTCCTTCGTCCATTCATTATTCACCCTCACTCTCTACCTAATCGCCCCCAGTCACGAAACATTGCGCAATAATGACTCATTTCGCACGGAAATTCCATTTCTGGAAGCAATATAGCTTGCTTACCGTTAATTTCACTTGCTCAGTCAGTAATCGAACATGTTTGAGGCGATTCTCGAGATGCATCAGAGATACATTTTTGCCTGAACAAAAGAGGGTGAACAATGCATTCTGGCGCTGACTAATCACCAAACAGGGAGAAATTAGAAGAAATTTCGAATAATTCGGGAAGAAAGCATTGCAATGCATTCAGTATTCACGTACCTTTCATGGCGGCAGGAGGCTCTTTATTGTTCATCGGCACACTACTACGAGACGTAAGTCATCACTAGTAGCGAGAGAGTGAGACGATAAGTGGAGGGTGTGGGGATGATAGGGGGGCTCAGGAGTGTTTGTGGCAAGCCAACGGGGATTCCTACTTCCCAACCCACCCTATGTATGCCTCTTCCCTGTCTCTCGTTGTCAAGGAGATACCACTCGCTGCCCCTCCTTTCCCCATTGAGTCTCTTTACCGCCCCGTATTCCCACCTCGATTGGCATAATTAAGCCCTCAACCCTCTGAAGGCAATCAAAACATCACGAGTCTAGAGTATGAGTGAGACGGAAATGAATATGCGGAGTGCCAAATAGAGAGTGGGAGGCATAGTGAAACACTCGAGAAAGTGAAGTATATGCATATACTAATTATGGAAACACTTGAGGTGGGACATTACATGTCTTTATCGTTAGCATGTGTAACTACTACTTCGTACAGCGGTCTTAGCGGTGCTAAGATATGGCGGATTCATGGACAAATATCAACAATAATTTAAAGTGGGAGCTCATAATTATGCATATGGGGAAAGAGATCAGAAATTGTTTGTTGAGAGAGATTGAAATGACAACCGTTACTGGGCTTGTGATGGGAAGAAGATGGGACTACCCGGAAAGGGGAAGGGGAAGGATACTCATTATATACGTGTCCAAACACTGCTCAGGATTATTATATGGCGGGTCTCCTAGGCAACGTTTTACATGAGGAAGGAAGCGAGCACCCTCTCAGTTTCACGTGGTCTCTTTCCTTCCCTAGAGTACAACTAAGGAGAGATTGTGAGTTCGCGAATTGAAATGGCACGAATTATGTTTTAAAAACAATCCATATCGAATTAGACAGATTATGCTGAGTCTGAAGAACTCGGGAGGAGGATTGGACAGAGAGGCCTAGCAGAGGCTCTCGTGTTGGGGAATCTCGAATAGTTGGGGAAGAGCCTTTGAGCAGTCGATGACTTTGACGATTGTGGGAGCGATGGCAGTGCTTCTGGAATGAATTAATGAATTAATTCAGATATAATCTCGGGTAGATGTTTTAATGTTGTCTGCTAAGAATTAGATCGTGCCAGACGATGATGAACATGAGCACGATGATTTTGTTGTGGTATTGAGGCCTTTTTTTCGGAACGATTGTTTGCTTCTCTTTTCTCATTTCACCGAGCTGAGATAGCAAAAGTTAGCGTGCAGGATGGAAATTGAATGGAAATGAATGCAATGTGACTGCGAGATTATTTCGTCTTTGCAAGATGGCAGACAACTAACATCTCATTATTGTTCTCCTCGATGATTTCCTCAGTGATCTCAATGACAGTATCCTCTCTGTTCCTCTCCTCTCCCATCTCAATCATCTCCACTCCTTCCTCCTCCTCTCTTCTCTCTTCGTATCCCGGAGGGGGAGAGAAGCTTGCTCGATCAGCACTCCTTCTGCTTGGTCGATCCATTGAAGCGTAGCTGGGAGGTGCCCTGTAATTATATCGTCACTCCCCGTTTGACTAAGCATTCGACTCTCAGTGTTTCTCAGTCTCTATCTGTCTTTCTCATCGCCTAGAGAAGATGGGGATTCGAGATCGTGTATATTTAAGATACGTTCAATCCAAGCTGTATTGCGTAATTCATCCTTTCTTTTTCTTTTTGCGATAGAGGCTAGCACCCTTTAGAAAGGAAAGCTGCCGTTCGGGCTAATTACAGGATCCCTCTCTCGATATATTTCTCGACCTGATCTGCTCGAAAGATTCATTGCGCAATTCATCCTTTGATTCAATTATTCCCGCTACCGCCAAAGAGAAAGAGGAGGGGATCGATGTGGTGGAGTGACAGGACAATGAACAGATCAGGATGGAGACTGCTGGAATATTCATAAGGAGAGACAGAAGGAGAAAGAGAGACCGACTGAGTAGGATTAGGTACTGTAATCGCATCTCTGTCATAATGTGGAATGCCAAGGATTCTCAAAAATCTTTTCCTTGTTTCAATTGGATAACGCGTTCTTGAAAGAAAGACGAGAAAGGAATTTCCTCTCATTCCATTGAAAATTAGAGAGGAAATAGAAAAGGAAGAGGCGAGGATACTGTAGAATGTTTTCTCGATTACGCATTTTTTTCATTTTGGTGCATCATGATGGATTCCATATTAATCAGAAATAAGAACTGACCCTGGTCCGGGAGGTGGGGAGAATGGGGCATCAACTCCGAATAGTTGTTCGTATTGGGGAGGAACGGGAACAGTGAGAAGTCGTTGTGCGCGGAGAAGAGCGGGACGAGGAATACGCATATGGTCTGAAAATAGATTTTTTTAGACCCAAAGTATTTATTAATAACAATCAATCCTCCATTTTTTCCCGATTTCCTAAGAAAATCGGCAAACCCTATAAAAAGGAAATTGAATCATCCCCGATATTATTTCTCAACGAATACTCCCCCAGAAAAGGATTGCATAATTCCGCAAATGTCGAAGATGACTTTCTTATTTCCCACCCACCTACGCATAGAGAACAACACCCAATTATCCTCTAATCTTCCCACCTCTCATTCCCTAATCATAGTATCCCCTAATATTCAAATTGGCGCGCCTCTCTCCATCTGTGGTGCTATTGTGACTCATCTCCTGAAAGGGGTTCCTCAATTACCTTCCCTCTTCCCCCTCAGGGATGATTCCTTTCCTTCTCTCGACCTTCCTTCCTAGTGACAGATGCTCATGCTCTCATCTCTTCACAAACCATCTGTCACTTTCACCGAGAATCGCGCGACTCTCTTCAATGAACACTCCCTCTGAAGGTCGGGAAGACGAGAGAGCAGGTGGAATGGAGAGGGTTAGAGCACTTTCTCCCTCATTTTCCTTTCTCAGCTCTGCTCATTGACATCAAAGGGCGACGAGACAAAGAGGATTACGATGTGGCTTGTTGCGGTTGTGTTCACTAATGACCCTGAGAGAGGGCTAGAGCCGTTCGAATACATCCCCATTTATGGAGAGACAAGAGCTCATATTCGGCATATGTATTGCCTAGTGCCAGTATTTCAATACCCAGATAGAATCTTAGGATCCAATGATACTGAAGGCAATTCACTAATGAACTCGAGCTCGAACAAAAACGGCTCTGATAATTTGGTATTTTGGATTCATTCCATTTCCTGGTACACCCAAGGATCCCTAAGGATTCAATATCCCTGATTGCGCAGCTGCTCGATCCAATCAAATCTCTACACGCCTGTTCGTTGCTCAATCACTGTCGACCTGACAGGCCGGGTCGCCCTTTTACGATGGGCAGTGTGTAACAGATACCTGACCTAAAGTTGTGGCTTTGTGTAGGACCTATCCTTCCATTCCCCTCATGTTAGTATAAGGGATAATGATGAACTCCATTTTAGATCGTTTTCACTAAATTTCTGCGAAATTGCGATACCTGTGTACATGGGCGGGAAGTTGGGTGGAGGCATGGGATGGAAGAGGGATGGAAGAGTGTAGACGTCGTTTCTCCTTCCGTGCATCCTATGGTGTCTTCTCACTCTGCTGATCATCCGTCGACGTTGACCGAAGAGACCAAGAGCGATTGTCATGACGGCAACGAAACAGACGAACACTAGAAAGGGGATTTGTTCGATACCTAACACTTCCAAACTATCCTTCGAAATTTCTTTGATTTGTTTTATATTCAGAATTTGATAGGAATCCTTAATGAGTTTCTCACTCAATTTTGACTTTTTTTACCACCCTCTCGAGTTAGCCCGCGCAGTTTTGTGGTCAACAGCAGATGTGTGATATCTAATGGACTAGAGATGGATTACTCCGTGTTTGTACCGCAGCTGCACACCATCTTTCCCTCCTTTTCTCCCTTCTCACAATCCCATTTTGTCCATGAGCTGCTTTTCCAGATGCGATGAGAGCACTGGGATAAAGGAAGATCTCTCAATCCCCCTTGTTCTATGGTAGGTCAGACAGGGGAAATAGAAGGGTATAAGATGAGAATCAGGCGACCATTTTTCAATATTATTTTCTAATTGGACAGACAGAACAAGGAAGCAGGGTTAATTAAGTGCATTAGGCGGGAGCCTTCTCTCTCTCTCATTGGAGGTGCGATTGATTATGCAATGAGTGTCTCCTTCCTTCCATGAAATAATAGGAAGAGATCACGAGATCGAGTCATTTACCCCCTCCTGACCCTATGAAGGATGTTCTCGCTCTCCATCATCCATTATCTCACCATCTTTCTGCCATGAGTAAGAAATACAAGCAGGTAAGATGGTGCCGTGCATCCTTGAACCCAACGCACTCGCATATCAATTCTCGATTGACTGACTCATTTCGGCATGATCTCTGGACTGCGAAAAAGCATAGAAGAGAAGAGAGTCAGACGATTCCTTCTTCTTTTGTTCTTCCGCCCCATCCAAACGATCAACTATTTCTCACTACAAAGACACTACCATTACACACATCATGCGCGTACGTCGATAGATTGAGATGTTTTCGTCTTTGAAGCTATGTTGAAATGAACATCGGCCTTCTCCCTTGATTCACTGCTCTTTCACAAGTTAGACGGTATCCTAATGTTGGAACGCTCGCTTCGGATTCGACGTGATATCATCTGCTCATAACTTTGTACCATGGGAGAAGCTTAGCAAAATCGAATTGAATCAGGCTCAAAAAGCTTTGATTGTAGCGCCAGTCTACGAACACATTAGCCGAAAAATAGACAAAAACTGTCCTAAAAAGACGTCAACCGACTGCGATAACAGCCACTACAAATGATGTGTCACTGAACAGCGAAAACTGATGAAAAAATGCGTAGGAAGCGCATTCAACTGATCGGCAAAAACAGTAGCTACATGCTTAGATATTCATGCAAGGGTTCATTTCATCGCTACTTACTTCCTGAGTACCAACCATAAAAAATGCTCCCTTACATGACGAGGGTAATGAAAAACTCTCTTTCCTGCGCATATTAGGTGATTAATCATTACGCTTCCACCATAAGATCGCGGATTTCACGAACACGGTGGGGGAGTTGTACTATACGGTAGCAGCGAACTAATTATGATCATGCTACTTTGAGCCTCTACGGAAATCTGGATCTGTATTTGGCAAAACTAACCAATCACAATGATGACGATGATCCAATTGGGAACTTGGAAGACGAAGATTGCGATGATTGCAGCCAGAGAGAAGAGAAGGAAGATGAAGATAAGGGAGAGATGGTAGGTCATCTCGATTGCCTTCCACTCTCTTCTCGCTCTCGCTGCTCGAGAATGAAGGGGCCGTCTCGTTTCTGGAGGCATCTGAGAGGAAATCTCGGAGAATCGAAGCAGAAAAAGAGAAGAAAGGAGGAGGAGAAACGGAGATGAAATGGACTGGAGATGAATGGGAGAGGGAAAAGGCAGCTATAGGGTAGTGATTATGATTAATGAGAGGATAAGATCAGAGTGAGATTATTAAATGCCCCGTAGGGCAGGAAATGAGAGAAGAAGCGGGTGAACGGAAATTGTATGACTCTTCAGTTTGAGCTATCTTATCTTAGTTTGATCAGCAATAGATAAAAGTGAACTGAACTACACTATTGTTCCAACAGAATAGCATGGGTAGAGATGCCAGAATGAATGGGGATCACAGTCTCCTAATTGGGAGAAGAGAAGAGCAGGGACTGATCCACTCTCACTGCCTTATCCTATTGAGTGAGGGGAGAGATGGGGGAAGGAGAGGCGGAGGAGGGAAGAGGATACCAAGAGGGTTCACGTCTGGCCATCTCAACAGGACAGCAGATGCTCCTCTCTTTCCTTGAGAGGATATGGAGGAGGAGAGGGAGACAAGGAGGGGAGGGGCTGGTGGGATATCACCCCATCTTATGTACTCAAATGCAGTGCTTTTTCATGAGGGGCGGGATCAGCCAACGCGCTACAATTCGAGGCTGGGCTTCATTATCGCATCATTTCTCTGACTCTCCTCTCCTCCCATGATCTCTTCCTCTGCCAGAGAGCCATCATCTGACATCATTAATCTCCTCGAATTAGATACTCTGAGAATTTTCAAGCTGAGAATATTGAAAAGCAGTTTAATAGGAAGGAAAATCTTCACTCATCATGGATATTTTTAGAGATCTCCAAGGATCTGATACAGATGGGCCTCATGCAATCTATAGATAAAATAATCAAAGTAATTCATCAAATGTAGTAAAAGCGGTGAACGGTGCAGCAGATAGTGGTGATATAATGGCCCTAAATAAAATGCATTCTTCGGATCAATAATAATCTCACCTCATCAAATCGGGAAAATCTTCGAATCATCAGGGTAGATATCGGGTCTAGAGATGAAATGTGTTCAGTTTCATCTCTCAGACGACGAATCGCGTGTCAGATCTGTGCATGCTACCTATACAAACTAAAGTTGGTGCAAAAAATGGTGAAGCATTCAGGAATGGTGGAGTGGAATAGAGAATATGTAATTAATTATAAATACACGAATGAAGCCATGCAAAAACGTTTTAGGTGACATAGTTAGAGAAATAGTTTTGAATGAAAGTAATCGGGTATATTCATCCTCAGATTGTACGGTAGAGGTATGAATGGAGACGTGCAAATCTGCAAAACCTCGAAGAAATGGATAGAGAGTGAAAAGCTTTTAGAGCCTTGAAACGAAAATGATCATGCATCTTAAAAGGGGATTGAAAGGGTAAGAAGGGGGAGAACTGCATAGTTATAAATAACTTGCTAAAAGCTTCGCACCTGCCATACCAATCTTGGAGATAATGGCGAAATGGTGTGTTTTGGGTCAGGTGGAAAGGATTTCTATCGATATTAATCGAGATTGACTACAATTGCAGGAAAGGGATTGAATATAAAAGCTGTCAGCAGTTGAGAATAACAAAAGAAAGTAATGATACAATATTGAAAAAGGAATACTAATTGTTATATTGACAATGATCCAGAGGAACGAAAGCAGATGTAGACTGAACGGAATATTTAGGAAGATTGAAATGTAATAATCGATAGGTTATTCGGATAACATGATGAATAATGGGGAACGTAGCGCTATTTATATCAGAAACGTGCACATGATCAAGTAAGAAGGAAATAGAGGAGTGAATGGAAGAGCGGCAGAAGAGTCCATTTCAATTATGCAGTGGAGGGCGGAATAATTGGCTTCATATGAAATGAGTTGCCCCTCAGGACTGAAATGACGGATATTTGCATAATTGAGTCTTCTTCTATCCCTTTCTTTCTTTTGTCAACGTGCATCACCCTTCAGAAAATGACGAGGACAGGGATCATTTAGATGAAATAGAGCAGTAATTTTTCATGGTCTGTTTTACAACCCTTTATGGCCGTTCCCTTGCATAGAGAAGCTTTTTGGGAGAGCCGAGCGTTTCTGGAACGTTGATCCTCCCACGCTTTTTTCCCGATATACTGGTACCTGTTATTCCATTCTCTTTCAGCTTTTTGCGTTCTAACATTATTATCGGATGATATTTTGATGATAATCTGACAGGCGATTATACATGAAATGCCAGCATTTTTCTATCCTACCCCTCATTTTTTTCTGAAAAGTACTGAAATGTTACGTTCTTCGGCTTTGGATTCTGAAATATCATCTGAATATACATTTAGCTGGCGTACGAGGGAGGTCTATAACCGAGCATTATCTCCCCTTCCATAAATAAATTGTTCAGCTTCCGAAACTTGTTTCCCTGGTCGCTCGAATTTATAATATTTTTTTAAAAATCTGGCTTATGGAAGATTCGATTTTTGTTTCTCGGCTATTTGGTAGTCAACTTGTTCCGCTCTCTGCCCCTTCAGAAATTATTATCGGATTATATTATGACGGTTCTCCGACGGGAGAGGGAGCGTGTGGAGCTTTGCTCATATTTTCCACCCTCACATTTCCCGGAGTTCTGAAACTTGTTGTGCCATTCTCTGGTCTCTCCATCTGTCTTCGAGGTGGTCTCTCTGGTCCTTCGAAATTCAGTTTCCCCTCACACGGACGATCTTGTTGTTTTCAGGAGCGCGTTCACGTTTACTCTCTCTCTCACTCTCTTTCTTTTCTCGTTCTCTCGTTCCAAGCCTGTATTCAATCTCGCTTCTCTCATTTTGGCACTCATTCTCCACTTATAAGGGGAATGCAATTAGATTGGGAGGGGCCAAACAAGCAGATGTCTATCAAATCCCGTCTGATTACTCTCGTCCTTTCTAATTTACGAGTTGTCCTCTTCTCTCTCCTCTCTCGAGTCTTGAGTTCTCCCTCTCTCACCCTATTATCATCTCTTTTCCTCCTATTTCCTTTCCCTTCTGACTCCTCCCTTTTCTCGACTTCTTCAGAAATCTACAACATCGGTTCCACTGCTCCCTCTCCTCCCTGTTCTATCTATCCCTTCTCACTTCTCCCTCTCTCTCTTCTCACCTTTCCATTCTCTTTTTCACACCTCACAGATCACAACTCTCGATTGGTATTCATTCGTTTTCCCATTACATTCTTCGCCCCCTCTCTTCCCTCAATTAACCTCGATGTTCCATACCATCAATCGCGAGGTGAGAGTACCCCACTCTCTCCTCCACTTCCTCCCTCTCTCCTCTCTTCTTCTTCTCCATTCTCTTCTCCTTACCCCTTATCTCTAGCTTCTCTCCACTTCGTCTCGTTCATTTCTCACCTCTCTCATCAATCCTGATAACGATTCGTCTCCCTTCTCTGCCTCGTTTCAGTCATTGAATTCGCCCTCCATTCCTCCTCCCCCCTTTCCCATTCTCATCCACTTTCGTGCCTTCCCTTCCCTCTCGATGGTCGTTCCTCAACGACGGGCCACAATAACGTAGTCACGAATTGTTTGGTCGTCCTCTCAACCGTCTCTCACTTTCCTTTTCCTCTTCCTCTTCCTTCTCGTGGTTCCATCGCGTACTTTCTGTTTCTCTCACGTCGAGTTCCATCTATCTTCCAGAGAGAATGAATGGAGACTCGACAAGGCGTCAACGACTATTACTCATGACAGCTAATGTGGGCAGTCTCTTTGAGGAGGTAATTCGTGACCTACCAATTAGTCCTAATCAATCAATAATCAGGGACAACGCCTACAGGAATCGTGGCTCGACGTGATTTCCAAGGTTTGTTCTCGTTCCTCTTCTCGCTTTTCTCTCTCGAACTTCTCTCTCTTTTCAGAGAATTCTATCGGAAGATGCAGATCTGAGCGTTATTCACATGCAGGAAACGGGAGGGAAGAGATACGTCGAGTGTTCCGGACAAGTACGTAACCCACTTAAGTAAACAATGACTAATAGCTGTTTTCCTTGTTGTTGTTAGTTGCGTTCGCCCGTCACTTTTGTGTTTCTCTTCCGCCTCCAGTGCTACTCTGCCATAGATCACACATAAACTTTTGCTTGAGAACGGAGAAGAAAAGACACAATAACTTTTGCTTGAGAACGGAGAAGAAAAGTGTTTTCGAAGGGTTTTCCGTGCGGGTTCTAGGTCAACCCGCGGGTCCAAAGGGTAGAATGACACAATGGAATCAGTTGAGAACAGTGTCGGCAATGATCAGAGTGTGCGCGAAGCGGAGAGAGTCCGGAGAATAAAGAGAAGGCGATAAAGCACTCTGAGAGTCACACATACCAGGATGGAATGTGATCATCCAATCGCTATTTCCAGGTGCCTGTACTCATCGAGAAGCTAGCAGATCGCATTTCGGCCACTTACCCACTCTGTCGGGCATTTCTCGATCTCAATTACACGTCCCCCGCATACACTGTGAGTAGAGCAAACATCATCCTTCGTTCTAACGGTATTCGAAATGTGGGAAAACTCTCATCATTCCCACAGTCAGCATTCCAATAATTCGTCAATTGCGCGTACAATGTTTTCGTTTCTCACACATCATTCGAGATGATCGGGAACCAACACATCGTACAATCGAAATGTCGAGATTCCATTCAACGATCGCTCATCACGAGTGACAAACTGCTCGTTATTTGTTATTTGTATTGCGTTGGGAAAGAATAGGAGAATCTTCTGGGAATTGTATCAACGAACAGTATCTGAACATTGGAGAAATCGATTGTATCACCGGGGGTAATGAATTCTCAGTAGACTAATTATTTGTGCTACTGGGGAAGAAATGATATACATTGGAAGATACTTACAATGTGAATGATGCAGATTGATTGAACAACAAAGATAGTTTTGTACACATACAGTGCTGAGACAAAGTAGAATGAACATTGAAGGGGAGGGGATGAACATATTCAATCATCACTATTTGAGGCTCTCGGTTCAATCTTCTTCGTGCACAAGCACGCCCTTTCACTCGTCGAGCAATTCGATTTCGCGAGAAAACAATTCGTGCCCCTTCCGAGGGAGGTTTCCGTGAGTATTTTCTTATAAGAGCCATTGCTTCGATATACAATCTAAATCGAGAGACCCGGCCATTCCATTCTAAAATGTAGGCAAACATGAGAGTGAACAACTGAAAAGTCCCGTGTTTTCTCAGGTGGAAATCCGGGCAGATGGATTGGAGAACGAGTCGTTGGCTGTGAAGAGGAAGTTTCCCAAACACTTCTGGCCGGCAATTAAATGGGGAAGAAAGGGATATCTACACACGAGATGGATCGTTGATGGAAAGTGAGAAATTATCTCTGTTCCTCTTCAAGTCTCACACTTTTTAGTAGTGTCAAATGAGAAAGATCGTGTCGTCTCAGACCAACGAAAGTAATCCTCTCATCCGATTATGTCGATGGGTAGTGACAAATGGATTATTGCAGGGTTCTCGATCTTATCAATGTGCATCTCTTCCATGACGAATCCAATCTGGCTCTAATCCACGAAGTTTGTCCTTTTATTCGACACATGATCCACACTGAAACACTTGCTACATTCTCATCTGCTAGATCATATTTCCTGATGAAAGGAAGAAAGACAGAAGAAAAGAGATTGAGAGTACATCGTGCACTTCAGAACCCGTCCCTGTACAGTTCAAATCGTAAGCGAGCACTGGACTTCGTGATCAACGAGTGTGTATTGGATAACGATGACGATTCGAGCATAAACAGGTGACTCATTCGTATCAAAGATCCACTCGGCTTCTCGTTGTTTCTGTGCGTGATTACGGTAGTTATAGCTGGGAAGGGTTGTAAAACAGTCATGGAAGGAGTGGAAATGGGCTGACACTTGCTTGCTTCCAAGCGCAGGTGATTACGACTCTTTGTTCGAGAAGGGGACGATAAAATACCAACTATAGGATTCATCATACAAACTAGCAGCAGGCCTAATTTACCATTTAATTACTGAAATCATCAAGAAACTTGAAGAATAGCCTCTCCTTCTCAGATTTATCTTCGGTGATCTCAACTTCCGGTTGGACAGCAGAACCTTCTTGAATGTGAGTGAAACTACGTTTGATGACTAAGCTGAATCTATTTGTGAAAAGGGAGTAAAACGGGCGAATCCAAATGGCCATTTCGTTCGTGCGCCTCTGAACTTGTAGTCTGAACTGGGCCGCCTATATCATCATGCGTGCGCCTCGTTTCACTACGGAGTGTGTGTTTACAGAGACTGACTGAGGAGGCAGAGCCTCACCCTATGGAGGATTTCACGCAACACGGATCCCAGGTAAATATAACAGCTAATCGTTCAAAATGAGGCAAAGAAGCCCCGGAAGAGGATAAATTCAGTTCAACCAGTAAGATAAAAGAAATTACGGATGGGGGATGCACCCACACTTGAAGACAGTTTTTACTGAAATTTACAAGGATGTTATTTTGGTATCAGGTGAGAAGATAACCCATGATTGCTTCCTCAAGTGTCCACCTGAGAGAAACTGTGTAATGGGTCGATCATCTGATGTTAGCGAGTACTCTGTTCATCCTTGGTATCAGTGCAAGAGTGTAGTGTTTGCTCTCTTAGGACCTTCTCAAGGACGGAGCCTCCACTCCTTTTATCAACAACACAACTTCGGACCTTCGTCGAACAGTTTCGGCCATTGAGTTCAGAAGGGAAGATGGAGAGGCGAACGAGAAGTGAGTTACTGATTCTCTTGATCTCATTCTTGTAACGATCACATAGATCATATGAATCAAAGAGAGCTAGGGATTTGTTCCGATGACGAGGTGGAAGGAAGGCGGCGGGTTATCTCTAGGGCAAACAATAGATTTGCGTGAAAATTGAGCCGATTTGTATGCCGACGAGGAGGTGCAATCTCTGTCTTCTGTACACTCCATCGCTTTCACTGAGTGTCGAGAGAGCATGAGAAAGGTAGACGATTCTCCTCAAAGGGGATAGTCACGAGAGCTGATTCAAGAGATCAATCATTCTCAACGTTTTCATTTCCGTTTCAGCTGTGTTCTCCGCATCGAAAAGAAGCGATTCGACTTCAACAATCCACCGAAATTATTGAATGATTGGAAAAATTATCTAGAAGATGATAAGGAGGTTTGAGACCAGTCAAAGTTCAAAGATCAATTGGGAATTTGAGGTGTACGACTTCCCGGAACTGTACGAGGTGCCAATCACATTCCCGCCTACGTAAGTGTTGACTGGGGTGTTCGCTTCTCTTCAGAATAGTCAGACAGTGATAGTTGTCACTTGCAGATATCCGTGGAGCGAGGATCCCCTAGACGCAGCCAAGTTCATGAAGACACGAGCACCCGCATGGTGCGATCGAGTACTGATGAACAAGACTGCTTATGAGTGAGTGGCCTTTTCTCATTTGGATACGGTATTCGATACGGTAGGCTTAGTTTCCCCTCTAGAGAATTCTGCTAATGAATGAGTAAGCATCTCTATCAATAGACGTTAGAGATGTTTGGCGGTTTCTGTGTGACCAAATACGGTACTCAGTATCTCTAGAGAATGCTGATGCGCTCTGATGCTTTAGCGACAATCGTTTGCTGGATAGCTATCACGTGGAAATGTAACACCAATATCGAATGTTTGTGAGGGTATACGGTAACTTCTGCGAAATATGAGATTCAAAAGAATGCCTATGTGTTAGTCTTTCCATACTTGATTATAAATGGAACACGAGATCTACTATCCACGAATAGACTTACCAGTAAGTTGATCTCTACTCTGAGTAGTGAGTAAAGGAAATTAGACCTTAGACTGGACTAATGCACAAATAAATGGATGCACAAATAAATACTGTAAGTCGAAAAAGACTGGAGAAGCTTCTCGAATAGACTAGCCAGTAATATGATCAGCATCTTCACTAGTTAGAGTACGAAATAAGACCTCTGGACTAATGATGAGTGAAGAGATACGGTATGTCAAAATCATCTCAACCAGTCGAAATGTTAGAAAGGGGAAGCAACTAGACTAGAATGGGAATACTGTACATCAGTAGCTGCCATAAATCTAAATGAGTTCCCATAACAATGAACGATTTACAGATCGATGGAGGCTCACACATCAATCTACGAGAGCATAGGCAAACACACGTGTATGGGCGACCACAAGGTATTAGTGATAAGTCATTCTCACTTTCCCATCTGAATGTTCGTGTAGATAATTTTCTTTGAATTCTTCCATTTATCAATCAACCCAGAGTGGTAAAAATATCTCGAAATTGCAATTGCATCAGCCAGAAATACAACTCAAGACTCATCTCTCCGAAATAAGAAAACAGAATAGTAAAACTAATTACTGAATTGCAGCCCGTAGCACTTGCGATCACTCTACTCTAACTTCTCTCAACTCTTCTCTTCTTGCCCTCATCCCAGACCGTAACCAACACTGCTACTGATCTGAAGAATAATCCATGTATTTCCCATAAATTAGGTAGTCTAGCACAGATCGCCAATATCTTTCTATGTTTTAGTGAATGCTTTTAGTAGCTATTTCCGCATTTACTCCCTTTTTCCCGGTTGCTGACGGTCACTTTCAGATAGAAACCCCTATTCCCGCTTCACTCCATTCCACACACCCTGACCCAACTCCCCATAAACCCAAGTCATTCGCTCGGTTTTTGTCCACCACTTTATTCGCACGGTTCTACCATCTCTTTTGACGTTGTTTTGTTTTGTATGAGAAACAGACACACTTCTAGCATGGACGAGAGAATATTACTGATATGAAACTGGCTACGAATTAGATCGAACGACGTTACGAAACTAATGAATTTAGCTCCGATGACGTGCTACGCTAAGAGATAAACGATGGCATTACAGCAAGAAGAAGAAGGAGAAGGGAGAAGGGAGATAAGAGACTGGTGGAGGGAGACTGGGATGGTTATACCAGGAGTATTATGCCAGTAGTTCTTGCGGGGAAGTTTTGATTCGGATGACAAAATATGAATGGGACAGTTGCATACTCTCCATTCCACAAGATCTTTCGACTGTCAGACAGGGAAAGAATCTGAGGAATGGAGATATTGGATCGAAGGTGGTAGTTTACTGCTGGATGGCGAGTTGGGGAAGGGGAGCCTCGACGGTGAGAACTCCATCAGTGGAGAGAGTAGACGAGATCTGCTCGGGGTTCGTTCCACGGGGGAGAAGGAACTCCTGCAATTAGGTGATTATTAATCAGTTCTGCAATTCCGCACTACCTGCAATCATTTCTCACAGTCAACCTTACTATTACATTCTTTTCCTTTTTTACTTTATCATCAAAACTTCATTTCTTCTTCCCTAACATCTTCTCGTTTCTCGTCGGCGCCATCGATGTGTCTTTATCAGCCTCATTAGACAGTGTTTGTCCTCCCTCACTCCCATTTATACCTAATTATGGCGCATTGTGTACCTTCTAACGAGCTGATTATTTTCAATGAGAGTAATGCTGAGATCGTTGATTATCCAACAATCAATATCCAAATGGTATCTTGTATGTGAATGACTGACTATGCAATAGATGGGTGAAGCGAAAAAAAACAGAAGTGTTATTTTTGAATACAATCTAAGAGTTCCCAAATCTTATTTCCCCTGCTCACCTGATTGTACTCTCTGAAGACGGTTCTCTGGGGAGTCTTCTCCTCGTGTTTTGCATGAACGAGAAGACGATTGTCGATAGTCTTGACCGTCACTTCCTCAGGTTTGTACTGAGCAACGTCGAAACTGAATGGAGAATCAATAGTTGTTAATATTTCCTAATATTTCGTCTGCATGCATATTTTAAGAATTGATAAGATAGAATTATAATTTTGGACTGTACTTTTCACATGGTGTTTCCATCTCGTATACATCTGAGTACACTACAGAGTCTGATTTATTTACAATGGCCATTCAAGTGAAAGGGATGAACTCTCATTTGATTGTATTAATGACTGGAACCATTTTCATGATGCCGTACCCCAGTGGGATTACTGACTAGTCAGTTTGCACTAATGCAGCAGTAAATCAATCAACCAACCAATCAAGCGATTTCATTTGACACATGCGACTAAATCGGAAAACCGGTGACGGAGGAAGTTAGTTTGGGCGGCCAAAAAAGTAACTGCACTATTTCATCCGTTTCTCATTGCACTATACAACATTGAAGACTCTTGAAGAACTGGATATTCTACAAAATTCGGGTACTAGAATATAATCATCCAGCTCCTCTAATTACCAAAGTGTCATCATCAGCTTCGTTCTTGTTTACTGCCCCGAATGGGAGTCTCAAATCACAGATCTCTGGCTCGAATTCGCTATCTTTCGGTTGTTTTCCCACAATGGCTTCAAATTGCCGAGCTCAGAAAGAGGGCGGCAAGAAAAAAGCTTTTGTTGAGTCTGTTCCAGAACCATTCGATTGAAGAGAACATGAAGGATTAGAAGAGAGAAGAACATACGAGGAGAAGAGACAAAACTTCGAAACCGTACTAAGCTCTACTTTCGTATTTTTCCTACTCTTGCGCTATCTAACCCGTAAATGAACAATTGAAATGAATAGAAAAAATAAACCCATCGTCGAATCCACTTGTCTAGGTAATTCGCTTTGAGCGCGCGAACCCTCTTCAAATGGAAATGATCATAGATCACGCATTGGAATGACTCTTTCTATTTCATCCAACCTATGCTTTGGAATGCAATTTTAGTATGAAAGTGTGAATTCTAACTAACCGAAGACGAAGAGTCTTTCCATCAGACTCATCCTTGATCAGAGGGCTCTTGAGGTTATCGAGATAGGGATCGTAAGTGGGACGAGTAGCCATGAGAGAATTGCCGTTGGAGTGATGGTGAGTGCCTGAATGGGGCAGCTATTCTTCTTCCTATTCCCATTCTTCTCTCCTCCTCCTCTTTCCTTCCTTCATTCAAGGCCTGCTTCATTCTCACACAAACTTCATTTCCGCTCCAAACAAAATTCACATTAATTCAGCCGAGAGAATTCTCTCGCATGCAAAATGCTTGAGAATAAACGAAGAGGTTCAAGTCTTCTCGAGGGGAATTTTCCTTGAGAAGAAGTGCGAGAAAAGCGGGAGGAAATAGACAAATAGACAAGACGAGGAGCCTCCCTCAATGCTCACTGGGGATTGGGGCATTACTCAACACGCCCAAAGCGAGACCTAGTCGCCCATATGAAAAAAGTGAACAAAGCGATGCCGAAAACGCATCTCTCACAATTCTCGCCATGTCAAGAAAATTCTCTAGCTTCTAAGCTTTCTCACACTCGGATAATGTCAAGTACACACATACACCCAAGTGAAAGGTCACGTCTTACTCTCTCCTATTTTGAGAACGTCTATCATGACTAGGCTGACATTTTCTAAGAAGCTGTAAGTTGTGGTATAGATTTACAACATTATTAGGTTTGTTTCTGAGATGAGATGCAAACTGACTAGTGAAAGGGTCGGGTCCGGCGTCGAAACGACGATCGTTGAAAGGAGCGTTAGAGATGGGAGCGGGACCACGAGAAGAGGGCGTGTAACCTGCAATCGAGAAGAGTGTTCCCTCCTTTCCTAGAATGGAGAAAGAAAGTAGAGATGGATATCCCCCCTACGAATCCCAGCGGAGTGGAAAGGAGCCATTATTAGGAAGAGAGTGAGGGCATGTTAGACACTTTGAGAATGGCGAGAAGTGAAGGGCCTCCTTCTCTCGGATGAAAGAAGAGAAGTCCGATAGAGAAAACGGAAAGGGCTTTGAATTGGATAGAGAGGGAAGAGTTCGAGTCATTAGAAAAGCTTCGATGAAGTTGAGAACCGAACAGAGATGGGATAGGAGAAGTAGGAGGAGGAGGGGCCTTCCCTCGTTGAGGAGAAGCCTCACTCCGACACAAAACATTGTCGAGAAAGGCGAAGGGAAGATTACTCTATATGGGGGGAGAGACACGAGAGGTGTTAGGCTATTTCCCGGTCGGTCCCCCTAACTATTCACTGAAGGGTTTCATAGAAAATTCGTTTTCACTTGACGGCTTCTTCTTTTTTGTATCCGCTGAGACTCAACTTTTTAAGAACACTCAAATGAAATACCTTCAAACTCCTGACGAAGTCTTCTCATTTCGTCCTCAACTCTCTTCATTTCTCCCTCGAATCTATCTCTCATGTTGCCGAACTCATTATCTGCAAAAAATGGGCAGTGGTTCGACTCTTGTCAGATCCGATTAGCGAAATTGGGCGTTCAATGGAGAGTGAAGAGGGAAGTAGAAGTGGTTCCTATTGGGGAAATGGGTTGGCAGGAAATTACTTAGTTTTGGGGTTCTTTCGGACTTGTGAGGCAGTGTGTAGAGAACGGAGGTCATTTTAGGGAAATCCATTTCATCAATTGAGGCTTCTTTAGATAGAAGTTGAAGTTCTCACCAATGACAGAGTAGTTAGAGCGGGAAACGTCGATGTTTCTCTCCGGGATTCCGCCGTGATGCGACATTCTGTGAAGAGAAAGGAGGATTATGACTGTTTACTGATGAAAGACACGAGAAAGAAAGAGTGAGTGATGAAACTGAGCGATAAGAGTACAATGGAGTAATCGTCTAGCTCTCTCCTTTCCAGCCGCTTTCTCTCCCTTTCTGACTGGTGAATGACTAAGAGAAGTAGAGAGACTAGGCTCATACAGTGAACAAAGATGGAGTTTGGAGGTGTCGAGTGAAGAAAGGAAAGGAGGGGGTTTGAAGGGAGGAAAATGCGAGGGAAGAAGATGGAACGCCCTTGAAAATCGGGCGCGCGATCGAAATCGAAAGGCGACCAGACTAATAGGTCGATCATAAATGGGAGAGGATACGCGAGATCCCAAGAGTGGAAGGGGAATAATAGTCGGCCACACGTTTGTTTGCACGAGATCAAGCGATATTTGGACATCCAAGGTGCACCAGACGGAGGGTTGTATACATGGAGAGAGTGGACTACGCGCGGTAGTTGGCAGAGTTGTGAAGGTAGAGAAGGAAGGAGAAGACAGTCGGGAGGAGAATGTTTGAAGAGAGAATAAGCCGATGGGAATCTGCGCGAGTTGCCTCACGAGTTGTCTGTTCCATCAATATTTCATGTTATGGAATGAGAGAGGGGAGAGGAGAAGGAGGGACTGATCACTTGTTGACTAGAAGCGAGGAGAATCAATCGATGGAAGGATGAAGAGGAGGACAAAGGAGGAAACCATAGTGAGGAGAGAATTCGAGAAAGCATTTGAGTGAGAGGATTGAGTGATCAGTTAGAGAGAGAAGGGGGAGGTGATCGGGAAGAGAGGGAAGGGAGGAAAGAGAGGAGGGAGAAGGTAGATCGGAGAGAGTAGCGGAGGCGGCTGTTCTCTCTCTATCTCTATCCACTCACTCTCACACAAACAACAACCGAATGGAAGGGGGTGATGAGCATTCCCGAAGGTTCTCTTCTTACCAGGACTCTTCCTCTGTCAACATGGAGAAACCAATAGAATGGGATGGGATGGTTTCAATCTCGTTTCATTTCACGAGCGTGATCAACGATCATGCAGTTTGAAGGAGGGAGAGCATAGGGAGAAGAGAGATTGAGGAAAATAATTAGAAATACATCCTCGAGGTCTGATACAATCCCATACTTCTTACCTATCTATTAGTTCCGATAAGAAAAAAGTGATTCCAACTAGCAGAGTGTAACGAAGAAACGAAGGCTTCAATTTCATTCATCCAACCCGTAATCTCAAAAGAATCAAAAATGTTACAAAGTATGGAGAGAGAGCATGAGCATCAAAGTATGAATAAGTGATGCTTCGAAACTGCTTGTACCAAACTTTCACTAATCACAGATTGAGAAAGAGAAACTAATGGGGAAACTGAGAACACGCACAGCCTATAAACCCCCACTCGAGTGAGTATGCATCGGAAACGGAACTGATTGGGGAGGGAATTCCGATTGGGGAAGTGATCAGTCGAGGAGAGAGAGAGAGAGATCACTAATTGATGAGTCAGATGGAGAGAAGGAAGAAGTGCAGAAGTGAAGAGAGGAGAAGAGCGTAGGAGGTTCATTCGAGATTACAATGAGCGGTGAGAGATCGACTCTGCCTTCTCGTCGACGCAGTTTCTTCGCGTTTTTTCGTCCTTGCCAGATGTCTCGAGACAAGGATGATGGACTTGAGAGTAGAAAAGCAGTTGAGGAATGACGCCGGAAGTATCCTTGAGTTTCAATCGTTGTGAGAGGACCGTTAGGTGAAATGCTAGCGCATCATTGATCTAGAGGTGAGAGAAAATGAAGTTCAAGCATTCTAGCTGATGACTCGTTTTTAATTCGAACAGCAAAGTACCTCAAAGAAGCAGTAAATGGGAGTAAAAAGGGAGTTGATAAGGGGATAAAAGAGGGGCGCAGATTAGAGAAGGAAGGTTGGCAGAGGGAAGTAGTTGATTGAGTTTGTGCCATAAAAGAGGAACGAGTTAGTCAGGGGAAAAATCTAATCTGTGATTGAGAGAAACTTCAGAAACTGAGAGGAGAACTACTATGTTTTGTCATAAATCTTACAAATAGCAGAATGGGAGAACGTTCTGGAACTGATAGGACAACTTTCAACACGCGAAAGTCAAGCATGCCAACTCTCTGACTAAGAGAAGTTTCAGAAGCTTTGAGACCAACCAATCCTTTTCGTCACGCGAGGGCAATCTTCCTCTGACTGAGTAATGATTTCGTCCCGTCTCATTGTCAAGAGTTTTTGAAGAGTGGAGAGAGGAACCCTACTGCTCTTTGTTTAAGTAACCGCAGAAAAATACTGCTATCCATCACGCAATCCAAGATTATCTGATTGAGTAATTTTCTACTAATTTCATATGCATCTCTGGCAACGAAGTGAGATTGTGGAGATCAGAATACAGTATCCTTCTCTATCTCATCCAAGCTTATTCACATTCGTACAGCCAGTGTTCCTTCCCATAACCGACAGATCATCCCATAACACAAGCTCGAATGTTGTGGGACGTCGCTCTCTCTCCTCTTCTCTTCTCTCGGATGTTTAGACCGTGATTCGATCCCTCCTATCTGACGTGTTCCTCTCCATCTCCGTTCATCCTTCCTTCTTCTCCTTCACTCCTCCCCCTTTCCTCCACCATTCCACTCCAGTCTCCGCTCCTTCGACGGTGCCCTTCTCTCTTCCTTCCCTTTCTCATCCCCTCCCTTCTCCCGACTTCTCCTCCCTTTGTCTATCCCACTCCCTCCTCTACACAAGATACTCTGATACTGCCTATCAGTGACCTTGTCTAAGCCCTGTCCCCAACTAGGGATGCTCACTTGCCCTGTCCACCATCCATCAACAGTTCATCCCCAATCACCACCCTCCCACATGCCCCCAAGAGTGAATTGAACCTGACTCATCCGGGAACTTTCACTTCTCATTATCTGATCTGGGATTGGCTAAATGTGTAGCTGGTGTCCATCGTTGATAAGCCTACACACTTACCTATCCCTGACCAGACGAGAAGAGATTCCCAATCCCTCCCAATCCATGAAAAAGAAGACTTCCTCAATGATGCCTCTCCTCAAGTACTCTCGACCGTTCATGAGTGACACTCTCAGGAGGGATCTCTCTCCTCTCACTAAACTATCGTCAGCAATGGATAGGCAGCGATAAATCGATCGATCCATGACCTTCCCCATTCCGTTTGTACCTCTTTGTAACATGTTCTAGCTCTTCCTTTTTGCCTAAGGTCGTTAAGAGGGATCTGGCAGGTTGAATGGGGCGGAGAGAGAAGGGAAGACAGTGATCTCTCGATATGAGTAAGACAGAGGCAGTATTCATACCACTCTGGCCCATCTATCCTCGTTCCTTATCTAGTCTTACCTCTATTACTTCCCTCCCATCTCTCTTCCATCTCTGTATAATTGACTAGGAATGTTTCACCTTTCGCTTTCGGCACTTTTCTGCTATTCATACCGGTGTATTCCTCCTTCTCTTCCTTCCTCCATTGCTTTCCTCTACCAGTTCAGAGAAGTCAACCCATCCGCTCTTCGCTCTCTTCCAATTACCTGAGAGAGCTCAGATCGGAAGTGAAGCCATCGAGAGGAGCGACCACTCTGCCGACTGACGAACTTCAGCAATGAGACGAGTGGGAGTGTTGCTGCTCATTTTCCTCACACAGCGTAAGAATATGGACCGTTCTCAAATTTATGGGCGTTCTTGATTATTTCCTATATGGATGAATTATATTTATGCTCAGAGATGCCTCTTGCAGTTGAAACTCAATTCGTGTACAAGCGGTTCACGAAGGAGACTTGCTCCACGAATCCTTGCCTGAATAATGGAAAGTGCACTCCGGGAAAGTTGGCATGCGAGTGTGCAACGGGATGGATGGGAAGATACTGCCATCGTGAGTTTTGAATTGGGTAACTGTATTGTCGTATTAGAAATAGTATCTATCCAGAGTAGTTTCAAACAAATCGTTGTTTTTTATTCGTAGTAACAACACATTAGAAGCCATTATAGTTCAACCTTGAACGCTATAAAGAACGCCCTAATCACGTTCGCATTCTTCTTCTTCTTCACAAAACAATCTCGGTTCGTAACCTCGGGCGGGAGAGATAAGAAGCGAACCCGGTTCAATCAGGGGAAAGTAGTACTGGCCTTGCAACGTTCGACTCGATTACTTGATTACTCTTCCGTGCTTTGCCCGTTGGCTGTTGGATTGTAATCGGGATTGCTTTGAATTAGCCAATGCCATGGGCTGCAAAAGCAGTAAGGTCGAGGCTTTTGCTCCTTTGGCCCCTATTCCAATACTTTTCTAATGAATCTTGAAACGTCACTGCTTCATTGGTTCAAGCCCATCATCACATTCTAATGAATCTTGAAACGCGATCAAGAGTTCAGGAAAAAATTTTGAGATTGCAGGTAAATGTCGTAACATCTACAAGAGTTGCGATCGATGGGCGATGGAGGACAAATGCGAGAGTGTCAGGACACAAACCAACTTCTTCGATGTGAATTGCGCGCTGGCATGCAAGATGTGCACTCCCGATGAGTCGATGGGTGAGTCAGATAAGGGAAGAGTAGTTGCTTCTCCCCTCCTTCTTCTTCTCCTTAGGCACCACTAAATCTCCCTTCAATCAAACCCTTCGATTAACGACTGTACAAACCATTTCATTCGAGTTACAATCCACTCCATCGGCTAAATCGATGGCCTAGCTTAGATATCTCTCATGATAGTGGAACCCATCCAACCTTTTGTTGTTTTATTGTGCCACTTGAATGACCCCATTCTCACTTTCACACTTTCATGCGCCGTCTTTTGAGTGTCGATTTCACTTTCCTTTATCCTCCTCGCGTGCCCTCTCAACCCTTCCCTAATTTTGCCCTTCGATCGGCAGTGAATCGTTCGATCGGAGAGATCCTGTCTACCTTACACACATATCATAGTAGCTTCCTCATGCTCAAGTAGTTTCACTTTCCGCATTCCCTCCTTTCTTTCCCTTTACGAGACCTCCCAGGCTGGATTGGCATACACCAGAGATGGATTGAGATGGAGTATGGCATATGGGTAATGGGGAAGAACGCAATAATAAGATCTGGTTAAGATCTCCCGTCGATTCCTCTGCCACCCGCTCTTGAGCCTCTCCAACTCTTCCTTGGCAAGTGGTACTCTCAGGCTGCTAAGGGATACAGGTAATTAGCATACTCGAGATCAAATCTCGTCACCCTCTACACATAAATCATTCTCTTGCGCAATAACACTGAGTGAACATGATTCAATCTCTTCCTGGCATTACGACTATATTCCATTTTCTAAGGTACCCGACCGATCTCTACGCCGGCGAATATGAAGAACTACTCGAGATCTCGCCTGCCGAAGTGCCCATGTTCGGACCTCCTTCATTGAACATCACGTAAGTATCACTCTTGTCACTCATGAAAACTCAAGCATATTTGTGATTGGTTGAAATTTTATATGAATGATAATCACACTTGTGGGACATTGATTTATCACAGTAGCACATCCTGGTTTGGCGAGGATACCCGAGTGCTTCATGGATTCATCACACTTCGTCCGAACACTTTCCCTCCCGATGTTGCCATTCTATCGACCAGCAATGAGGGTGAGATCATTAAAAAGTATCATTACATGCGTTACTAGAATAAAAGTCTGATCAACGTCCTCACATTGAATGATCAACAATTAAATGGAAAATTACATAATTATTTATGTATTGCAGGTCTGAACATGATCGAACTTGGTCAGCTCAAACACCACGTCCTTACCTTGAACATCTCATACATGCAAGTCCACCCTTCGATCGACAACAATGTCCTTCCAGTTGGAGTGAGTTACCTTATCTCCTCTCATTATCTTCCTAATCTGTATTCATAATCTGGCCCCTCAGGCAACCCGTCGCTTCCGACGAGTCGGACCCTTTCTAGAGATGACTGTTGCCAAGCTGTTTCCATCCAATCGAGTATCCCAATTCAAGAAGATGTTCAAGAAGATCGGCGATTTCGCCTTCTGAATCAAAAGTATGTGTCATCTCTCGAGTTTGTCTTTCCCTCTTTCCTCCGAACACCAAACCCGTTGTCGGTTCTGCTCCCCTCATCACTACATAGTGATAGCAGTGTCGCTTTATCATGTTGCCGGTTGCCTTTCCTTCTCCCTCTCTCCTTGAGTCGGTTGCTGACTCGAAACATGTACAGTATCTCTCCTGATCCTTCCCCTACACTAATCAATTGTTGCTCAGTGTCACCACTCTAACTTATTCATTATAATAAAGAAGATTGTTTGAGTTGGTTCAGATTGGTCATAGTTCCATATATCACATTAGAAAATGGGGGAAGATCAGAGAGAAAGAGAAGGATGGACACACTAAAACAACCAGAGCAGATCATGAGAAGAAGTTATGGAGTTATGGGACACTGCTAGCACAAAAAAGTGACACTAAAGCGAGCCAATGGCCGAAACAAACGAACGACCTCTACGGACCGGAATGCATTGATACTGAAGAGAAGGAAATGGTAATGGGAAGGAAGGAGAAAGATGGAGAGAAAGAGTCTGGGTGTGGCTGCTAGCTTAAGAAACTGTTATGGATTTATTACGGAATCCGTGATATGGAATGTTGTACTGACCAGCTAACGAAACCGTACGTACTAAACAACGAGAAGCAGTTCTTGTCTAGAACCTAAAACAATATAAGAGGACTAGTTAGCCTTGATACCCTTGACATATTCCTTTCTCTCTTCCATAGCTTCAGTTTCTTCCTTGCTTCGATTATGAGCTTCCCATTTAGGAGCGTCCTTGAAGAAACGCATCGCGACGATCGAATCCTGCAATTATTCAATTATTGATATAAAAAATAATAATTAAATTTATATTCTATGTCATATCTGATTCAGTACAAAGAACACCTTCTTTCGAAGAATACTCATTTCCTTTTGCATAGAGCGTGTGATCCCCACGTGCATGGCAAAATAAGAAATTATATTTTTTGCATGAAAAAAGTGTCAGATCTGTAATAATGACAATTTCCCGATGATTTGATTAGCCTCTAATCTCTTCCCTTGTGTCGATTTGCTACGCATTTTGACATGAATCAATGGGGAGTTACTATTTAATATTATCGAATTGACTGAATACTTTCTCTTGCAAGTGGCTTCGTAAACAATGCTTGAAATAAATCGATTACTTCAAATATCTATTTCTCGTTCTTCAGTGAAACCATTTCGCCCAAATATTGTAATACGAACGATATTTCACAGAAATACACCAGAAATCGCAATCAAAAATCTGACCTATATGAAATAATAAAATTACCGGCTTGAACTAATGGTAGATTCAACTTTCTTTATACCGGCTCTGATTCCGGCAGTCTTGGTAACTATTGTTCAGTATGGAAAGCGAGCATCGGTGCTTTAAAAAGTTTTGTAACAATTAATATCGGTCTTTTAAGTGGTAGATAACTCTTTCACTATTTCACTCTGATCGATTCATTTGAGTATTTATATACCTTCTCATCAGTCGTGAATCTGTGATAAATTCCGGCCGGGAGGAACAACAGATCGCCTGTGGCCACGGGAATGCGTACCCAACGATCCTGGAGTGAAGAATACTTTCAAATCGAATAATATATTACTAAAACCATTGAATTAAAATAATGGATCCAGCAGAATAGTAACAAAGCAAAGGACAGTTATGAACTTCATGAAATGATTCAGCACTCATACCAGCACATCGCGAATATCAAAGTATCCGGAGCCTTCCATGATGAAGCGGACCTCGGGATCAGTGTGGAGATGCTCTTCGAAGAAGATTGCCAGCTGGAAAGAGCTATTTGTCCTATTAAGTGAAACCATCTCACCCAAATATTGAAATGCGAGCGATATTCGCAGCAGAAATCGCAATCATAAATCTGACCTATATGAAGTAATAAAGTGACTGGCTTGAACTAATGGTAGTTTCAACATTCTTTTTACCGGCTCTGATTCCGGCAGTCTTGTGCATTATTGTTTAGTATCGAATGCCATTGCAAACACTGAACAAGTGATCTTTTGCATTTTGCACTGACCTTCTCCTCAAAGTTCGGCATCGTGATAGGGTTGATCTTGACGACGTCTCTGTTCTTCATGCCTACGTCCTCCGAGTACTTCTCAACTGCCTTCTCCCACTCTCCAGTCATGTCAACCTGCAGTAGTATTCAATTATTCAAAAATAAAATTGATGTAATCAGTCATTCAATTTAATAATGTTGCATGTTTTACTTTCAAATCAAAATATTGCATAACACGAAGGGAATATTGCATATCATACCTTGTAAGCGTGACACCCAGAATCCTCGAGATCCTTGATCGTGAAGGGAGCATCGTTGAGACGGAGTGGCTTCTTCTGAAGAGCGCCCGGAGATACTTCCTCCATGAAGTATGCAGCGATTGAGGTGCACTTCTCCATCTAAATTATTTATTTTGTCAAGCTACACTTCCTCACGATTGCGCCTCAGATCGGTCAGTGCTGAGCTGCTGAGGAGAGGTGGTAGATGTATCACACCGAGGATCCGAGACCTCGTTAGTCTTAGTAAGAGTTCAATGGAAAGATAGAAATATTTATCTTACACTTAGCGAATATACATTATGTAAATGTTAGGTCTATCTAGTACGACCTGATAACGAACCACAAGAGGAATACAAATCAAGTTCTTGATGCCTCCAAAGACTTTCTAAGGAAGTTCTGCTATACTTTCGATTGAGAAAGGCAGGATACAGTTCTAGAAGAACATATTGGAACTTGAGTGCACTCCTAATGGGCAGGGGAAGGAAGCTGGCAAATCAACAGAGTCAACGGAGATTCTTCGGAAATAACTGGTTTTTGTATAATATGGTAAGAATGACGGGTTCTTTTTCAGTTATGTACAACAAAAGTAATATGGTACACTATACACAGTGTCTGGAATGTTCAACTTCTTGAGTATCGATAATGAGACTTCTGAATTATGCTAACTGGACATACATACATACATTACTAATCATGGTCAACTCTCTCCTCAACCTCTTTCACAAAGTGATCAAACTCATTGATGTGACTGGCGAATTCATCAATTTGATTCTTGATTAGGTTAGGAGTATCAGTCACTCCATGAATTCCATCAACAGGAGCGTGTCGACATTGCTCGATGAACTCTCCCAGATTCGATCCAGGAGCGACTTGAGACGTCGAGGGAGAGATTGAGAAGATCTGAACGAGCGAGATTAGTTCATCTAAGTTATCCTTTCTGTCAAGACGGGAGCGTTAGATACATCGACCATAGAATCGAAGTGTACTCCATCTTTCCATGGAGCCTTGCGTCTTCCCTATACGGTATGATTCACCTACACATTTGCTAGAGGAACGTCTTTCTCCGTTCTTCATCATTATATTTTGGCTAGTGCTTAGACATTGGCATAGCAGCTTCAGCTTACTCTTTCGCGCTCCTTCAAGCTAGCGGTCTTCACTATACAATGTGAATCACCTTGGCACAAGCGAGAGGATCGGCAGATGATTCTCCTCCATCGCTCTCTGAATCACTCTGGGATGAAGGAGAGTGAGTCGACTCTCTCTTCTCCTCCTCCTCCGTCTCCACGAGAACTGGCTCGACTGCTGGAAATGAGGGAGATGAGGGATTGAAATTCAAAATTCACAGCAGACAATTATAGATGGAGAATTAAACTCATTTGCATACCCATAGAAAAGATCTTTAGCAAAGTATAAAAGGCAAATACAATATGGCCAACATTTTTAGATAAATAATGTTCTAGGTTGAGCTTACGTGGTGAATTGATCTTCTCCAAAGAACATTTGCATTTTGACGACGATAGTAAAACAGCGAAGGGGAAGGAAGAGGAGTTTCTGTGACCAGATGGTGGTGATTTCTGAATTGGTCTCGTCTCTTACTATCAATTGTTTGCCATGATCATTCATGATCATCGATACAATCAGTGCAAAGTTCGCGATGTCTCTTTCTTTTCCTACTCTTTCATTGAAGAAAGGTCACGAGACTGCTTAATATTTGTTGAATTACTGTCTGTTTTAACACACGACGATTTGAATAAGGAAAATGTTGAAATTGTTCGTGTTCTCCCTCACCTCAGCCATGTTGGGCAATGAGACACCCGATCCGTAGTGGCACACGCAGGGTCCTTTGAATGGTCCCGATTCCTCATCAGAAGAGGAGCAAGTAGAATCGTCCATTCTCTTGTGATTAGTGAGAGGCGCCTTTGTATTCTGCAAACGGCTGATTTTACAATATCACATACGTAGATCAACAAAATTTCTTTTCAAATTTCTTTGTGAACTATATTGTTATTTCTGACGCGCAGAATGTGAATGAGAGAAAGTTGGAAGCAGATCATTCTATGGAACCCATCTGGCAACCACATGGTTGCATCAGAAGAGACACTCAATAGAATCGAGATCCATTCGGAGAAATCATTCTTCGAATATAAAGAAAGAGAATGAAAACAACTACTCAGAAAATGCAATGAGAGATAGTAATTCATTTTCTAGTTCTCTCGAAAGTAAGGTTAAAGATCGACTAAATTAGAATATTCACAGTTGGAGTAGCTGGACTTCCTCTGAAGACATGAAGATGTTCCGAGACTGGAGTTGACACTTCTACTCTCTCTGTTCCTTCAACGGGAATCGCTGAGGAGTAGGAAGAAGGTCGTGGATGGTTAGTTGTCTTCGCGAGCGATGGAGATGAACTCTTTCGAGGTGTCGTCTCCACTTTCTCCCTAAAATCGAATCAATCATCAAATATGTGGCTCGTAAAATCCATTGAGAGTGAAATGCCGGCCACACGATGACCTCGTATAGGGGATAACATTAATTAATCAGGTTCTTCATTGGCTATTAATACGAATCAAAAACGTTGACAGAGAATGACTCACTTATAGAATAGATTGACACTCAATGATCCAAAGGGGGATGGCAGTTTTGCTAGTTGCCGCATGCAATATTCGTCATTCGATGGGCTCGCAGTTCCAATCTTGTCGAGAATCTGAATGACGTTTTATTTTTTGTAAAGTTGAAATTGCAGTAAACATTCAAATCGTTTAAATCTTACTCGATACAACACTACAAACGATTCCGAGCTCTGCTTCTTTACATAATATCGAGAAAGAGGAGTCATCCGAGCTGCGATTGCACACGAACGAAGAAGAACACCAAACTAAATTTAAACGATTTTGTTACATATAACATATATCTGCATAACTTTATTTTAGTTTTAGGAAAAATGTGATGCAAATAAAGTATGAATTTTTCAAGGTCTTAGTAACCACTATTGTGGATCCCATGAACTCTAGTACGCTTATGCAATATGGAAGTTTGCTTGTGATTTGATGTAACCAAAGATAGTCTTACCTGATGGTACAAGTTGCTCATAGTCACAGTGAGATCTTTATCATCTCGATCGACTGATACTTGCCTGCAATTTACGGTTCGAATAATCGTAAACACTGTCTTGCTCCCTTTCGACCTTCGATTGTTTGAGTGATATCGAACCATCGAACAAATTGTAAAATGGAATGTTCGATAAAATCGATTATATACTATGTAAAAGAACTCTTTCGATGTTGTTTGTTTATGTTGTATATAAATAGGGTATCGAGGTAAACAAGACACATTAGTGATGAAAGATGAGAGGATTGTCCCCAATCACGCGACTCACCATTCCTCAAGGGGAAGATAATCTCCACTCGCCGTGTATAGAAGGAACTCAAGTGTGAAACAATCGATGGCTGGAGGGAATCTAAATGCATTTTGTGGTATTTTTAAAGAAGGTATCAAACCGTTGAAGACTTTGGCCGATATATGCTGCTACTTCTCCCAATTCATCTATTTTGAAGCTGAACCAATCCTTCTCATCGGTTGGTTGACTGCATATCGTATCAGTCGGACGTCCAAGTCGCGACTAAAGAATATTTAATCAACATTACTCTAATGCGCAACAGATCAATTAGAAAGCCGAAGCAATAAGCGAACCTGCACAACAGTCTGGATTAGCCTAGTGGAGAAGTTCTTGACGAATCGGTTGAAATCGCCTTGAGTGTCACCCATCGACTGGGGAATTGAGAGGGTAAGTGATGACGATGATTAGATGATGATTGAAAACAAGAGTGAAAGTGATAGGAAGGTTGTTTTTCACTGCTATACCCTTTCTAACCTTTTGCACTGGACATTGCAATGAACAGGCAGAGGAGGCGGTACCATTCCCTAAAATTCCGTGCGGGACCAAATGACGCGCGGTTGTCTGGGCGAGAACAAGTGCTGATTCACCAATTCCACGTGGTATCAACAATTCTATCCATTGTCAGGATAGTGTTTCCTTTCTAACTTTATTAATCGTTAATAGGATGAGCACGGGGCTCAAACTTATGACGATACTTTTGACTGTATTTGCCTTAGGCTGTCTTGGCATCGCGCAAAACCTCTCATCTCTTTCCACTTGAGCAAGTATCCTTTTTTTGTACACATTTTCCTCACTTGTTGAACGGTTCGATTTTTTGATTTGTTTTTCTATTGATATTCTTTCAGTGCTCTACATGCACTCCAGTCGTTGCATCTACACTGCAACTTATCTACTTTTCAACTACACCATCATCAAATGAGGAATAATAATGTGAAGGTGACAACAGTTTGTATGATTTATCCTAAGAATATGAACAAACAATTCGTCGTTCAACCACACGGACTCAAGAAACGGTTAACGATCTTTTGGATAATATATCAATATGATAATATATTCAAATCATCAAAATGGGTACGATAAATTTTCAGGTCGCAAGAAGCTCCGCACTCCAACGTACTCAACTACCCGGCTCCCAATCTGTCCCCTCACTCGCCGTGCAAGCAATTCGGATCGTTGATTTCTAGGAAGGAAAAAGATATACCATCCTTCGGAGGACGGCACCACACAACAATTGTAATTTTTTATGAATGATAAATTATTATTTAATTAATTTTGTGCTGATTCCTCACAATATTCTTATACACAAACTACAAAAGCAATTAACAGTTTATTTGAGAAGAAGCGATTGAAATGGAGATTACTTATACGCGTCGTTGCTATATTGAGCAAATATTTGGAAAATAATACTCATAAAAAGTGAGAAATCAGTGATTGAGGTAACCACAACGGGGATGAATGGTTTTTCTAACTGGGTTGATAAAGAATTGATATTGTCGATGATTGTTTGTCGATGAAGTGAAAGACAGCAATTACTAATGGATCTACTTTCTCAAATCTACAGTTGGTTTCTCGTATTTACAAACGACGCTGAAGATGTCTCCTCCCATTCTATCGGCCAGCCAGCGAGTCTTGATCACGGCAGCTTTGAGGGAAGGAACCTGAAGGGAATAGCTTCTTTTAGTAATTTCGTCAATTCGATGTCATCATCTAGATCACTCACCATGAACTGGGCATTGAAATTGGTGTGGAGTGCTCTTCCCATTCCCTCGATGACGACAAGATCAACTTTGTCATCGATAACAGCCGAGCAGAGTTCGCTGTCCACGCGTCTGCAATTGAACATATATTTGAGTAGCCATACACGCAAAATGTGTTATAATGCTCAAACATATTTATATATTTCGAATCATGCTATTGATCTGTCAGAACATTACCTCAGATCGAGGCAGGGCGATCCCTGACCGGAATGCATGATCTTGAAAGTGCCCTCATCCAAGAAGTTCTTCAAGAGTTCATCACGTTCCGTCACTTCCTCCATTACTTTCACGAGTTCTCCGAAGGTGATATCGTTGAGGGCAGGGAGAAGATTGGAGACGATAGTCACCTGAGGAAGATGCGTTAATTAACTAATTGAAGGAATTAAAACATTTACAAGATGATAAATATTTAGGCGTTAACTAAATTGATTTGGGTTTATATTTTATCTGTAAGAAAACCATTAATATTACATCTAATCAAAGATACATGCACACCTTCGATCCCAACTTTAGGAACTCTCTAGCGAAAGGAAGCACGCCGAGAATAACGTCAGCACCACTGTAAGAAGGAGTCAATCATAATTAAGAAATCGAATCCTCACCTGTTATCAACAAAAACGACGATACTCTTGTGTTCTCCATTCATCGCTGCATCAAGAAAATCATCGAGGTCATCGTGCAGCCAAGGGCGAGCTGTAAGTTGTTTTTATTTATATTTAATACATTGTTGTGTACCTGGAATGACATCGATAGCCTTCTGGAAGGTGAACTCCTCCTTTCCTTCCATCAACTTGACCACTTCCTTCGCTCCCCAGTCGAACACGTTGCCTGCCATAATATTATAAGCAAATTGCATATTGGGGAAAAAAACCTGCGAGCAGTCCCTTGGTGGCCTCAGCCAGTCTCTCCCTCACACCTTCCATTCCATCCATGTTCACAACCACTTTCGGAAGCTCTCTCACGGCGAGATCGTTCTCGATCTTCTTTTGCTGCAATTGTGAAAGATTTTAGTTTCATTTAAGAAAGTTGCCAAGCTAGACATGTGTTTCGCTGCATTCAACCCACCAGCTTGAATGGATCATCGAACTCGTGTTCCTGGAAGATCTGCTCACGGAGATCGAGTAGATTCCGAACGTTGCAAGTACCATAAGCGCTAAAATATTATGTTGTCCAACAAATCTATACGTTTCTAATTTAATAGTAATTCTGAGGATTCATTCGACTATACCCACAATGGCTTGTCTCTCAGCAGTTTTAGCTGTTCCAGATACTTCTTGGCGACGATATCAGCTCTGAGAACGGCAGTAGTAGAATACTGCTGCGACTCGACCGCCTTCGAGCACATCTGCAATTTTGAGAAATTCACATACGTCAGCAATAATAATTAGATCATATTATGTTATTTCAAGAATCCTTTGAACTTTTGATAATTATGTGTGTTTTCTTTGAATGAAATTATGTTGCGTATCCGGTTTTGAAATTTTTCTGATGTATTACTCGAGCAGATTGTAAGACGCTTCTTTTTCACCGTGCACCCAGTTTAGCCTGTCTCCGTAGCAAAAAACCCTCTGGCCCGTCTCCGTAGAAAAAGACCCTCTGGCTCGCCTCCGTGGAGAAAAAACTCCCTGACTCGTGAACAGGGGAATGGATATAAATTAGAAACTACAGTGTACAGTATATTTGTAAAATAGAAAAATCGGTAGCATCAGTGAGAAAGCGACTTCGATAAACATTGAAGGATTTTCATTTATTTTCACACAATATATAAAAGATCAATTCTGATTTTTTCGAAAAAAACATCAAAGATTAATCCTGAGATTCGCACCTTTTTTTGAAGCCACTTTTGAACTATTGATCTTTTCCGAAAAAAAATAAAGAACTGAAAGTTGCCTAGTCGTTTCCGACTAAGGGTCTAATTGGGATATTTGTAGTGATATCGTGAATACCATTCAACGAGATGTATAAACTCGCTGTACTATGAAAATGAAACGACTTATAGTCATAGGCGAATTTGACCAAAACAAGTGGATACATCCCAATGAGTCATACTGATTGAAATTTTCAGCCCGCAAAAATTGATTACAGAAATTCATTCTTACAGAAAACCCGTGATATGTTGTAAAATGTTAAAAACACTATTTCGTAACTTTTTTGTTATTTCGCCTAAAGTGTTCACAACACTAAACTCATCACACTTCTCTCTTATCTATCGATTCTATCAACGAATCACGCAATGGTCCGACAATGTATTATGTTGTCCATCCATGCATACAGACACTCACTTTGTGCACACTTTCCTCCATAATCGTCAGCCAGAATTCTCTCGCGGCCAAATCCGAGTTGAGATCCACCGTGTCAGGGTGGTATTCGACAGCAGGAGAGAGAAGAGGGAAGGGACGCATCAGGATATCGGCACAGTCGAGTTCGAGCACTTCACCCTGAATGGGGTGAGTGAAGGAGAAAGAAGATAAGAGGAATGGAGGGAGTTGCATATTTCGTGGGAGAGACAAATTGATGGTGCCTTTATCAAAATTATGAGTAATTTACTCTGAAAACAGCATCGGACTCTCCTCTGGGCACGAATCGACCGAGATCGGAACATCCAGCGTAGTGCTCTCTCCACGAGACCTTCTCGATGTGCACTAAAGGCGAAGACTTGATTTGCAAGACATGAAAAATATGCGAATCTGAGCATGCACTGAACGCGACTGAATCTGGATGTGGAATGCAAATCTTTGGACATAAATCGGATAGATCTTAGAAGACATAAATATGAAGCAATAAGAAAAATGTGTAATCGAAAGTTCACGTGGTGAGAGATCTTCTGCAATGAACCATTTACCATTGCAGTCTTCATAAATTTAATCAAAAATCGAATTTATTTTTTTTGTTAGTAGAAAAACTCAAAATTATACTGATGAGATTGAACTAGAAAATATGACTGATTTGTTCTTCTCGAACTCACCCTCTCCTCGGATCTCGAGTCTTTCCTTGCCCGTAATCATGGCTCCAATCGCTGCATTGAACGCCTCGTGGCGGAGGAAATGGGCTTGCATTACTCCCTCAAATTTTTGCAAGCCCTTATAGAAAGGAATCGATATTGTCACCTTGCTCCAGAAGTTGATTGCATACGAGAGAGTTCTCATGATGATGGGATGGTTTCTGACCATAAACCCGTTGAAGAAGAGTCGATTCGTTGTTTGCACATCGTCGAGAACCAGCGAGACGACTTGACCGATCGAGTTGCTGATCATGAGAAGGAGGCTTCTGATGCAGTCCTGTACAGCAGTTAGTTAATTGACAATTCAATTTAAATGTTAATTAAATTTGACGAACTGAACCTACCTTTTGATAGTCAGGATCGTTCTTGACTTGGTCAGCAAATTCATTATTCGAGCACTTTCCGAAAGAACCAGCGATGAGATCAGGAGGGAGTCCAAGCAGTTTCTCGTTGTAATGCATTCCGTAGATATCACCAACTAGCGAATCGACCTTCCGATGGTCTCCGTCCTCTGCCATCAAGAGAAGCTCGTCGATGTCTGTCAAACATTCGATTTAATAATTAGTTTATTCTATTTTCGACAGGACTAGCTGTTCATACTCTAAGTACAGTTAGCCCTATCGCGTTCATAGTATATATCGAATAGAATTTTTAGATTAAGCGATATACAATTATTAATTCATCGATGATAGAACAATGCACTCACCAGCATTTCCAATGAGTAGCTGTGCCAGTCCAAAGAATGCCCCTCCTCCACAATGACTGCCACCGATGTACTCAAAGTCACTCTCGCCGTTTACCTGAATGGAAATTAAGTAAGGTTTGAGTAACTTATTATTTTTCGTATTTCTGTGAGAGCCATCATGAATGCATACTCAAACAAATGAACTCACTCTGACGATGCTCATTCCCGTACCGACGTTCACTAGCACATAAGGATAGACGGATGAATGGGGCGACGTGAGGCACGACTGGAAGAAGTAACGGCAGTCGACGTTGTGATGGTCGTAGACGAAGACCTGGAAATTATGGGGTGATCATAGACTTTCGATACCATTGACAGTGATGTCCGTCCGACAAAGAAGGAAAATACAACTCATGGCTGAAGAACGATCAGTATCGTAAGTAATGAAATAAAGAAAATAATAACTTCAATATTAATGAAGACGTGTTTATAAAAACCTCACTTCATCAAGAATGTTTGACAGGAGGAAGTTGGTTCCCTTCACATGGCACAGCGCGTCATTGATTCGCTCCATCCTGAATAAAAACAGTTACCATGGTGTTCAAGTGGATGAGATGGAAGAGAGGCATCCCAAATCGAATGTCTCTCCTTCAACACTTATAATGTGTTGTTCGTATAATGTGATTGTGCGTTTTATTCGCATTAATTGTTTTCCTTTTCTCAAATAGAGACGATGCTTACTTTACTCCCAACGTGTCCCTGATCAGTCTCACGCATTCCTCCGAGTCTTTGTGAGTGCTCGTGAATTGAACAGTCTTCCCCTTGAGGTTTCCCACTTTCTGTAAATAATAAAGATCGGGAATGGGCGAAGCGAACACTGTTTGGTTAGCGAAAAGAGTTCGAACCTGCGCGATATAATCGCAAACTTTGTCGAGATCCGTGAAAGGAAAGTGAATACAATGAAGACGCGTTCCTCCCTCCTTTGGGAACTTCTAAACGAATTCAGTTGTGTTTGTTCGATAATACAAGGTTAGAACACAAACGTCATTGGCAATAGCGGGATGGCGTGGAATTCTTGATGTATACACAACCTTGATAACTCTGAGGCCTGCAATTCATTAAACTATATCGAAAATCAACAAAATGGGAAACAAACCAATATCGAAGGAAAAATTGGCGGCGGCGCACAGATTGCGCAGTGCGCTTTCCATTTCATTGATGGTTAGCATAGTGATGACTTTCGATGACTACTCCACTATTTGAAAGACTTTTCCATGAAAAATAGACTATGGTGATAAGAAAAGTGATATGAAACACTGTTTTTTGAATTATTTTTGCCTCCTTACAGACCGCTAAAAGTCGTGGTGGGAGAAAATAGCGCGCAATGCTCTTTCCCCCTCCCTTCCCTCGGCCCATCTGTCAGAGCACCTGACCCCTATACAGCCATGCTAAGGTTATGGAGACTGGCCCTCCATAGGTACTTCGGAACTGGCTTCAGAAAAAGCAATGAAAGTAGATGGAAAGCAGTGAAAAATGAGTAAACTACCCTGATCCTTGATCTCCCTCTCTTGACCATGTGGTAAACAAGGAAGAAGTCTCAGTATTTGTTCTCCATTCGAGGTCATGTCTCTTCTCGCTCACAAAAGGCCTGCCCCGTCCCTAGATCCTTCCTCATTCTCTCCTCCGAACACTGTCTCAATCTCTCTCTATCCCAACTGAAAGTGATCTCTTTCACATGATTTGCACAAGCTTGATCCTTTCTCGACCAATTACGGGATGGTCTTCCCAAAATGAGTGCCTCATCCCATATCCCTCCTCTCCAACTAGCCGCGAGAGAGGAGGGAGAGAGGTATTCCTCTTCTCCTCTGCGGATACAATGCACTGCCTATTCAGATCTAGTCCTCTTTCTCTCATTCCTTTCACTCGTCAACCTATCCCCTCCTCCTCCGCTTCCTCCTCTCAGTCAATCCTCGTCCGTTCAGATGGCGGAACTCCGCGAGAGATTGGAGGGAATTCTCGACCCCGAGCACGATACGCCTTTCTTCCTTGCAAGATGGATCAAAGCGTACAACGGAGTGAGTGTAGAGAAGTTATCTTGATCCCGCAAACGGGTTTGCGGTTTTGCCCCCTGCCGATTCTCTCTCTCGATTGCGCGATTGCTCACTTCATAATGGCTTTGAACCACACTCGCTTTCGTTTCAAATCTATATCTCGGTTCAACAATCATCTGAGAAGGAGGAAAAGTATGCCTCCATGTTACTTCACTTTGCGAGTAAATTTCAGAGCCTTCGTTCGGAATTGAAAGGCTTATTTTGTAGTGATGCTACACGTTTCTATAAACCTTTCGTTTGGCCATTTTGAGCATTGATCAAGCTGACTAGTGGATTTACCCGTTCGTGGTAAACAAAAAGCACTCTTGATCGCGCCCACCTGCTGAGGTACTAATGTAAGGTCAGAGAGTGTGAATATGGGGAAGAATGAGTGCTATGTTTGTTTACTCATAAGAGTAGCTTAACTTTGGGCTTCCAATCATAAGATAGTAGTTTGATCAGTTGTACATTACCCTTCTTTCTCTTCCGGGTTAAGTGATCTTGTTTTGTGAGTAGCGAAGTGCTCTTGCTCAGAGGCAGTTGTTCCATTGCAGAATGTGGATCAAGCAGTCACCAAATACGTCGAGTACAGCAAGATTCGCAAGTTGATGGGAACTGACAATCCCAAGACTATCAAGGAAGTCTATGAGAAGAATGTGGCTACTAGCTGTGCGAGACTAGTCAGCCAATCGAGACTCGAGCCGACCTGGATCAATGAGGTGAGAGAATGGAAGGTTGAGCGAAGAAGCAACTGGATGAGAGTTGCGAAAAGCAGAGCTCATTTAGGAATACTTGATTGTGTTGATTAGTCGTTCTCCAAGAATAAACTTCATTCAGATCAGCGAAAAACAAAAAAAAACATTTCTAGAAAGACAACGGGATGATCTTCGTTGAGATGAGCATCCAGGACCCCAAGAAGGTTAGTTTAACCTATTATTGAATGCACACTGTTCACGTCCTCTCACCGAACTTCATACTTTGGTAATTTGCAGTTCATGAAGGCAGTTCGAGTGGGCGATTACCTGCAAGCGTTCTTCATCTCCTGCGAGTACTTCCAGCATATGGTACTCGAACACGAGAAGAAGTCCGGCAAGGAATCGCATGGTCAGTGACACTCAATCGTTTCTTAAAGCTCCATCTAGTCTGGATATTACACAATACGAAACGAGCTGTGGTTTGTTGTCCTTATAAGCCTCTCTCTGCAGGAATCTGTATCTACGATATGGCTGGCGCTAGCGTCGCTCCTTACATGTCACTCAACTCGGCCATCAACAATCTTATGCAGGTGATACTAGCAAATTGTCTGGGAGAAAATGCTGGGTGAATGCAAATTGCAGCATAAGAATAAATAAATGCAATCTCGGGTCTTATTGACGTGTCCATCCATTGCAGGCTCGAATCCACATCTGGATTGACTTCTACTCTGAACTCCTTCGTCACGTAGTCATCGTCAATCCTCCTCGACTGCTTGCAATGATCTGGAAGGTGAAAGAATGTTAGCTTCAAATTTCATATCGCCACGATCTCTGCTGCTAAGTAAATGTTTCTTGATCATAGATGACGAAAATTAGCAACAAAGAGACATTCGTGGAACCTATCCTAGCCCAAGTGCCTAAATCCCATTCACTTTCTCTTGCTGTTCTCGATAGTGACAGCTCATTTCAATTCTCCCTCTCTTGATCTATCAACTCGTTTCTGCTAAGCTATCCCACTAAGAATAACGGCCCTTACTGAACGCGTGACACCATGGACCAAAAATTCAGTCGTTTTCTTGACGGTTCTGGCTTTCTTTGATGTGTGCTTGCACTGGTCACTCGAGGAGTTGGATACTTTTACCAAATCTCAGTGGAATGTTGCAAAACAGAAGTGGGTGCCTGTTCTCAATAGGAGGTGTTACAGAAAGCTGAATGAACGAAATAGCAAAGATATATTATCTCAGGTAGCCTCGTTCATCCTTCCCTCTCGTGTTCACTCTCGCTTCCACTTCGCCACTCGCTGTCCTCAGCAATTGCTTCCCTTCCTCTCACTCGAAGCGATTCCCACTGGATTGGGAGGAACATGGAAACCGCCTGGAGAGGGGAAGTTCGAGGGCAACGCATGTGTGAAGGCTGCTCCCATCACGGAGTCGGACGAGTTGGTACGTATGTTATTCAAACAACAGTATTCGAAGAAAATGTAGTTCGCCACTTGTCTTCTTCAATTACTCTTAGCGAAAATGCTCACGTCTGATATCATTGCACGTTTCGAAATTTTTTTCAAAGATGAGATGTATAAGCACAAAACCTGAGTGCCTATGTAAGAATTCGAGAGAAAATCGAAATACTTGAATTCTTTTAGGAAGTGAAGAAGTTCTGGAGGGACATGGGAGTGCTCGATCTACCTGAGAGACAACCACTAAATCCCGGTCGACACGAGTTCAGTGTGGGAGAGGAATGCGAGAATGTCGCCTTTGAGTTCATGACTGATGGAGAGATTCAGACGTGGATCGAGCAAGGTGAGACATATGTAATATTTTATGGTAGTAATCAGCAGCACAGTAATATATCCGGTACTATAACCGGTCATGGTGGAGTGGGAAATTTAATGTACTTCTCTTCATCAGATGGCCTCGATCTCACTCCCCGATTCGTCTTCGCAACTCCTAAGCTACCTGAGCAGTTCAGTGCCAAACTTCTCTCCAAGTCTCCTGTCTACATAACTATTGTCAACAAGAACAAAGTATTCTCGGTAAACACCACGGTTTCTCTTCACTTTTATTGATTCGATTCCTTTTTTTAATCAAAAACGATAAATCATAAGCACAGGTGGAACTGTTGGAACGGCACGTGGGTACATACAATGTTGCACATTGTAAGACATAAAGAAAACATGTATCGTGAATAATGGTTTAAAAAAGAATGGTGAAAGAGGAAACGGGTAAGCTCTTCACTAAAAATGAAAAAAAAATTAAACACTTGATCGACCATTTCGAAAAAAATGGAGTAAGTATGTCATCATCGTCAAACAAATTTGCCTTCTCAACTTATATGAATAAAACTCACCTTTCCTTATGAATACACATGCTCACTGAATTCTCCATTCTTCAAGTAGCCGAACAGATGCCCTAAGCATTCATTGATAATCTCTTTGGTCCAGTTGACCTTGAGGAAAATTCGTTGTCGCGCCGTCTTTTCGTTTCGGTTTGATCCATCTGCAATTATATCTTCTATGATTGATCTACATCCATAATCCAACAAGAATCGACGATGACTTATTCCGGAAACTAGAACAAGAGAGATACGTCGTTAGGCAATACGGCGACTCCGATCCCCTCCGATGCATCGGCCACTTCATCCTTGTGACCTCTCTTCTGCAGAGGATCGTCCATTGATCTCCCTTAATTCGACACTTCAGTTTGCTAGAATCGCACAGTACATGTCAAAGGAAATACTGAAAGACGAAACTGAATAAATCTTCCAATGTAATGACACCCAACTTAGAATAACACGAGAATACACGTGCCGAAGAAAATAGTTTATTCGAAGAGAGCATATCGCATTATAATGATTAGTACAATCGATATTATGGGACAATAGATATCACGGCTTGTTGGAGTTTCTGTTAGGCATGTATATTCCAAATTTTCTAACAAATATGCTACCGAAATCAAATGGAGGACTGATCAAGATATCGTCTACTTTTACGGTACCACCAGCATCGTATATTGATTCACAAAACTCTTTCAAGATGGTTGGTGTGAATAATACACTCGGAGAATTGGTTACACACATATTATTGAAAACGATGTCTATTCTCTCGAAGAGTTTTCGTATTGATAGGAAAATATCTTCCCGACTTTCCGTCGGAACTGGTTCAGATTGGAATTCAACCAATTCTCCATTCCTTTCGTTGAGAAAGGATACCAAATTATTTCTGTAAATAATGCACTTTTGTTGAAGCGCGTATATTGTGAAACTAACATTTCGTTGCATGAAGGTATACCCTTGGGATGAATCACACTGATGCTTGCTGTTCCAATTATTCTTCCGATTCTAGATAAACAATCGGAGGAATACTTTTCATACACCAGTTCATGGATCTTTGTTCCAATAATATTGCTTATCAACTTCTCCGGGTCATTGTCAACATCACAGCCAATCGCAAGGACCAGCTCCTGAATAAATATTTTTTTTCCGTGAAATTCGAAAGGTACTCACTCGTGAATCTTCTTTCACATTCCAATGTGTTCCATTTATTTCGCTCCTATGTTTCCAATCAGAGCATTTATCAGGGTTGAGCGTCTTAAATGATTACGATTTGGTTTTTATTTAAATACTTTCGACCTGGATTTGACAAGAGATGACAAATTTCTAAGCCGTTTAAATCATCAACTAAGACGATATTTGGATAGTATATCATGGAAATCAGTGTATACATACTGTGCCAAAGTATTCTAAGAGTTCGTCAAACTGTTGGAAGGCTCGATGCGATTTGTCCACACTTATTAGCAAATGCTGTGCATACCCCTGCAATTGAGTTCTATAAATTCAAAATGATCGTTTTGAATATTCGAGCCATGCACACAACTGACTCACATTTGTCTTGATTTCGATTCGTCTGATTGGAGGTCGATTCGTCTTAGTCGACATATATTCCTTCGCCATATTGTAAATCCTACGGCATGTCTATAATTCAGGAAATAGTCTGGACACTTCTAATGCAACTATTATTGATGACAAGCTACGGAGCTAGAATATTCTAATGATCAGAACACCCCTGTATGATTCATTTTCCAAAAATTGTTGAACTCACTGATCCGAAGACGGCAAGATCCTCACTAGATTGTTTCGTAACCAAGAATTGAAAGAATTTCTTGAAAATATCATCTGGAAGTTTCAGAAGGAGACATTCTTCCTCGGGCAATTGGACGACCTCGAGTGGGTGAGGCACTTCGAGTGCTTCTTCATCCACCCGAATTCTTTTTGGTTCGGGCTGGACAGTAGTTTCACTGCAAGTTATCCAGTTTGTTTAAAGCCTTCAGAAAGTCACATCGCAACTTAGAGGAGCCCTCACTTGTCGATACTGATCTCCATAGTCCAGAACACCTCAATCACTACAGCTATCGCACCACAAATACGATATCTACAGTGCCTTCGACTGGATCTTCTTGTGTCTCCACGTCAATATCTACCTACTTGCAGTTAGACCAATTGTGCGTTTCCTTTTTGCTAAGCCAGCTATCCCATTCCCTCTAACATTGCGCTGTGTTTAAATATGAATAAATTGACCTCAGTTCTTCATCTTCTTGAACAATCTTGCTCTGTTTTGAACTCGTCGTATCGTGACTCGAAGATTCGGGTCGCTAGAAATAATGATATGGTCATGTTGTTTGATTTTGATTAGCCTAACGGAGTACGCTCAGTAACAGTGCTATTCCAGATCAATAAATTGACCGTGAAACCTGATTATACGGATACAAGACCAACGTGATTGAGTATCTCTCATTTGAATGTCTTTCAAGATATTTTCGTCTGTTTCTAGATTACCTTTGCCATTCTTCGAACTTGTGTCCTGGGCACGGTTATCGCTCAAAATCCGACGTAATTCTAGAATCGCATCGGAACGTGATCGTTGACTCGAATGCACCTGACGTATTTCACCGATATTATCCATAACAAATGACACAGTTCATACAAATCAATGAATAAATGGAAATCGCCTATGTGCATAGACGCTTCTAACTCTTTCACTTGTTCCGCGCAAACGCATAGAGTGCGTCAGTACACTTTTAGCACGCTAGCCTCCCCCTCCCTCCTCCAGTGCTATCAGTCCTTCCCTTCTTCAAGTGATGACATTGTTTTCGATCCCCGCAGTCGATTGACTGGAGTGATTGCATAAAGATAACAGAACAGGTCCCCCAGCTATTCAATTAACCACACATATTAATACAGTTCTCTGCAATGTCAATCGTTGATCGTTGGTATTTGTAAGTGTACTGAGATCTAGACTCTCTTTGACATTGTTCTCGAAAGGAAGAACGGGTATATCGTCAAGCGGAAAAAAGGGGGGGGGGACTATTGAATGGATGTGGGAGAAGGGAAGCGAGGGACTAGAAAGTGGGAGGGGGTGAAACGAGAATGAGAGAGTATGCTCATTCGAGAGAGACTTTCGACTCTCACTCCCTTTCTCCCTCTCCTTCCTCCTCACTTCTCCTTCCATCGACTCACTTCCCTTCGCGCTTATTGCTCTCAATTTCCATTGCTCTTCCTCTTCTTTTCCACTATCTTCCTCAGTGTAAAAGGACAATCAAATCCGGTCACGTGTTCCCTCTCATTGATTCACTCTTACTGAATACACTCGCATATCTCCCATTCATTCTCTCCCTCAATTATCCCCTTCTCTCTCCACCCTTTCATTACCTTCTGTTCTCTCTCACTCCGTGCCAGCCTCACTCCATTCTACCTTTCGTACTCCACACACCTCACTGAATTATCGATCCCTCGCTCTCGAAAGCCCCCTCTTTAATATCCCTCCCTCCTCCAGAGGTTGTTATTTGGGTAATGGTGTGAGAATCCCTCGTTATTCTCTCCCCTTCCCTTCCCTCCATTGACGTAATGACGTCTCTTACACTCTGGTGTTTCCGATTCGATATTCCCATTGGATCTCTCGAGCATCTCGTTCTCCTTCTCTCCCTCTGACTCACTCATTCAACTCATTCTAGGCCACTCATGGTCCTACGCGGTCGTCTTCGGTTCCTCTTCGCTGAGAGACATCATGACTCCAACTTCACCTCAGCCTTCCTCAATCTCGTCGCTGCCACTATGGTCAGTCTCTCTCTCTCTCTCTCCTTTCTTCTCCATGGTACAAATAGTAGTTGAGTGTGTGTACAAACAAGCTGGGCCATTCTCCCCCTATATGATATGGCCGCATATTCAGAGTATACTTCGGTGGGGAGGGAATTGAATCTCATTATGGGTATTCCCCACTGCAAAAGAAATAATATCGATTCGGTGAGAAAGACAAAACTGGAAATTGTAGGTTACGAAAGGTAGAGGAAAGAAAGTTTTGCGAGTTTGCCTTCCCTCCTCATTGGCACAACTTTACTGAGAATAAGAGAAGAGGTGAAAGGGAAGGAGCCTTGTCGGAATCGCTTACGAGAAAAACTGTTTTCTGATTCACTCCATTCTCTGTACTTTCTTTTCTTCTCAAATTGCGAACGATCAAGCGAATTTAAAAGACTATTCTCCAAGAGCTCACCCGCTCATTCGAATTGACATCGGATAAAGTGATGAGGGCAAATCGCTGATGCGAATTAATGATGAGGTTGGGTGAACGTGGAAATGCAATCGGGAATGTACTACTGTGAGTTCCTACTGTGAGGAATGCGAGTTCCCCATTATCGATTGCTAAGAGAAATATGCTTCAGCACATACCATAACCATACAATTCCCGCGGGACGCTATTACATAGACAGTACAGAAAGGCTTAACAACCAGCGAAATTCGATCGAATGTCAACACTCGAGGGTGACTTGATAAGGATTCGGAGTGAAAATGTGTGGAAGTACGAAGGTACAAATCGATAATTTTTCAGGCGATCACTGCTCTCGGGAGCAACGAGTGGCTTCTGATTGAGAATGGAGGAGTGAACGCGACGATGACTGAAGACGGACGACTGGTCGACCTGAGTGTGCCTCCACTTAGGGCCCAACCCTGCGAGAATATCGGTTCGTAACCACATTGGTCCATTCGGTTGAAATTTGATCTAGTCTGATTGCCCTCACTGCAATATTGGCACTTTAGACCCATAGTTTGCGTGACCCCATCAAAGGCTTATATTCGTTAGCACAGGTTCTCATCCTTTAGCTATCTCGAGGTACATAATCCAGCCTAGTGAGAGGTCACCGGGCTACCTAATCGTGAGTGGACACTAAACTGGATGATTGATTAGCCAGGTTGAGATGAATGTGAGAGAAGTAATTCAATTTTCTACGATATTCCCAGACCATTGTTGTCAAATGATACCGCATGAGGGTTCCTTAGTGCAATGCCGACTCTACCGGTCTGATCCACCTCGAACAATAGATTGAAGATTGTAAACTTACGCCGTGGACTTTTAGCTGTTCTTTGTTCAGACCAAACCTGTCCGCTTGACATTGGGTTACAAGATAAGAAGTGCAAATGTGGGACCTTCTGTTAGAAGCTCAAGGATATCCAAACTGATTCATTGTTTTGAAGGAGCTCGCGACTTCTGGAAGCAGATGCGTATTGGCGGGTACACCGGACTGGATGGAAAGACGCATGTCGTTTTCCACGATCAGAAGAGAGGTTAGCCATTCCTCCAACCCCATGTTATTTGTTCTTTGAAAAACTTGAGTATCACTCAGTGAACTTCCTGAGTGTTCCTTCCTGAGTGGAATCGAGTCTGTGATAGGAGTTGCACTTTTCCGGGCACTTTCTCTTTAGTAACCTTCGACCTTCTCTCGTAATGAGATGGTCCTCCCATTCATGGAATGAAATCGGAGAGATTGCATTTCTAATGAGATTCAGTGTGTTTGCGAGCGGAGGCTGAGAAGATAGAGACAGAGCGGCTTGTTCCTCTTCTTATTACTCAGAGAGGACCGCGCGCCTCCTTTTTGATTCATGAGAGAAAGGCGCAGAAAATTGAGTTTGACGAGGAGGAAGGAAGGGCGCTCTCAATTCGACATCTTCTCTTGTCAGTTAGATAGAGCAAGAAAGAAGGGAGAAAGAAGAGAGTCTAAAAGGGACAAGTAGTCTCTAGAGACCGTCGACGAAAGAAGATTACTAATTCAGCGAATGAGAGTGAAAGAGTGTTGTCGTTGAAGTTATCAGTTACACTATGGCCATGAGAGTGTGTGACACTACAATAACAGTGCGGTTTGTGATCCCATTACTTGGTGATTGATGATATTCATCATAGATCTCGACAAGTCGGATCTCTAGTTAATCTCATTTTTCGTTGAAATACATCACAATACATTGGCTCCGTTTCACTTTTTGAAAGGGGAAGTGCAATGCAAAAAAGTTAAAAATGTATGAGCCAAGGCGGAAGTTCGAAGTGAGATTGGGAGTGGCAAAAAATGTGAAAACAGAGGAAGTTGAGAGCGAAACGGAGATGAAAAATGAGAGAGAGAAGACATTCCTATATTTTTCTGATTGTAGAGTTGTAGTACATTTGAAAGATGAAAACAAAATGTGAAAATTTTAGTCTGCTCAGTGGAAGGTAGCCAATGAGAGTGAAATAATCTTATGGTTCGTATAAATTCTCTTTTTTTCAGTTCTGGTTGACTGTATTTCACCCACCATGGCTACTCTCTTCTACGCCCTAATCGGCATCTCTTTCTCCATCTCAATCATTGGATCAGCTGCTTCATTCCTGCACATAGCCGCTCCTCAGGGCGGTTTTCCCCAGTGGATGAGAAGAAACACCATCCTTGAGATGTGCATCAGTGAGTGAATCGTGGCATGACCAATGCCTTCTAGGGATGAATTGATAAGCATTCTCTTCATTCATTCTATCTTTCCTGGGCAGGGTTTCGAGAGAACATGTCAAACAACGAGCACCCCTTTGGCTATTCTTTCAGTTCCCAGAAATTTTTAATCTTCGATGACTATGCATATTGCATCGAATAGGGAATGCGAGGAGGCTGTAGGGATGAGTGCCCATCCATGTGGAGTAAATAAGCCTTCCAATGTTTGCCCTAGCTCCATGAGCAGGCAATGTGACCTGGTAGGATGTTGACTTGAGGTCAGGGATTTGCCTAAACACTAGGTAAATCATATGCGGAAGTTTCGGTGCATATTCAAGCTCCGATTCTCAAGTTGCTTGAGACTCCGGTTCGAAGAGATCCAAATCCCACGAGATTTTGGAAAACACTTGAAGGACGGGAAAGAATGAGGAAGTAGAGATGTGTCCCGAGGAATTTTGAGGGCACTTCCGAAACCAAGAAATTCAGAAATTTAAATGCAATTCCTTGAGTGAGCTATTCAAGAGTAGTGGGTTAACAACAATTAAATAACAACTCCGATTCAGGATTACATGATGAGTTGTCCCTTGCAGTGATGCTCACTCTGGCTTCTTGCATCTGTGCTCTCTTCGCACAGAATGAACTGCAGGGGCTGCGTCCCCACGATGACGTCAGTACTCTATGATTAATTGATATCATTTATTAATCCAAATAATCTAATTAGTACAAAAACATATTAGTTGGTGCGAGCAGTTATAGTTAGATCGTCTGGAATATGTCGGTTTTTTTAAATGATAATCATTTTATTATCAATTAATTAGATGAGTTGAAATTGCACTAGTGATAAGAAGTAGGCTCCGCGTGCACAAATATGACGCCATCCTCTTTGATAATTACCCTTTTATGGGAGTCCACAGCGGTACCATGCGGAGGCACTATCATAGCGATGAATACCATTTGAAGAAGGATGTTGGCACAGCCAATGATCCGAATTTAGTTAGATAATGTGCAACCATCTATCCGTATCATTGACAGTATATCATCTCACGCAAAAGAAATCCTGGGTGACATGACATCACTTCCCTTCACACCTTGAGGGGGAGAACTCTGGCGCCGCAATATTCTGATCTCACTTCCGACTGGATTTCCCTTGAGATCAAACTTTTGATTTCGAAATACTGTATTAAGAATGGAAAATCAATCAAAACAAATTTTCACTTGTGGACAGTAATTAATCGAGTCTAAGGGTGTACGGTACGATACGATTACGGTGTCTTTCCAGATCGGAATTGGACCGGGTCTCTTCCTCATCACTGCCTCTGGCCTCTTCTCTTTCGTCGCTGCTGGATTCGCCATCAGACACTGGTAGGCATATTCAGATTCTCTACGTGTCACATACTATTGTATGCCGTACAAGTCGGCTTGTGGAGTGAAGAGGACCTACTCTTTCCCTTTCTCCTCTCTCTCTCTTCCCACATAATTGGGCCGATCCACTCCAAGCCATTATTCCTAAATTTGAAGAGCCCGAATAGAGAATGAGAAAGAGACGGAGCAATAAAGAGCCGACGTATTGTTGCAGAGTCAAGAGTATCCGCTTTTCATACAATCCCATGCGCCTAAGCTTTCAATCCGCATTAAATCAGGGTGATTATAAATAAGAAGAAAGCTCGAAAACACTAGAGGAATGTAACAGTCTGGAAATAAACCACTCTCTGAATCTCAACCCCCGCCCAAATTTGATTTTGTGAAGAAAGCGGCTCTCACAAAACGTAATAGTACTATCCTCTCGACACAGTCTTCATTGTTTAATGAGGGCGCTTGATCTTTTCTCTCCATGCAATCAACTGCTTCATAGCCCATTCGGGAGTAATAATGATTGGAAATGAAGTCAGATGACTTTATTGAGGAGCCAAAACGTGCATTATCACGGAAATGGCTATCCCAGATCAAGAAAGCACTTTGAATCGTAGGGAAGTAGGGAACGATAAAACTCGATGTAAACAAGTGGTCTCTTCTATTTTCGGAACATGGTATCAGAAAGGTCTCACAATTTCCCTTACTCATATACAGTTAGGGTCCAATAGACATTTTCTTTATTGTGTGAAAAGTGAAGAAATGAAAATAAGTGGAGTGATAATTGCAGGGCGAACTCGGTGAAGGGGCGTCGTCTCGACAACCAGAGACTCACTCGCCCTCGTGCCCTTCCCTCGTGGAGAGGAGTCGAGAGAAGACAGGAGGATCAACTTCCCATCATTGACTTCGAAGGATATCTCGACATGGGTTTCGAACCGAAGAAAGTGGAGACGACTGTGGAACAGCAGCCGGAAGTCGCCATGGAGGTGAGTTACTTCTCTTTTCCTCAGATGAGACAATACTGAGGGATTGTTTGCGGAAATGAGGTGAAAAAGGAAACTGAGAGAGGCATATGATATACGATGTAAAAAGTGACTGAACAATACTTGTTCAGGTAATCGACGAAGCCAAAGATGCTGCTCTCGAGGAGCAACTCGCTTGATTCGACTCCCTTTCCTCCCCCCATATCGTGTACAAAAGATTGAAAGAGTATGCACAGAATCCCTCCCGATGACTCTTGTCAGCCTTCCCAAAAACCATTTCCACCTTGCATTCCACGTTACCGTTTCCGTGTATTTCCCTCTCGCAAAAATGGCATAGAACCAACCAATATTAGATCTGCTACCATAGGCACTCCTAGTGAACCTCTCCTCTCGAGTACCCTTCTCCCTCTCCCGTCATGAGTACCCTTCTTTTTCGCAAAGAGCTAAAAATCAAAGGACTTGTAAACACAACTAACCTTCTTCAGATCAGTTACCCCTTATGCTATCAGTTGGATTGATTTGTCACGATTCCATGGATGTTCTCGATCATTTCATTTTGTCTGCTCCCTCGCTTTGTATATTCGAGATTGCTTGAATGATGTGGATACTGAGATCATTCCAGATTACTAATTCGTACCAGATGTACAGTCTAGTCACCCCCGTATTCATCTGTTCACTGATCCATCCGGTGGATCCCCGTGTTCTGTATTTCCTCCGATAAATGCGTTCCTGTCAAATCGCAAAGAACACAAAAACCACGTCCGCAAATGTCCTGTCCTTCGAAACAGTTTGTCCTTCAAAGTCTAATCACAATATCCGAAGAGACTTGGGAAGTTTCATATTTCGATCAGACTCGTTGTCGGCTGTCTTCATTCCTCAGTGGTACAATAGTCTCTCTTCTTCTTTCCATCTCCCTCTCCTTCTTATCACTCCATCATATAAGAGCGCGGCCCATTCCATCCCTCTTCTCTTCTCTTCATGAAGTCACTACTCCTACTTCCAGCATTATGTTGCTTAGCCTTGGCCACAAGTGGTCAATGGCGTTTCGTTTCCAAAGTTGAGGTAAGAGAGTGATTTCGTAATCTGATCCTCTAATCTGAATCTCGATAGGAACTGCCAGTCGAAGTCATCGACAGACTCAACATTCAGCGTCCCAAAGTGCGTCTTTGTGGCGGAGCTCTCGATTCTTCCGTGAGTTATCTCGGTGATTAAACTATGCAAACTCATTTCCTTCGATCAATACTTTGTTGATCGTGATGGCGTCCCGGAAACGGGGCAGATTCCTCGGATCAATAGTCATATGCGATGGTTAACACCTTCTTATCTTCCTTTAATCGGCTCTTCGCACCCTTTTGCCGTGGTTAATCGGTCGTCGGGTTGATATCATGTCCTCTCTCTTGTGACCGATACCCGGGGAAGGGAAAGGGGGAATAACAACTCGAGGGAGCGATCGGAAACAGTCGGCTGATCAGTCGAGGGAAACAGACGATTGTGAAATTGATAGGGATTAAAAACTGTTTGAGTGACAGGTTTGATTACAGGCAGAATCATCGACGGATTGCGTTTTGTGCACTGTGTGCCATCCCAATGAATACGAGTTGATCGGATGCAGTGAACAGATGGACTCAGTGTGTGCGAGTTGCGGTACTGGATGGAGTAGAAGCACCCCCAAGACTACCGACTTCTTGTTAGTGTGCACTTCCAAACTACTTTTAATTATAATTGAGAACGGGTGGAGTAGGAAATAAGGAAAATGTGAGGGTCATGCTCATAGAAAAGTCCACACATCAGTTCACACCTATCCCCTTCTTGAGCCGATTAGGCCAGATTGGTAACGGGGCATTGTCACCTTCTGATCTTCTCACTACGAATAATCTCATCTCTGATAACGATTTCTCTCTCAGCCGCAAATGCAAGAAGCATCCGATACTCCACTTCCCCGATCTTCCCTATGTAAGTGCTCCATTTGATCAAAACTGCGCCTTCCTTGAGCCATTTCGATCTTGAATGCCATTCAAACAACCCTCGCTCGCTTTTCTTCACTGTAAATTCATAGAAGCGGGAGAGGAATTTCGATAATGGCATGAAGCGCCTTAGTTTCCTTCGGTATGATCTGCATTTAATCCATGAGACAGAAATTCACAGACTGCGTTGCATAGTAATTCATTCTTGATCTATTCAGCCACTGAGACTTGATGCAGAGCCGAGTCTGTTCGCAGAGCAAGAGAAGATGCTGAAACATGCTGAGAACAATGACGTTTGTCTAATCCTCCAATCAGTTTAATTGTTTTCCTTTCAGAACACAGAACAAGACTACGCCTTGAGTGAGGAAGAAGACGACTACGAAGACGATGAGGAAGAGGAGATCTTGAGAGACGAGGAGAAGGAAGAAGAGGAGAGCAAAGAGATCGGAGTGAAACCCGTTGAAGTCGACGTTAGTTCGAATATGCTGACACTTCCCACTTGAGCACCATTGAATTAGCCCCTTAATGTTTATTGTCATATAGGGGATGTTAGAAGGTTTAAAAAGCTACTTGTATACTATTTCCGTTTAAGGAACGCGACGATGGTTCTGAACTCCCTCCTTTCCTCCATTCCGAAGATTCTGAGGAGAATTCACAAGAAAAAGTGCTAATTTATAGACTTACATTGCTAATTCATTAATTCCAGCCATCTGAAGATTCGGTTGAGTTTATTCTGAAAGAGGACTTGATCAGTAACGAAGAAGGAAGCATTGAATTGATAGTGAGTGCTAAATGGTTCTGGTGCTTAATCTATGCATCATTGGGTGTGCCTCGTCTGAAATTGGCCGGTTCACGTGTTTCTTATCTTTTTTTGCGTAGGACGAGGAGCTCGCCGATCCTTTTCGATCGCCGATCCATCTAAAGGAGAAGAAGGATACTGAGGGAGCTCCGGAGGAAGATGAGGATGAGGAGGAACGCATTCGTCTCTATCCCCTGCACAGAGCTAACATCTGGCGAATCATCGGACCTGCTAGTTTTTTTCCTTAATTTCGAAATTGTTGTTGTGAAGACTGATAATCGATTGATTTTCAGGAGATCGCTCCTCACGACGATAAGGATATTGCAAAGGGTGGGTTGACTCTTCTGACATGATTGAGTACCTAATTAGTTAGAGCGGGAAGCCGATTTCACTATAGAATTGAGTACCAATTACAGAACTGAGGCAGTATAACACAACTAAACTTCTTCATTCCAGAAGTGCGAAAGGCGATCAACGACCGTATGGAAGCTCGTCAAATGGAAGTGCTGAAGAGAAGACTGACAGAGGAGAGCCAGAATATTATCGATATCGCCAACGCACAGAGAGACAAACAAGTAAGAATTATTCACTACTATATTCATGAGAATCTCTAGTACTGATCCAACAACACAATTTTCAGCTCATCGGAGGATACCGTCCTCTCATCGTCAGAACGGGCGGCAGTGTTCCTTATTCGCTCCTTGAGAGAGTCAATAGTGTTCCTCTTGTTGTGGCTGTTGCGTGGGTCTTGGTGAGTACTACTGTACATTATAATCAGAACGAGTGAATGAATCCTGTGAATACAATCGAGTGCATACGATTCCAGTGCTTCTCCCTGTCCTGTCTGGTTATGGTAGTCATGATCAAGGTGTGTATGCTGAGAAGAAGAAGCAGAGTGATGATCCTTCCTGAGCTGGATGACATGAGCAGACAGTGTGAGTCAACTACCTTTATGTTCTCAACAGCATACAAGTGTTATGTTCACTCAAAATAGCTAAATTTAAAGTATATTCTGAGTATTATGGGAAAAAATGATTTGATAAGAACTATGACTAAATACTAAAGTCGAATCACCCATCTGTTCAGTGATCAACGAAGCGCACGCGAGAGTCCACGCAAAGAAGGACAAAAAGACGAGACCGGAGTTCGTTTGAACGACTTGCTCCTCCACTTCATTTACTCGACCATTTTCTGTATCATGCAGTCCATACTCGTACAAATAACCGCTCTTGCTACTCATTCATACGAATAAATCAAATATCCATATTTGTAAAAGAGAAAATGATAGCCTATTGTTTGAGCGGGGAAGACAAGAATTGAGAATGTTCGCGAAGAAATTGCATGTAAAATATCACGACCAAGCACAAAATAGTTTTGGTTTCCAAGTTCCTCATTGATAGTACGGCATGAAAGTACAGAAGTTGATGATTTAATCTGTCATATATCTATTTTTTGCTTGTGGTTCTCGTTAAGGTCGCTCATCCCTTAATCGATCGGAAATCGGAACGGATCAGTGTGAGCTCTACGTATCTCTGTCAGATCAATGAGTGCATCGAGGCTTTTCTTCAAGGCAGCTGCCTCTCTTCTTGTGAACTCTATCGGACAGGACGGGATATACGAGAGGTCTCGATAGAGTAACTGCTCGGAATGAGAATGAAGATATCACTACTAGTGATCTTTGCATATTACAGCACGCCACCATTATCAATCGCGATGTTCTTGAGAACTCTTTAGGAGAAAGGGAGACAGAACCATGAGACCGAGCAACAGATCGCAGGGGGCGTTCATGACAAGTGAGTGATGCTGTTTCGCTCGCTTCTTCTCCTGCACAAGAGAAAGGTAGTTAACGAACCCGATATCTGTTCGTACGTTAGGTAGATTCTATCTATGTTCTGATGAAGGACGTAATTCATTTATTTATGGGCAGGTGAGCAGTGAGTTGAGTGATAACAGTGAAAAATGTACATTCAAGGCGATGCAAGCTGCGGTCGATGTCGATCGTCTGAAGGAACTGCAATTCACTTTCAAGTGGGATTGCTCTTCTAACCAACATAATTATCCCTTGGGCTTATTTATTTCAGTCGGGCTTAATTATTCTCGCTTTTGCTTATTTATTTTCGCTTGGGCATATTTATTTTTGGCTAGACTTTTGCTTTATTATTTTTGCTTGTGCTATTTATTTTACTTGGGCTTAATTATTTTCGCTTGTGATTATTTACTTTTGCTTGGGCATATTTATTTTTGGTTTGAGCTATTTATTTTACTTGGTCTTGATTGTTTTATTTGGCTTGTTTATTTTACTTGGGCTTTATTATTCTTTCTTGGGCTTATTTATTTTTGGTTAGACTTATTCTTCATTTTTTTCTTGGGCTTATATATTTTACTTGGGCATATTCAATTTACTTGGGCTTAATTATTCTCGCTTGTGTTAATTTATTTTTGCTAGGGCATATTTATTTTTGGTTAGACTTTTGCTTCATTATTTCCGCTTGGGCTAATTTATTTTTACATGGGATTATTTACTTTTTCTTGGGTTTTTTGTTTTCGTTTGGAGTTATTTATTTTTATTGGGCATTTTTATTTTTGGATATTTGTGCTTTGTTATTTTTGCCTGCGCTTAATTATTTTACTTGGGCTTAATTATTCTCGCTTGTGTTTATTTATTTTACTTGGGCTTTATTATTTTATCTTGGGCTTATTTATTTTTGGTTAGACTTATACTTCATTTTTTTCTTCGGCTTATTTATTTTACTTGAGCATATTCAATTTACTTGGGCTTAATTATTCTCGCTTGTGTTAATTTATTTTTGCTTGGGCATATTTATTTTTGGTTAGACTTTTGCTTTATTAATTTCGCTTGGGCTAATTTATTTTTACATGGGAATATTTACTTTTTTCTTGGGCTTTTTTGTTTTCGTTTGGAGTTATTTATTTTTATTGGGCATTTTTATTTTTGGTTAGATGTGCTTTGTTATTTTTGCCTGCGCTTAATTATTTTACTTGGGCTTAATTATTCTCGCTTATGTTTATTTATTTTACTTGGGCTTAATTATTCTCGCTTGTGTTTATTTATTTTACTTAGGCTTAGGCTTAGGCTTAGGCTTAGGCTTAGGCTTAGGCTTAGGCTTAGGCTTAGGCTTAGGCTTAGGCTTAGGCTTA
>LS495415.1:0-13187 GCA_900490845.1 Pristionchus japonicus
GGTTGGATAACCGTCTCCACATTGCGCGATCTATCTCATCAGCCAGAGCAGTGAGAGAGCCCACAAAACGAGGAGACTAATCAATTCATCGTTATGAACCGAAAACGCTATAAAAGATCTCGACCTCGGTGTATTTCCATTCTCGTCTTCTCGAGATGAGCTTCGCAGCAAGAATGATCGGAGGTAAGCTATTGAATTCGGGTTATATCGTTAAAGTTGTTCAGTCTTCGTCATTCTTGCCCTAGTGTCACTCTCATTCGAAGCGGACGTTTTTCAGGTAAGTGTAAACACTCAAATCACCTTTGCTTTTCTTTCTTTATAGCGATGCTATTGGACAGGGCGTGCCCCCTTCTGTGGTCACTGGGGATGCGACAGAGGATACACGGAGGTTATGACGAGAAGGAGTGCTCCTGGCGAGATCAGAGTTGCATCCCATTGCATTGAATTTTTCGGAAAGTAAGTTGTCTGTGGCTGTTTAATATGAACTAGGTATGCAAGGTAAATTGCATCGTTGAATGATTTTTCCAAACTATTTACATAAATGATCAATATTTTGCAGAAGATGCTGGACTGGACGAAAGGCTATGTGTTGCAAATAACACTAAACTCCGTCCTCAAGCGGCAAATCAAACACAATGATTGCATGACGTATATTGATGCAATGCCGTAATGCACTCTTCAATCTATTTATATTCCCTTCCTATGATAAAGTAATAATTTTTCATAAAGATCCATTTGGCGATCAAAAGTCATGGCAGCATGACCAATCGATCAGGAATTTCGAAACTCCTATTTTTTCACAAAGATTAAAGAGCTGTTTCATGAGTTTAACGCCTTCCAACGATCCCATCTCATATTTTCGCTCATTGTCCTTGACTCTAATAAAACCCGGAACTTCGAAAGAGTATCTAAAAAAGGAACTTCGAAAGAAACCCGGAACTTCGAAAGAGTATCTAAAAAAGGAACTTCGAAAGAGTATCTAACTTCCTCGAAAGAGTATCTAACCCACATCCATTCGAGGTCTTATCAATCGCTTTTCATTAATAAACATTTCCGATGAAACGCTTTATTAGTTGATTCAGTAATACATCGAATATTTTTTAAATAAAATTTATTGTGTTTGAAAATAGAAATCGACAATAAAATTGATGGTATTCGAGGCGTGATAATTTCCCTCAATTTTGAAGGATTTGAAAATCTAGAAAATCTAGAAACTGGACAAATAGGATGGTAGTGTTCAGAACTCCCTATAGGCAGTTCTAAACACTACGATAGCGAACACGGATGTGAAATGAATCGGCAGAATTTGGAATTTCATGAAATAAGTGATCAAATATATGATCTTACTATGCTACGATCTTACTACTGATCTTACTACGCTCCACAGCGTGTCAGAGAGGGAGACCCCCTTTGTTCGCCGCGGAAAATCACTCTCCATGAGCGCTCGCAGACAATATTTATATGAACCCTATGAAGCATAATCCATATCTCACTGATTAAGATAAAAAATGCAAATCGGAAATTTCAGGGTCATCAATTAGGAGCAAAGGTGCCTTTCTTTCAATTCTAAGCACTACAGATCTTTTTTTTTGGGTAATTTTAGTTCATTGCTGAAATTCGACTCAAAAAAGAACTCCTCAGTGACGGTCAGTGGAAACCCCCACACCCATAAAACTTTTGAGATAGCTGGAGTAAAAAACATTGTGTAAAAAGTAAAACATATTCGAGAACGATGGTGAAATAGGTGCACTTTTACACTGTTCTCGAATATATTTGACTTTTTCCACAATGTTTTTTACTCCAGCTATAGAGCAGTCTACAAGCATTCCACAAGTTTTATGGGTGTGGGGGTTTTCATTGACTTCCACAGAGGAGTTATTTTTTGTAGGTTCTGAAGTTCAACTATTTTCTAAACCTTCTCAAACATTTTATCGATTATGTTTCGGCGAACACTACTAAAGTGAATGACGCTCTTTTTTACATTATCGCTTTGTTGAATTGAGTTTCGCGAAGCCACGAAAAGAGAAACAGTATCGGAATGGTAACTTTTGAGGGGATCACTCGAATCTCTCCCATTCTGTCGCTCTCGACCGCGCTGATCAGTCGAAATGGGTGAGAATGAGTGGGAGGAAAAAAAGTCTCACGCATCCACCTTTGCCGCGATAATTGGATTTACTCTCCCCTCTGACACGCTGTGCGCTCTGATCTTCATAATCTTGATATCAATAATGAACAATGTCAATTTTCGTGAGGAATGCTAATTTCCAATTCGCGATTGACAATTTCACCCGAAAACGTGAACTTATCACATTCAAATTGGACGGCGCGAAATTCCAACGAAATTGAATTCGACCTTCTATAAAAACCGATCGCCAAGGAAGAAAAAGTATTCCCATTTCCATCATGAAGAACTTCAATGGACTCATCCTCGCCTCTATGGTTCTCATGGCAGTTGCAGTGATTGTGAAGCTCCCTAGGTACCAAAACCATTTATCCAACATTGAAGATCAAATGAAATGTTTCAATGTTAAATCAACCGTTTCAGTGCTGCCGAAAAAGCCAAAATGATCCAAGTCTCGAAGGATATCACCAAAGTTTTCACCGACTCATTTGCCACTGTGGGCGGTGAACAATTTAATCACTACTGCAAGTGGAACAATGGGAAGCAGAACACCAACTTGAATGTCGGAATCGTTTACTGCACCCATACCTTCACTCCTCACCCTGAGTAAGTTTTCAACTCGGAAAAATTAGACTACTTCATCTTTTAGTGCTTTAGGAAATTAAGTCTTCTTTAAAAACAAAATTAATTTTCAGAGCCCCGAAGCAAGATCGTAAAGTCTTCCTCGCAAACATCAAACAATCGATCGAGAAAGTGCTCAAGAAGAACTCTTACTCTGCCGAGTACTACTGTAACAATCCGAAAATCGCCGATCATAAGGGACTCATCGCAAGGGGAGGAATCGCTTGCACTTTCACTCTCTTCCCGATCAAGAACAATGCTACAGCAGCATAATTCATACTGGAATCATTTTATTGTAATAACTAATGCTGCCTTCAGTGTCGAACATTGATCATTTTGGGGGGTCAATTTTGGGGGGTCATTTTGAGGGAAATCCTCTCCCCTCTCCCCATTTGCATCCAAACTCCCTCCATAATCAAATTTTCTCCCTCACTCCCCTCGATATCGCCCGCTCGAGGTGGTTGAGAAGGAGAAGAATGGGGGAGGAAGACGAGTGAGGAGAGGGGAGAGAGTGATCTATCAAATCGACCCATCAAATTGACCCCTCAAAATGACCCCCCAAAATTGACCCCCCAAAATGATCAATGTTCGACACTAAAGGCAGCATCGTATTTTCGTATTCGTAGGCAAGTATCGTATTTTCTTGTTCTATTTCATGCTTGCTATCGATTTCTGTAATTGGGTGATGTTTAATGGGTGGTAATAAACGCTTTTTGCTTTTAATCAAATGTGTGGTGTTGATTCTGAAATATCTGACTTACAAGTCAGTTCAGTGTGCTCCAACCTGCGATGAAATTTGGAAACTAATCGTAAAAAAACCATACAGAAAGGTATTTAGAGAAAATCGAAAAGTTGACCTTAGAAACAGGAGGTATCCGTATCTCCACAAAAAAAACATTCGTAGCCTTAACGAATGCATCCAATCCTCTCAACGAGGCTCTCTCAACGAGAAAAATATAACGGGGATATGTTTGATCCTATTTTGAGAATTTTCATCTAAGAATTTTCTTTTATGAGCTTTTGTTAGACAGTCGGTTTCACTATTTTGCATACACGTGTGGGCCGAACAAAGTGAAAAATAAACTAATTAGGGTTTTTTTCGAATAACTGATTTTTCTCGCCGAGTTTCAAAGCGATTGGGATGTTATTTGGTGTGTATGGATGCCTGAATTTTGTGCATTTTTCGCGCACTTGCTCGTTCGAAACGATTGCGAAACGACGAAAAACGTTTCGGTTACGGTAGTTTCTAGCCATCATCGCCATTCGGCGGAAAGCAACCCAGGCGATACCAAAAGCTGCAGGTAAACTACGCTCGAGAGGTACTACCCGCACACGAGTTGTGAACCGGATCGATTTTTTCCACTTTGCGAAGGTTATTTTCACTTTCTTTCTCACTTTCTCTGAGAGGATTTCAACAAAAGAAATGCGATTACTGTGCTTGTGAGCTTTCTGTAAATCATAATGTTTAGACGTAAAATACATTTATCTGGGAAGTATCTCAATCATCTTCCGAATCTGGACGATGAAGTAGGTGCAGCACTGCTTGTATTATTTCGAGCAAAAGGTAGAACAGTAATTGTTCTCCGCTTCTTTTTGTAGAGGTAGATTATGTACACCAGACTCAGAAGGAACACAATGGCGAAGAGACTGGAAATACTCAAGATGAACAAACAAAATCGAAGAAATACACTCACACCAGTACACTTCGAAACATTGTAATCATATCCGTGTGAAGTTTGTTGCTGAAATGTACGACAAATTTCCCGCCCAGCTCGATTTAAATACGCTTCTACTCAACCTCAATTTCTTTAATTTGAAATTCCGAGGGAAAAGGGATGTCATTACAGTAAAGTAAGAACATTCCGCTCTTTTTGATTGCTTTTTCTGTCATATTAAATTCCTTCGATGACAACATGACCTGCGTCTCACAATTTCAGAAACAGTTATTACAGTGACAGCGTGATATTCACTTTCTCACTTTCTGATTCGCAAAGCTCATTAGATCTTCTCTGGTTTCTCGTAACCACTGGTAAACCATAAAGAGTGGGCGGAGTTTGGGCGAACCAGTGGTAAACCAAAGTCTCAACCACTGGTAAACCAATGTCTAGCTAACCACTGGTAAACCATTACCCCAACCACTGGTAAACCACCGTCGCAAACTCGTCGCGTCTAGAATGCATCATGCCTATAAGGGCCTCCCTCTTAGCCTTCCACAGAGCCCCCTAGCGCACGCCACGGTGCCCGGCTCGCTACGGTCCCAGTGGACCGTCTTTTGGATGTGATCGACCACGCTTGGTCCCGCCATGCGTGGTTCGTTTACGGTATGGGGCAACCCATGTAAATATAAATCGATTAAGCCTTTTCCCGCTCCCTTGTTTACCACTGGTAAACCATTGCCTCTACCACTGGTAAACCATTGCACCAACCACTGGTAAACCAAAGTCCTAACCACTGGTTTCGGAACTTCCCCAACCAGTGGTTGGGACTTTGGTTTACCAGTGGTACCGAGAAACCAGAGATTTAGTTACTGAATACGACAAAGAGTCATCCGAGATTCACAGGAGAGTGATAACACTTATGAAACAATTACAAAAAGTAAATTTTGATTTGCAACATGGAGATCACTTATGATTGAGCCAAAAATTTCAGATTCATAAATTTTCATTGTTTTTTTTTATAATGAGTTTCCAAGTGAATCATAAACCCGAGAAATTTGACATTTTACCAGCATGATGAACGAAAGCAAATAGATAAATTAGTGATGGCTCAAACAGCCTCAAGATGAGGGTGGAATGAACGATTGGTAGCAGAAGTTTAAGAAACGAGTTCCAATGACTGTGCTTGCACTTCTGAATTGGTGGCTTTTCATTCTTACAAAGCGGTATGAACGAAAATATAAACTCTTCAAATGGAAAATGTACAAATTCCTCCTTACGTAACTCCCATTGGAATGTTAGTACAACAGACTCCGCGAACACTGTAGCTCGAAATCAATTAATTTTCACTGAGTGCCATGATCACTAAAATCATAGTCGAGGTGCGAATCAGTTTCACGCGAGGTATGCACATTTGACTCAGATCAATCAGTGAGACATTTAGAGATTCCAATCAAATCTTTTTAGGAGAGAGTGAATGGAAATCATGACATTTAAAGGTAATTAAAATTCTTGTTTGAATGATTGTACTCATACTCACTATAAAGGGAGCAACTTCACGTAGTGGACACCACAATTTCCTTTGCTTTGGTTGATTTATCTTATTGATCAACTGTTCAAATTTCAGGAATGATAGCCACGGGCCGCTTGGCCTTCGTTTTCCTTCTACTCTCCGTTCAAATTACTCAAGCTAATTCCTTTTTTGATTATATTAAAAGGGCCTTTACTGGACTTGGCAGAGCAATTGGAATCGTTAAAACCCCTCATCCCGCTTCTGCGTACGATAGACGAGGGTGAGCACATTCCTTCTCAACGAGATATTGGTTCACTACTTCATAAGGTCCGACTACTAAAGTAGTTACGAAGAATAGGGGGCATGACAAAACGGCAACGACAAAACGGCAACGGGGGCTCGGGAATTGGAATATCTCGCTTCAAACTCGTGCTACAGCTTAGTTTGATAGCTCATTGAAATGCTAATCTCTTGGGCTATCGAATGGTATAGGTCATATTTTATGAAATATACCGGGAAGCGTTTGTGAATTAAATTAGAATGCACATTTAAAACTTGAAACGTTGTGGAATCGGTAGCTACTAATCGTATGATAAGGCACAGGAAGTTTCGAATCGCTATCTAACGTTGGAGGCCCGTTATGACTCGTTGCCGTTTTGTCGTTGCCGTTTTGTCATGCCCCCGAAGAATAGATTAGGCCCTACGGACTGAATTGGCCTTTAAATACAGTCACTGGCCTAGCAATGGGCTTTGAGTACGGGGATATTTTTTCCTTTCACCTTTTCTTAATAAGTACAGCCGGCGAAGGTCTTGTCCAAACTGGTCCTAATCCTGCGTTATACTGTGCTGACAACATAGAAGTTTCAGCATAACAAAATCTACATTCAGATCCCTATACCACGAGGTGTTCGGAGTTTATACGAGAACGCTGGGATTGATGAAGGATTCCCACTACAACTGCACGTTTAACAACCCACGAATTCCGAGGAATCAAATGCTTTGCATTTACCATGCAGAGACAAAAGAGTAAGGTGTTTTATTGTTCGTTTCTTGTTCTTCAAACGGTATTCGACTAACACGGTTAAACGCTCGTTCCGCGCATCAATCATTCTTTCATGCGTGATTTCAGAAGGTAGCTGACGTGCTTTGTGATACTCAAAATCCGTTCACTTTACAGTTACCACGATAACTGGCGCGCGCCGCACGTCGCGGACCAGATCAAGACTGGCACGCGCGCTGTTGCCGCCAAGTACGGCTACGAAGACTTCACCTACTGCATCTCTAACCCTGGAGGAAGAATCGGAGCGTGGTTGGGCGGATCGGTACACTGCGAGAGCACGCTCAAGCCGCGGCAGCGTGGATAAACTGCGGATCCCGCACCGCTAACCCGTCATATATCTTCAGTTAACCATGGGATAAAGTTGTGGGAATACGCTTGGAATTGGTACACACCCACAGAACATCTTAGGCGAAAGGTATGCGAAAGAACATTTGGCTTGCGCACACCGATCGCGTCGGAGGTACAATGACACGGAGAATAGACTTTGAAAGTCAACGAGTTGTGCAACTAGTGACCAGCAGGGTTTCCGGTTGGGTTTCGAGTTTACCGGCCTCTAGTTCCCTCCCGCACGTACGCATGCGCACGCCCGAGCAGAGGGAGGAGGAGAGATCAAAACCGACTCACAACCGGCTCGGTGTCGGCTTTGAGTCGGCTTTGACCTCTTGATCCCTCTCTGGCCGATGGAAATAGGAGGCCAGGAAGTGAGAGAGGGGAGAGAGGAGAGAGGTAGATCACGAGGTCAAAACCGACTCACAGACTCGTGTGTTGGTCATGTTTGATTTTTTCTCGCCGCACGGGCTCATCACAGTTTGTTTTGATCGTTTTGATCGTCCAGCCCATTATCAACTCTGATTACAAACTGCATTATGGATGTAGCAAGTAAATGACTGCCGTCAACGACCACGAATACAACACGAAAGGAAATATTCAGAACAATCGATCGAGTACAAGTCTAGTGATGAAGATGTTTCGGTACTTGTACAGTTCTCCGGAAGACCCTTTACATATTTTGCCTGAAGATTGGAGAATTACCCTCCTTCAATGGTTTAGACGATGAGAAATGATAAATAGTAAGAGAAGAGAGTAGAGAAAAACTCGACTTGTGCAATATGCAAGGGCGGATGCACGCTAATCTTGCATAGGGTCTTCCGGAGAACTAGACGTTTCGTAAGTGTTGCCTATGAGTCTTATCCCATGGTTAACTGAGGTTACATGACGCGTTTCCGGTGCGGGAACCGCATCTTGAGGGAGTTCTCGCACTGCACGCGATTGACTAGAAGTCTAGTGATGAAGATGTTCTGTATGTGTCAAGTCTCAAATGTATTCCCATAACTTTATCCCAAGGTTAACTGAGGTTACATAAGCAATTCATTCTCGAGAGCAGCAGATTATCCGCGTTGGCGCTTCGTGATCGTGCTCTCGCAGTGCACCGATCCGCCCAACCACGCTCCCATTCTCCCTCCCGGGTTAGAGATGCAGTAGGTGAAGTCGGTGTAGCCGTATCTCGCGGCGATAGCGCTCGTCTCTGACTTGATCTGGTCCGCGACGTGCGGCGCGCGCCAGTTATCGCGGTAACTGCAAAGTGAATAGATTGTGCGCTTCACAAAACCTTCTGAAATCACACATGAGAACCTATCAAAGGCGCGGAACGAGCGTACGGCTGTGTTTGCCGAAAGCCGTTTGTAGAAAAAAAATACGAGCAAAAAAATCCTACTTAATCGTCTCTGCATGGTAAATGCAAAGCATTTGCTTCCTCGGCATTCCTGGAGTGCCATACGTGCATTTGTAGTGGGAATCCTTCATAAGCCCCAGCGTTCTCGAATAGACTCCAATAAGCTCGTTGTATATGGCTCTGAGTATGGAAAGATTTGATTATGCATACTTCCACGTTATCAGCACACTATTACGCAGGATTTGGACCAGTTTGGACCGGACCTTTACCGACTGTACTCTTCGAAGTAGTGGACCAATATCTTAATAATGAGCTCACCCTCGTCTATCGTACGCAGAAGCGAGTGTGATGAGGAAAATGGTGGCGAAAAGACTGAAGAACACCTTCATGGTTGGTGAATGATCCAGCCTCCGATTGTTTCTCTTTTGTACTGAGCATTTCTGAAATGGCAAGAGATAATTGAAATTTCCAGAGGGTGACATTTCAAGGAATTTGAATTGAAATTACTCTGAAAGCTGAAAAGGTTTTTTTTCAATTTGAGAATTTTTGCAATTCTTTCCAGCAATGAGACTTTTCGATGATTTTAAGAAGCTATTGATTTACGAGTGATTGATTCATTGAGCAAAAATAAACAGAATTGAAGCATACCCTGAATGGAATTGGGCAATTGTGTGGGAGTCTGAGGTCACTATGCAAATAGTAATAGGACGGGTTTCGATGGGTGTCTGATCAATTCTGCCCCTCTCTCCTCTCCATTCGCCTCCCTCGAATGTGCAGTCGACTGACTGGTCTTATTGCTGGAAAGAATTGCGAAAATTCTCAAATTGAAGAATCCTTTTCAGCTTTCTGAGCAATTTCAATTCAAATTCCTGGAAATGTCACCCTCTGGAATTTCAATTACCTCTTGCCATTTCGGCAATGCTTAGTACAAAAGAGAAACAATCGGAGGCTGGATCATTCACCAACCATGAAGGTTTTCTTCAGTCTTTTCGCTACCATTCTTCTTATCGCACTCGCTTCTGCGTACGACAGACGAGGGTGAGCTCATTATTTCTTAGCAAGACATTAGTCCAGTACTTCATGAGTGCATTCTCAGACTCATATACCACGAGCTTCTTGGAGTCTACACGAGAACGCTGGATCTGATGAAGGAATCCCACTTCAACTGCACTTATGACACGCCTCAGATCCCGTGGAATCAGATGAAGTGCATGTATCATGCGGAGACTAAGAAGTCAGGGTTTTTTTATTGTTAATTGTTGCTGCAAACGCCCTCCGACTAACGCGATTGTGAACTCGTTCCTCGCTTTTATTAGGCTCTCATACAGTCTGCGCACAATCATTTCTCTGACGAGAAAATCTTTCAAGGTAAATCGCCTGTTAAAGGTTACAAAAGTTGCTGACGCGCTTTGTGATGAACACAATCGGATAACTTTGCAGCCACCGCGAGAACTGGCTCGCGCCGCACGTCGCGGACCAGATCAAGACTGGCACGCACGCTGTTGCCGTCAAATACGGCTACTCCGACTTCACCTACTGCATCTCTAACCCGGGAGGAAGAATCGGCGCGTGGATCGGCGGATCGGTGCATTGCGAGAGCACGCTCAAGCCGCGTCAGCGCGGATAAGCTGCGGATCCCGCACCGGAAACGCGTCATGTAATCTCAGTTAACCATGGGATAAAGTTGTGGGAATACACTTGAGACTTGACACATATGAAACATCTTCATCATTAGACTTGTAGTTAATCGCGCAGTGCGAGAGCATGCTCAAGCCGCGTCAGCGCGGATAAACTGCGGATCCCGCACCGGAAACGCGTCATGTAACCTCAGTTAACCAAGGGATAAAGTTGTGGGAATACGCTTGAGACTTGACACACACAGAACATCTTAGGCGAAATGTAGTCGATAGAACATTTGAATTGAGCACACCGACTGAATCAGAGTTAGAATGGCATGGGGACTGACTCATTTGCGGACGTGCGATAAATGATCTTCAATATGATAGGCGTGTGTTGACCCTGTTTGCATTTTTAATCTTCCGTATTCTCGTCGCATTTTTTTTTGATAGTCATCACATGAGTTTTTTCACGAACGTCACCTGGACCTTTGAAAAACAAGGAAAAGATAACTACAGGCAGCCCATTATCAACACGGATCGCAAGTTGCGCTCTGACTGTAGCAAGCGTTTGACTATTAGTCTAGTAATGAAGATGTTTCGCTTTTGTCAAGTCTCAAACGTATTCCCGCTACTTTATCCCATGGTTAACTGAGATTACATGACGTGTTTTCGGTGGGGGATCCACAGTTTAACCGCTCTGGCGCGGCTGGATCGAGCTATCGCAGAGCACACAATTGGCTAATAGTCTCTAGTTGACGATGTTTCGTGTGTCAAGTCTCAAGCGTATTCCCACAACTTTGTCTCATCTTTAACTGAGGTTACGTGACGCATTTTCGGTGGGGGATCCGCAGTTTATCCGCTCTGGCGCGGCTGGATCGAGCTATCGCAGAGCACACCATTGGCTAATAGTCTCTTGTTGACGATGTTTCATGTGTTAAGTCTCAAGCGTATTCCCACAACTTTGTCTCATCTTTAAGTGAGGTTACGTGACGCATTTTCGGTGGGGGATCCGCAGTTTATCCGCTCTGGCGCGGCTGGATCGAGCTATCGCAGAGCACGCAATTGACTAATAGTCTCTTGTTGACGATGTTTCGTGTGTCAAGTCTCAAGCGTATTCCCACAACTTTGTCTCATCTTTAAGTGAGGTTACGTGACGCGTTTTCAGTGGGGGGATCCACAGTTTATCCGCTCTGGCGCGGCTGGATCGAGCTATCGCAGTGCACACAATTGGCTAATAGTCTCTAGTTGACGATGTTTCGTGTACTGATATGTTCTGAGTGATTTGCTGTAGTCATAGCCGAGCAGGCTCAAGTTACATGATCATTGCAAGACAGCAAAGGTTATGGCACGGACCGGGAATCGAACCCGGGGCTTCCGCTTACCTGGCAGGAGTTCTACCACTGAACTACCCGTACCACCGATGCGCTTGCTCGCTGACAATGAGTGCATGATACTCTCAATTGGAGTCATACTGATCCTTCGCTACAGATACAACGTATCACTGCGCACTGTGGGAACATCGTCTCGAACCACAGCTGTAACGCGTCGGATTGATGGAACTATCAGTACTGATATGTTCTGAGTGAAGCGTTTTCGGTGGGGGGTCCGCAGTTTATCCGCTCTGCCGCTGTTTGAGTGAGCTTTCGCAGTGCAGGCGATTGACTACAAATCTAGTGCTGTCGATGTTAGATATGTGTGAACTCTCAAGAATATTCCCACAACTTTATCCCAAGGTTAACTGAGGTTACATGAGTATTCCATTCTCGAGAGCAGCAGGTTATCCGCGCTGGCGCTTATTGAGCGTGCTCTCGCAATGCACCGAACCGCCCAACCACGCTCCCATTCTCCCTCCCGGGTTAGAGATGCAGTAGGTGAAGTCGGTGTAGCCGTATCTCGCGGCGATAGCGCTCGTCTCAGACTTGATCTGGTCCGCGACATGCGGCGCGCGCCAGTTATCGCGGTAACTGCAAAGTGAACGGATTTTTCGCCTCGCAAAGCGCGTCAGCAATCTGACAAAATCACGCAGGAAAGTCTCATTCATGCACGAAACGACCATACGGCCGTGTTAGTCGAATGCCGTTCGGAGAACAAAAAACGAACAATAAAACACCTTACCGTTTTGTATCTGCATGGTAAATGCAAAGCATTTGCTTCCTCGGCATTTGTGGGGTGCCATACGTGCAGTTGTAGTAGGAATCCTTCATAAGCCCCAGCGTTCTCGAATAGACTCCGATTAGCTCGTTGTATATGGCTCTAAGTGTGTATTTATGAAGTATTGGACCAATATCTCGCTAAGAAATAATGAGCTCACCCTCGTCTGTCGTACGCAGAAGCGAGTGTGATAAGGAGAATGACAGCGAAAATACTGAAGAAAGCCTTCATGGTTGATGAATCCAGCCTCTATTGTTACTCTTTTGTACTAAGCATTTCTGAAATGGCAAGAGGTAATTGAAAATTCCTGAGGGCAACATTTCAAGGAAATTGGAATTGATCTGAAAGCTGAAAAGGTTTCTTCAATTTGAGAATTTTTGTAATACTTCCCAGCAATGAGATTTTTCGATGATTCTAAGAAGCAATTATTCTCAAGTGTTTACTAGTAACTGATTCAATGTGCGAAAACGAAATTGAAGCATAATCCCTCCCGTGGTCGAATAGGCAAAGTAAGCTGGAGAAGATTGTAGAGATGCAGATAATATAAACTAGTCGAGCTCCTTCGCTCTCGCTCTTGTTAAAGGAGGGCTAATAGCAAATATTAGATGACTAATCTGCCAACGCAGAACTGTAGCTATTATGAACCATATCAGAAATCCGAAAACCGCATGGTTGTATCTTTTGCCTGTACGATTTTATAGCGAGTTGGCAATGTGCCATGGACGCTTGCTGGACAGGGGAGTGGCGGGAATTTGAATGTGAAAGCATCTCGAT
>LS495415.1:55712-75376 GCA_900490845.1 Pristionchus japonicus
TTCAAAATTGTTGCCGGCTCGATTGGCAAAGTTCCAAGAAATCAGAATACTTACCGTAACCGGTTGCGTCCAAAGGCTTTTCCGTGCAAGAGTCCATGACTTTTGAAGCCCTGCTACTTTTCCAACTACTTTTCCAATCAGAAAATTAACACTACTTTTCTACTTTTCCATTTACTTTTCCAAAATTTTAACACCACATGACATCCCAATGACCAAGATCCAGCAGATCAAGATTCTCATGCTGTATTCGTACGGAAACTGGCCTTGGCTGCTGATTGGCTCGGGAATTTCGTTCGTTTCTACTGCAGGTTCGAACCTGCTTTGTATTATTTTGAATTTTGGAATAATAACATGACTAAATTGTGTTTTTGAGACAACTATTCCAGTGGATGTCGCAATGCCGCACTACACGAGTCTGGTCATGAATGGAATCACCGCTCTTCGAGAGGGTGTTGACATCTACCAATCAATCAAGATTCTTGCCGGTCTCTCCTTTGCGAGGTATCAATTTTCAATCAGCATAGTCTTTTGAGGAGTGAGTATTGAAAGGAGATGGGGAAACGAGGGGCTGAGAATGGAAAAGTTTTTAAAAAAATGTTTAGCATGATCCTGAGCGGGCTGCAAAGTGGAAGCTTCACTTATCTGTCCTCGAAAACCGTTTCCAAGATGAGAAAAGACCTATTCGACTCAATAATCAACCAGGAAATCGCCTTCTTCGACCACTACAAATCAGGTTGGGCTTGTTTGTGGTTTGATTGTCTGTGCTTCCGAAATGCGCTAATCCAAATGAACTAATCATGGAATATGGATAAATTCGCTTCAGGAGAGATCGTCTCTCGCGTTACGTCCGACGTTGATCGAGTGTCATATCGTATTTCGGACATGTTTACGGACTCTTTGATGCGATTTATGACTCTAGTGAGGACTTACCGTTTCTCCGCTATTCTGGAATATTGACCTCTAAGAGCTGTAAGCATTTCAGGGAGGCAAGATCCTCTTTATGGTTGGTCTCTCGTGGCGTCTCACACTCATCAACTTCATCGCTTTTCCCATCATTATCTATATCAGCAAGTTGTCCGGAGAGTTCTATGATGTAAGCTATGTATCTGAATTCTGAGGTTGAGTTTGAAATTCAGATATTGGGAAATGACGAGAGCGATTCGTCTGCGAATTGTCATCAGATTGCTGAGGAGGTATGCAATTTTCCATTTCTCGCTTTCGGTGAACTGAAAGTTGTTGATATCATTTCCTGAGGTGCTAATAAATGAAGTATTCTAGATAATCTCCACAATTCGAACCGTTAGATCGTTCGCGGCTGAGAAAAGGTCGTCGAAGAGATTCGCCGATGCTGTCGACAAGACAGCAAATGCAGCGAAGAAAGAGTGAGTCGGACGTTGAGATCTTGATCACGATCGATTTTGTACAATAGACACCGAAACATCCGATTCTAGCCAACACATGGAGTCCTGAGCCCTTTTCTTCCAGAGCCCTGGCATCTCTCGTGCTCAACTTCTCGTACGAGCTCTACCACAACTCGTTGTACGTCCTCGTTCTCATCTACGGCGCCAAACTGGTCACTGAAGGTAGGAGTGTGAACACATTGCGAACTCATTTCAGCCCACTACACTCCAGAGCGCGAACTACGATAATGTTTTCAGGCAACATGGAAGCAGCAGCGCTGGTCACGTACATGATGTACCAGCTGGAAATCGGGAGGAACGTAGTCGTGAGTTCTCCAGTTCCAACAATTACTATTATTTTAGATTACAGAAAACCATGAAGACGTCAAGCTCGGACGTAGTTCAACCTATATTATTCACTGTTCAGGGCATCACATACGAGGTTCCCGCATTGATGGGCACGCTCGGCAAATCGCGCAAGTTCTGTCAATTTCTTACTCGACATCCGCAAATGGACATGGCTGGAACGGAAGAGCAGCCTGTGAAGGTTAGATCCGATTCACAGTGAACACGCCAACAAATGGACACATTTCAAGGGTGCACTCAGCCTGGAAGGAGTCTCGTTCACCTATCCTAACCGGCCGACCAATACCGTGATCAATGTGAGCTGATTTATCTTATTTTTTTCGTGCAAATCAATCTGCTCAACTTGACCTATACAGGATCTTACTCTGCACATTCGTGCGGGCGAGACACTTGCCCTCGTCGGTCCTTCCGGAGGAGGAAAGTCTACGATCGTTGCTCTTCTGGAGCGATTCTACGATCCTGATCAGGGCGAAATCACCCTGGATGGAGTTCCAGCGAAGGAATTCAACCATGAGCACTACCATAGCAAAGTTAGTCCATTGTATATTCACATCCAGGCATTTTTTTTATGTCAATCTACTTCAGATCGCCCTCGTCGCTCAAGAGCCCGTGCTCTACGACTGCTCTGTTCGAGAGAACATCGGATTCGGTTGTGATGCCACTGAAGAGGAAATTATCGAGGCCGCTAAAGTTGCGAACGCTCACAATTTCGTGACTGAACTGGAGAAGGGATACGAAACCACTTGCGGAGAGAAGGGAACTCAGATGAGCGGTCAGTTTTGTATGCGTATGCAAGGTGTGATAGAAGAGCTTGGCTAGACTTCTTCTACATAATATCTTCCAGGCGGTCAGAAACAGCGAATCGCCATCGCTCGGGCGATCGTCCGCAATCCGTCCATACTCATTCTCGATGAAGCAACCTCGGCTTTGGATAATCAGAGTGAACAAATCGTGCAAGAGGCTATGCAAAGGTACTCTATTTGTTCATGAAGGACTTTTATTTGTATATACTCAATCTGTCTATTGTTTATCGCACTTTTTCCGAGAGATAGTAGAAAGAAAACGAGGATCCTAAGGAGCCAGGACTCGATAGTTTTTTGAGTAAATTATCGTTGGCCGTTCAGATGCGCTGGAAACCGCACAGTAATCGTGATTGCTCATCGATTGTCGACTATCCAGCAAGCTGATAGGATCGCCGTTATCGACAAGGGAAAAGTGGTACAGGTAAGCAAATATTGAATGACTATTCTGAGGTGATCTCATGATCACCCTTCACTGTTCCAGCTCGGATCCCACGATGAATTGCTGAAAGAAAAGGAAGGCCTCTACTATACTCTCGTACGAGCCAAGGACAAGAGCCTATAGACGATATCATACAACCTACCATACCTTATCTTTATTATGATTGTTATAGTAATAATACTTTCATCCGGTGAATCAAAAATCAATATGTGTATTTTAAAAAATCTCAAATTTCTTAAGTCTTTGTGCGTTGGTAGCATGTGATAAATTGTTTCCATCAACATTGCAAAACCAGTGAGACGTGTCTGCAGATATCGCAAAAGAATAAACCGTTCCGCTTATTATTGGGTGGCCTGTAGAATTTCAGCTATTGATTGAGGGCACTCAAACCTTAGCTAATGTGCTTAGTCGTTTCCTATGAGCTCTAGTAACACTCCCTGCGAAGATTGAGAATTTACAAATAATCAATAATGCACTATCGAATTTAATGTTCCGTATTATGCGCTAAACGCAGTATTATCAAAGCTGAGCGTTTGACTCGCACAATACTATTATCGTATCTTTCGATTCTGAGCAGATGGAAATCTGCGATCCCAATTCCTCTTGGGATATTATTTACATAGTAGGAGACGCTAGACAACATTTCATATTACAGCTATATTCCTTGTTTCTTGGTTATCTGTTTTGCATTCTCATGCAACTATTCATTCAGTAATCTTTCTGTCGACACTACACACCGTAATGGAAGAAGACTGGCTAGACCGTGCTACCCCCGGCATTCACTTGATCATATTTGCCGTCGGCGCTTCTAGTAATTTGGTGCTACTTCTGGCGGCGTTTCTGAGCACTCCCCAACCACTCAAGGTTAGATTTTACGCAAGCACGAGATCAGCCTTTCTTCAGTCCTACGCAGTGATAATCAAAATCGGCACTTTCAACGATCTCATTGCTCTTTGCTGCGACTTCTTCACTATACAACGGTATTTTGAGCCCATTTTCCTACCAACCAGTTAGATTTCAGGATGGTATTGGTGTCCGGAAATTTCCTCTATCTATCCGAGGGCCCATGCTCGCTTATATCCGCTACCGCCTGCTTTTTGGATTACAGCCTGCAAATCTGTTCAGAAATTTACTCAATTATTTTAATCGCAGCCAGTTTTGTTTACCGGTCTGACCTTTATCTTGATTTCTACTATTTTCATTTACTCTAGTTACGCATTTGCTTCGCTAGGTTTTGGATCTTGCATCGTCCGAATCCAGCTATCAGTCGAGTTCTAGCAGCTATGCTGGTTTTGTTCGTTCCACCAGCGCTCGTTTTGGTGAGACCACATTTTTTAGCTTTGCTCTTCTGTTCGAACAATGACGAATTTTTATCAGATTTCGCTCTTATTCACCCAGACTGAGCTTGGAGAATTGCAAAAGTTCCTAAGATCCGAGGCTCCTTCTTATCTAGCTGCGCCGGGGGTGCTTACTGGTTGTTGTCTTTGAGAGTTTTTCACTTGTCTGAAACCGTTCAGGTCAAATTGGAATGTCATCTCACATGATAATGGCTAGTGTGTTCACATCAACCACCCCAGGAGCAGCCTACGCAATCATCTTTGTTATCCGAAGAAAGGCAGGACTATTTACTTCTTCTTCAATACGGGATAGCATCATGTGCAGATAATCGCTAGACTAAAAGAAATGCACGGAATGTCGGAGAAAACACTAAGTTTACACAGATCCTTAGTCAAGGCGAGCTCTGCTTTCAAAAGCATCTGCGAAGATTGTCTTTTCAGGCACTAACAGTTCACGCGATGCTCCCTCCCATCTCCGTATTCGCATTCGCTCTAGTCGTCATTCAGTATTTCAACGTCTATCAACATGCCGCGATCGAGAAAGCCGTGTTCATTGTATGGAATAATCTTTAGACATCAAAATGACTATCATGCCCTAATTTCAGTTCAGCACTCTTCCGTCAGCACTGGGAGCATTCTGCACGCTGTATTATGTGGAATCGTATCGACGGTTAGTTAAAGCTTTTCATTCCGCACTTTTTCCAGGAAAATGCAAAGACCAAGTGACTGCCATGTCAGATTCGTCACAGCCCAATTCCGAAGAGCGAGTGTGCACGTTGCGATGATTGCAGCACAAGATGTCACCACGACGACGACCTCCAGATCGAGAACTTCGTGACAATTCCCCTTTTCTGATCTGACATGACTCTGGCTTTCGCCGCACTCTTCACTTTTATGATTTTGGATAACTTTGAAGCCGCCGGCTCTTGTTACTGGTGTTTGCCGTTGTATTCAACTATCTTCTCCGTAACATATATTCCATTTCACTTTTCGTTTATTCCTCACATTCATCGGGTGGAGAAAAAAACAAGCTACAAAGACACACGTATCCGAACTCTCATTCTCACAGATGATGCCGAATGAAATTGCACTTTGTGAATGACCAAAGTATATTCGCGTCTTGTCTTGATCGAAACGTGTGGATTCATAAGCAGCTGGGATGGCATTTCAATCAAAGACTTGAGGAGATTATTGCATCCTGTGTGGAGTCAGATTTCGACTTCGGTCTCAATCTGCCCACAAAAGCTTCAGTATCTCAAATTCATTTCTTCAATGATTGCCGAAAAGGATCGTCCGTTATTCGAGGTGTTTGCAGCGATAGAAATGACCTGCATTGGTAAGCTAATTGATAATCAGATTCTTTTCATTCATGTTTACTCGTTGCAGTTCTATCGCTGATTACAAATATATTATTAATTTTGATTATATTGAAGACCTCAAAGGTAACAATGACTTAGTGAGTGAAGAAGACTTCTGTCATTGTAGGAACTAGGAAATTACCAATACCTCCTTCTGGCTTTTGCGATCAACGATATCTGGTTTCCAATAGTTCACCTACTGACTTTACCGGTTTGTCATATTTTTCTAATCTCGTAATTATTTACTTTTCATGTCATTTGCTCATATCGGGACGCATTCATCATGTTTTCAAATGGAATTCTGACTTCAAAGGCGAGAGTTATCAATTGTCCCTAATGCTGTCGGTTCCAGTTCTCGATATGCTTATTCGCTGGAACTTTTTCGCAAACGATGCCCATCTTTGCACATCTCTTCATTTACCGACTTGTCGTTCTCAAGTGGTACATTGAAAAGCGGATTACATCTCAAAGTCATTAATTTAGGCCAAATCTCGCATTTCGTCTCTACACTTGCTGGAATACTGCTGTCCTAGTGACCTCATCTGTGCTGCTGCAGCTAATGTTATGGTTGCCAAATGAGTTTACTTCCATTCTGAAGATGCATACACAGGTTCGCAAACTGCTGGTTCAACTATCATTCGGACGATGAGCTACAACGCTACGTGAAACCGTTTCTGGACGAGGAATTTCCCGGTGGCGTAGATGGGAGAGGGCACATCGGCACGCTATACTACGTGCGTTTCTTTTTCGCTTTCGAGACGGAAATATCCTCCTCATTCACAGAATGAACATGGGCTACGCACGTCAGCCGTGTTGACTACGATGGGATTCAATTGCATCATGCTGTTTTGGTTTACGATAATCGTAATCTGCTCTGTGCTCACAGTTACATTTTTCAGGTACTGCTTCATCACATAAAAGCTTAAATTTCTTCTAAACAATTCAGAAATTCCGGATCAAAATTGAGCAGTAAAACTCGGAATTTCCAGAAGCAACTGTTCAAGACGCTTATAATTCAAGTTAGTCCAGATTGAAAGAGCAAATGTCTAGATTCTCTCGTAGATGGCAGTACCAATAATCTGTGTATATCTACCGTGCGCTGGAATCATCAACTTCCCAATGCTCTTCAGGATTTCCGTCTTTCCGAATCTCGTGAGTTAAAATGATTTGCAGAACACTTATTCTCCACATTCAGGTTTCGGCCTTGGTCACTCTATTTCCCGTTGTGGACGCAGTTCTAACGCTCGTTTGTGTGAAGATATTCAGGTATGTAACAACATTAGGGATTCAGAAATAACATATCAGGGATCAATTTCGAATTTTATTTCGCCGATTCCTTCGTTGCAACCAATCGACGCTCAACGCCGAAGCTACTGTGAACAGTTGAATGTGTAAAATAAAAGCCAGAGAATAAATATTTTTGCGAATGATGCTACACTACGATTCTTTGAGAGTGAGTACATGATGTCCTAGATACGTGCAGTGGAGAATATTCGAAAAAAGGATCGAACAAGGATAAGAGACTCGCAACATGATACGAAAGATCTCTCGAAACACATTCTGAATGCAAAATGTGTAGTTCGAAACACGAAAGTGCGACGAAATTCCAACTTGTTTACCACTTTTGTTCAAACAATGATGGTTCGCCCCGTTGCACAAATCATGCGAGAAAAAAACAATTTATTTTACGCAGCTGGAGCAGCTTCGATATATCGAAAATTGATTCGTCTTTGAGCGAGTCGTGGAGGTTGAAATTGTGAGGGGTCGATCTGTAATTTACTCGATCCACCCTAGTTCTCCTCCCTTCTGGTAAAGAGAAGCTCACCGCGATTATTATCAAGCTGATGAAGATTAGCATCGTAATTATGAATCGCATCCAGAAATCTTGAATTATCCGGAACAACGATTGATTTCGAGACGAGGAAGAACTATTGACCATTGCCGACGAACGGCGAAATGAGTAGAAGGGAGAGAGTATCATGGGAATGGCACGGAAGGATGGATGGAGGGTGCACTTAATATCGGAAGAGGGCAGTTGTTTATGGCCGGAGAGTACGCAATAGTGTAAAGTGAGCCATATGTGGTTGACGGGGAAATATGTGCTCTTTCAGTAGTTTTCTTTTTTTTTAAAGAATGTATATCAGAAACCTGGACGAAATGACGTGTTTCGTATTTATTGTTCCATGTAGTTTTTTTTTATTTGATTATGCAAGAGATAACGACATCATTACAATGCACGGCAGAAAGAGAACGATGAGTATTCGTTCAACGCATATTTTCTCGTTTCGCTCAGGTGCGTTTTGTTGACATAAGAATTTCCGCACATAATGCCAGTTGCGAATACATTGTTAATGAATGTATTTGCATTTGTATGAACAACCATTAGACACGAGAAAAGCGAAAGATCACTTCATGAGATCACAAATTTAGAACGCCGTTATTTTAATTGTCGCAGCACTTGGACTCAATGATACTGTCGATTGTTTCGAGAAAATGCCGTTGAAGGCCGCGCGATACTCGGAACTGAACGAATTATCGTCGAGGTTCGCATGAATTACCTTGTCCAGTAGTAAATAAAGAGTTTCGAGGAGAGACAAATATTGATGAACACGGGACTGAGGCTGTTCCATGCTAATTTGGATTGATCTGAACGATTTTGAAAGTGTACCGAAAAATACAATTTACAATCGAGGTTGGATGTCCGGATCAGATGCCCGTATATGGGAGATATAAACCATCCACTCAAATCGACGATTACAATGATGAAGAGTGACCGCATGATTTGCTTCATCATCTTTGACTCTGCAATCATGTCCTGAGATCATAATTTTAGAACGCCTTTTAGTTGTCGCAACACTTGAATTCAAATATGTGGTATATTTCTTCGGAAAATGCCATTGAAGTAAATCAGTGTTCGCTGCTCCGAATTACTGACTCATTCGCTCACCGGGCTGTAAATGCAGTCCGATCCAAGTGATGGAGTAAACGACCACACTAAGTGCCACCAGTAGGAGAACTGCGATATTGAATAGATCTGTGGCATCCGATAGAGGAACGTTCGAATCGCAAACGACGCGACTAGAAAGTGTACTGAGATGAAAGGACTACAATTAGGGCGAATAAGAAATAGGAATTCAACGTTCTACTATGAGCCTAGTATTTTGCATAGATGGACAGTATAACAAACATGGAATACACGCGACATACCCTGGGCGATAATTCATGAATATAAATCCGGCGACATAACAGCACACGCCAAATATGAGCGAGGCAAATGCCTGAATTTAACTATTTTGAAAATAACGCACGAATACTCTTACAAGATTGTAATACAATCGATTGAGAGTACGGTATTTCACCGAAGAAATGACAGAAATCATTCTATCGATTCCGACGCACAAAATGCAGCTGATATCAATGGCGACTCCTATTGACGCAGGAAGCTGTAAAATTGCAGGATAAACTACTAATAAATCAATTAAACAACATTACTAACCAACAGCAAAATGCATACTCCCTTGTCCATTGTTATCTGTATATCGAAAATGAGCTGCAGTTGTACCAACGAAAAGCCGCTCTTATATTAACATATCTCAGTTTTGTTCAAACGAGTACAAACTTGGTGCAAGAAGTCTCCCACGGCACACACTACGATAAGCATATTACACGTAGATCTGAGTGTCCTGGAATGTAATGCACTTTCAATTATCACGTCTATTGAGCAAACCTGGATTTTATTGTAATAATTATTATCAGGAGTTGGCAGATTGTTCCTGAAACTGATAATAGGAGCGACAGACTTGAAAATAAGCTGGCCAGATTCCAATGGAAGATGTCGATTGTCTCTGCTTGCATGATCTGGCCTGAGTTTACTGACTTTACCTAAGTCTTGAACCAACAATCGTCAATCAATCAAGTAAAAAATCTTCAGAAATATATCAAAAAGACCCAAGGACAATATATTATTATTTCAAACCACATCTGCTCGCAATGGCTTTATTTATGCATTGCCAGGTGTTGTCAGTTTTTATCTTTCTTTTGAAAGCTATAATTTTTCTTATTCTCTGCTCCAATGTTTTGTTCCCATGTGAACGATCTTCGATATTGTAATTTCCCCTCATGCGTTCCTCAATCTTTGTTTCTTAGACCACATTTGGAATTATTTATTCTCAGCGGATAGTCATGCACGAGCAATAACGAGGAGTACATTGGTAGTCTGCCATTCCAAAAAGTGGATATCAAAATTCGAATGTCTCGCTTTCACGTGAACAATGTTTGATGTTGAGAAAGCTTTTGTCCCCCGCGCCGTACCATCTATCCGCTGAAACACTACTTTTACAAGCAAGTTTTGATGAGATAACAAACCTTTCACCGAGTGATCATTAGTAGTATAGTTGACTCGATCCTCATACTGATCAAATGCATTGCAACGGGTCTCGAACCAGACCTTTCTGCCCAGAAGTGGGAGGCGCTGAAATTATTGAATTTCTATTTCCATCGAATCATTCAATTAGTCTAAACTGTCGGAAATCTTAGAACCGATACAAAAAAGCACAGAAACGCACCAGTCTGATCTCATCCGCGTTTTTCAGTGTTAGAAATGCCGAATAATCGTTCTTGATGCGTAGTTTGTCCATCTTCCTCTCAAACATGCCGAGGACGATGGACGCCCAATCAAAGTCATCGATTCCAAGAAAATGCCGTCGATTGAGGTCGCTACCCAGACACAATTGAGTGATGTGGAGGCATTGGACGATGGACGATAGATTGAGTAAAAATGCTCCTGCAATGACTTTGTTGAAGCAATATTCTCGCAAATCCCTTAATTTTTACCGATGTCAGCTTTAGATTAGACTTTTAGCTTTCTCGCTATGCAAATCGAGGATGAAATCGAGACTGATGATGCAAGAACTGACCAGGATCGGAAAGAGTGACTTCACGAACTGTGAGGAATAACTGCTCTACTTCGTGGGATTTTAGATTCTCGAGCAGACGAGCGCTACAATGTCATGAATTTCGTACGAAAGCGAAAAACCAATTAGTTAGTTAGTTACCTTGCGGCTTCTGATAGCAAGTCGATGAAAATTTCCAGTTTCTCGAGCTCAACTCCCTCGATAACTTTAGAAACAGAAGTCTCCGTTATTTGTTTATCGTAGTTCGGGAACGACGTTTCCATGATTCGTGCGCCCATGCACTTCCTCAGACACTCTAACCCGTCGTCTGACAGCGTATCAACGTCGACACAATATTGCTGATTAAAAATAATTGTTCGAATTGCTGAAACAACAACTTACGCTAGGGATCTCGGCAGGCACGTGGAAGAATCGATTGATAATAAATGGTGCAGGACGTCTCAGGAGTTTGAAACGAAGTTCAAACAGTGCGGTGCGGCACTTGGGAATGCAAAGCCACACATTTGTACCGCCCAACTGCTTCTCCTAAAAGTACATTGTAATTTCATTCCTGCATTCTTTGTTCGAGAGCAAGTGTGCAGTGAATAGAGAGAGATGATCCACAGAGAACACTCACTGTGAGGTTCAGTCGCTCGACAATCGAAATGTCCATTGAAGATCGAGCGTAGTCGTCCACTAGGGCACGCAATAGTCGGCAAGTCTGGTAACAACTGATTTAGGAGCGAAGGGTGGCTGGATATCTTACCAATCGCATCTCTAACACTGCCTCTGGTGCATACTCGACGATTTTCGAAATGAGCTCGCGCGGCAGCCGCTCCAATACAGAGAGACTTACTTCGGGCGACTCTAGCAATGCAGCCTCTGCTGCCATTTACAATCTGAGAACGCTCACAACGTTAGTTGCCACAAAAAGGAATACAGCTGGGAAAAGAATAGCTGAATAATGCAAGAAAATCGCTCAGTGCACGTGGACAAGAGAGGAAAGCGGGTTGAAAGTGAGCGATGAGTCATCGAGTGACGGATGGGAAGGGGGAGAGATTGTAGGCAGTGAATAGAGCAACAGAGCGGGAGAGACTAACAGTGTAACTGTTGAAGGGAAGAGAAACGTTTGAAAAAGATTGACTGTCGAGAGAACGTCACAATTGGTAGTTAAGAAAAGTTTTTTTTATTATTTGAATGAAGCCCCGAGCAAATCGGAGCAATTGAAAGCGAATAACTGCCTTCCTCTCATGACTCAACTGAAAGCGTAATGGCATTGATAAGACATGCAATGGGTTAACAATGTGCTATTGATTCGCACTCCGAACCTCATTTCTTTTTGATTGTCGGTTTGATGATTTTAATACGACTAGTGGCTCAAGTTTCGATGGAGGTTAGGATGGATACGCTTTGGTAACGTAGCTGCTTCGGTGTTTTCTCAAACTTCTTTTTTCGTAAATGAGAGATGCATACTCGACGAGCAGATACAATGATGGGGACGCAATTTATTCTTTAAAATAAGCATACATCAAAATTCCAAAGTCTCGCTCTCTCTTGAGGAATGCTTGATGCTGAGGAAGCTTTTGTGCCCGTCGCAGTGCCACCGGTCTGCTGAAATAACAACTTTTTCTCTCAATTATCCTTCAAGTATACAAACCTTTAACGAAATGGTCGTTTTTTGTGTAGTTGACTCGATCCTCGTACTGATCGTATGCGTTGCAACGCGACTCGAACCAAACTTTCTTGCTCAACAACGGCAGACGCTGGAGTTAAAATTGCAAATAGATCTAGCAAAGTTGTAAAGTCTAATTGTCTCATTACCAGTCTAATTTCATCCGCGCTTTGCAGAGTGAGAAATGCCGGAAAATCGTTTCTGATGCGCAGTTTGTCCATTTTCCTCTCGAACATGCCAAGAATGACCGGCGCCCAATCGAAATCTTCAACTCCAAGAAATTCTCGACGATTTAGGTAATATTGAAAGTAATATTGAGCGATTTGCAGGGATCGAACGATAGATGATAGATCGAGAAGGAACTTCCCTGATAAACATGTGTGAAAAAGATTCATACGTGTCTCTCACCAGGATCGGTCACAGAGACCAAACTTACGGCGAGAAAAAGCTCCTCTACTTTGTTCGATTCGAGATTCCGTAGGAGATCAGAACTGCAAAATATCTTTGATAGTGTTGGGAATTATGCGAGAAAAAAACTCACGCAACATCGTCAGAAAGCGAATGGGTGAATATTTTTACTCTAACGAGTTTTTTATCCTTGACAAGATTCGCGATTGCGGAATTCGCAAGTTGTTCTTCATAGTGGGAGAAGGAAGTGTCCGTTATTCGACATCCCATGCATCCGCGGAGATACTCTATTGATCCGTCGTCTAACTCTTCTTCCAAGTCCAGATAGTATTGCTGAGATTGAAAATGTCCAAAATGTGCGCAAGCTAATTGCATTCACCATTACCCGCTCAGCCAATGACTTCATATTTTCTAAAATTATAGCTTTCAAATACACTCACAAAGTGACCTTCCAGCTCTTCGTGATAGAAGCGCTTGATGCGTGTAGCCAAGTCTGTCTGAGGTTGTTCGAGTTTCACCCGCAACTCGAACAACGCGCTTCTGCACTTGGAAACGATCATCAACACGTTGGGATCCCTGCCCTGCAAGAATTTTTCCGATGAAATCTAAGCATTCAAACTTCATTCGCAAGTTGTTATTGCACTCGCTCACCTGAACTATGAGCTGCTCGACAACAGGAATGGTTATTGGCCGTGTTGCATAATCTTCCACTAGCGATTTTAGCAGCCGAGAAGTCTGAAAGCGACCTATTGAACGGAGAAATTTAAATTCAGTGCATACTTACCAATCGCATCTCTAACACTGCTTCCGGAACATACTCAATGATTTTCGCAACGAGTTCGCGAGGCAAGAGCTCGAGTGAGGAAAGAGTCGCGGTATCGTCAAGAGGCATTTTGGATAATGATATTTCATCCTCAGTTTCCATTTCTGCAATCTAGAATACACATTTCAAAACCTTAATGAAAAAAGGAGCAAGCAATGCAGGATATCGATTATTAGAAAGAAAACAAAAAAAGGAAGCACGTGACACGAAAATGGCGAAAGCGTCCAATGATGAGTCACCACAGTGACGAGTTGAAGTTGAGAGATTGTGGAGAGAGCATAGACGGAGAAAGAAAGAGGGCACATCAGTGAAGGAACGGGAAACCCTGAACCGTGGACTACGAAAAAGCAGCTTCGCATTTTGCTTGTTCGAAGAACACTGATAAACAGAAGATTACGTAGGATGGAACGATATTCTGGCAACGAAAGCTCACTGACAGTAACAATCGAAATAAGGCTGACTCAACCGAGTAATCCCTCTGATAAGAAATGCAACGTACTGACCCTTCTTCTAGCTATTGATCGCACGCTCACAATTCTTAATTTCGTGATCGTTATTCTACAGGAGCTGAGAATAGTTCAAGCTTCAGAAGCATGATCAATATCCCGATCGAATATTTGACTCTCGAGAGGTTCGAGACTTATCCAAGTAAGCTCAAAATGTCAGGCGGCGTGCATGCAATCGAGGTGAGCTTTAATTTTGTTCGCTTAATTTTTTTCGCAATTTTCAGTTCAAAACTTCCTGCGATATTTCGCTGCTCGGCGTCGGTATGAGTGGAGGCTGTGCGAAGAAGTTACTTATTGAAATGAAGTACCCAATTTCATTAGCCCTTCCAGCGTGAAACTGTTACGGATCCAAATATCAGAAAGCAGCAAGAAACCGAATCTTGAGGTCCGAGCAATGGTAGAGGTTCGTTATTGTATGCATGGAAAACGATGAAGTGGCATTGTTCTAGACAGTACCAACTACTCTTGACGAATACATTTCCCCGGTCTTTTTCCATGCACCAATTCTTGTGCGCGCCAATGAGTCGCATGTGTTGGCTGCCGATATGGGGTTGGGGCATCTGACTTTTTGTACAAGGTATCGAATTAGCGAAATTTTGCAGAGGTGCCTTCACTCACTATGGCACTAATGGTCGAGATTCCGTAGAGAAGGATGGAGTTGTCTTCAACTTCCACAACTCAAAATTGTCTAGCATGTACACGAAGGTTTTCCGAGGACAGTTTCCACACATTTACTTTAAAGTCAGCTTTGCGTTATCTATTTTTTTCAGGTTCTGTTTCAACTTTTCAGTTTGAATGTCAGTTGCAGAAAGCCGAAACGGATGCCGAATCGACAAGATTATGATTTCGCCTGATGAAAACGCGAGGAAGAGCAAGATTTTTTATGACAGCGAGTCACTTTTCACTCCGTTCCTACGATCATGATGTATTAGCCGATTGAGTGCTTCGCAACTCTGATAATGAATGTTTCATTTCCAATATTCTTCTCCCGAACTTTAAATTGTATCACCGTATCAAGGATAGTCTGAGAACGGGCAAGTATCGCGAGCACCGGAAAAAAGGGGATGATTCATCCATTTCCTCTGATGTTTCAGTTTCCCGATCGCATCGATATGTTCTTCACGATTTTTTCCGATAGTGCACCTCTAAAATCTTTCCCTATGCTTTCGCTCACACAATGAAGCTTGCTACCCTCTCTTTTGTCTCTCTTCTCCCCTACTCAAAAAAATTTGCATGAAATCGGAAAGTACATAGATAACGCTGTTTTCTCCACCGATTACCGCACTAGTATCATATCTTGTTCATGCTGTTACCTTGAATCATGTTCCTCCAATCTCCTGAAGCATGTGGGTGCCTTGTTATTTAGCTTGTCACCTGGTCCCGTCCGGATCCGAATGGCGGAAGCGTCGAAATTCGCAGCAAGACTACAGCGGAAAGAGATCGTGATCCAAAGCATTTTGCGGGCTAGTATACCAGAGCGGGGGAAGTGAATGGAAGACGAACTGTGTAATCAGGCAGGATAGGAAACTTCATCGAGCGGCGGAAACTGTGCGCAAAATGTGAACTGATGTTCGAACAAGATTTTAGGTACCATTATGTTGCCACTTCATTTCCGCTGGAGCATCAAAAATTAAGTGATGGGATGAGATTTCCGAAACTGGTGAAATGATTAAAAACCTGAATCGACGATGATTCTGTTTCAATATCTCGTAGTAGTCACGTAGATTGACCCACATTGACTCGTTTGACCGATGCTAAGCACCGCAGTGCTGATATATCTTCGATCGATTCCTTCTTGATCTTCCGGGTACATCCGGTGAGAGAGAATCATATTGTAGCCATGATTCAAAGAGATAAAAAGAGCACATCAACATCTCTTATTCGCTTCTCTTCCCTTCGCAGGTGCACAATCAATTGAGGCTTACATCTTCACAAATTTGCTTCTCTTGTACAAGATCTCCTTGTTTGACACACTCTCTCGCTCTGTCTGACAAACGACGGATTACATGAACAGTCTGATCATTGCTGCCTCTCCTTCTCTTTCTTCCTCCTCATCCGGTGCAGCTTTCAACTACACTTTCTCGTTCGCCTGTGCATCTGTTCAACAAGAGCGCGCGAGAAGAAGAGACGCACAGAAGAAGAGCTAGTGGAGAACATGAGCCCCCGCAGCCTGCGCAAACTACACGCGATTTCGACAGTCCTCTGACAAGGAAGAATGGGATGACTATAAAAGGCGAGGCTGGTGAGGATGTAGCATCCCATCCGACAAGCCATGTCCTCCCTTCTCTCTGCACTCGTCGGCTCGTGTCTCGTTGCGTTGACTGCCGCACAGTGCGCCACGTCGAATAACGCCAAGTAAGATCGATCTTGATCCTACAGTCCCATTTCTTCTATCGAGATGACTGACGTAGCATGGAAAGCATACTCACAGTATCACTGCTCCTGTTAGTTGATGGAACGAGATTCTCAGTAGTGATAGATTCTCAAGTCAAATTTGCAGCTGCGGCAGTTGGGTGACGAACGGATTCTGCAACAACGGGGCCTACACGACGCTCCAGAAACAGGTGATTACGAATCTCATCTAAGAACGAGCGAATGGCATTATATGCAATGGTATCAACTCTGATGCGATCGGATCAGACTGCATGTAGAGGATGAGTGTCATAGTTCTCACATGCAGTGGTCGAACTTCTGCTCGAGAAGCGGAGCCTCGAGCTCGATTCGACTCTTCGCAATGATCATGCAATTCTCGCAGGCGTACTGCCCTAACTCGTGCCCCGTCGGCTGTCCTGGATCGCCCACCACCACTGTCATTCCCACCTCCGACCAGAACACGCGGTAAGCCATTTTGCGCGCGTCTTGTGAGTATAACGCCATCATAAAACTGGCTAAACATTGTCTTGGCACTATCAGAAGCATGGTAAATTCGTTCGTAGAATTTACAGCAGGGAAAGTGGCAGAAGATGTACACATTCTCTGCTTCAATTTTAGTCGACTTGACGAATTGTGACAGTGTCGACCGGGCGATCGGTGGCTGGCTACAACACAGTTCACTATATTTCAGCGACCTTTACGAGTTCAATGGCTTATCATTTTAGTTGCGCAACATGGGCCGCCAACCCGACCAATCCCTTCTGCGTCAACACGATGACTGCCGCCCAGAAGCGGTTCTATTGCGCCTCCACCTGCGCCTTCGAGATCGTGAGTGGGCTTATCTGGTCTCGGTGACCTTCGGAGAGGGGAACACCATGATGTGTAGTGTAGGTCACGGTTGAACTGAGAAAAAGAGTTCTAGCCACACTCTTTGCTTGCACGGTTCACTTTCACTTGAACTTTTTTTCTTTTCTTTGGGTTCACTTGAGTTTTCCTTTAGACTAATTCAAAATGGTCTGATTCAGACGCCGAACGCCGATTGCGCCTTGTACACTGTGACCGGAACGGCGTTCGCTCGTGGCACGCCCTCCAACCGAACTGCCACCCCCGGAACAGCAGTCGCGTCGGGAGCCGTCGCCGGCACTACTACGGTATTGCGCGATCATAATCGAACGAAAATATGTGTGGATCTAGATAAAGCGCAGCGCCGCACTGTCTTTCGCCCTTGTGTAATGAGCGGGACGCATTGCACGGAGAATATTGATTCATTTAGAGATTAAACTGATTCAGTTGTCGCGCGTCTTCGCCAACACTGGATGCACTGTGAAGTTGTTCGCGGACGCGGCCCCTGCCGATACCTCGGTTGCTGGAGCAGAGGAGTGAGTTAGCAAAGAGATGTTCGATTGACATTGACATTGTCTTCAACATTGAGTGTTTTGCTCTGGAACACTACGACAATGAACAAAAAGTATCAAACATTATGGCGCTTTCACTTTACTAGAGTGTATCTATGATTTCATGTGCATGTGTGGTATGTTGAGTGAATGATCTTCAGGCACGTCGGCACCGCTGCGACGAAATTCTTCGTCGTCGGAACAGCTAACAACGCAGCCCTCTCGTATACTTGCACTTGTGTCTAAGCGAAGAGTCAAAGCCTTCCATTTGTAGATTTTCGCTGTATCTACTCCTTGAATTAATGTTTGCACAATCGGATAATTGATAAAATAATCAACTGATCTTGTAATTTTCACTAAGCACTCTTTGAAAAACATCTGCCAAGTTAATCAAGCATTCATTATTTTACTACTACTTCGGTGAAGGGTTTTAGACACCCAATTATAGGTCCTCGCATCCATCCAAGGTTCCATTTTCCTTTTTATACTTCTGAACTTTGAGACTCACAACAGAGTCTGCGACATTGTCCGAGAGCTAAGTCGCCAAAATAAATCACTCACTGTCAATTTTTCATGCTTTATGGATGATGAGAATTAGGGTTTCCGTATCGGGATCGTAATCGGGATTCCCGCAAGAGACTCGCTACCCTGACCTATCCCGCTTTCGATCCCGCGAGAGACTCGCGATATGCAAATGGCGTGCGGGAATCCCGCATCTTTGCGGGATTGATGCGGGATTGGCTCGACCCCGCGCCCTTGGAGGGTTCGACTCCCGCCTGAGGCACAGCTTTTGCCGGATTTTTCCCTGATGTTGATTTTGCGAGATGATGTGTGAAGATCAATTGGGCATAATTATATACCGTTTCGAACGGAATTCACAGAGTGTCACTTGATTTTGTGTGAAATAGGAGCTTTTTCGGCCCGAAATGGTCTAAATCGAGAGGAGGCTAATTCGCCGTTACTTGGATTGCTTAGGTTTGTTCAGACGAAATGTAGGGGAGGATCTAAATATGACCGTATTTCAATCTGGAAGCGGTACGACAGAAACCAACGAAATGGTGGCCTTCGGCGCAAGACACTATCGCGTGTAATCTCTTCCTCCTCCACAATCCCGCATCAATCCCGCAAAGATGCGGGATTCCCGCACGCCATTTGCATATCGCGAGTCTCGCGCGGGATTGAAAGCGGGATAGGTCAGGGAAGCGAGTCTCTTGCGGGAATCCCGATCCCGTTCCTGCAACCCTAATGAGAATGCTGTGATTCCGTCCTACTCGCGTCGATGATTCATTCCCTGTCTGGTGGTCGCGAATGGCACAGCTTTGTGCTCTGAACGCGAGGATCGAGAGAATCTAGAGAAACAGAGGTAAGACAGCATGCGAACATGAGAGAGCTACAGTATCGCTCAAAAGTTTAGCCCCAAAATTCAAACCATCATAACTTTCTTCGAAATGGAGACAGAGACCCACGGTCGAGAGCGTTCGATAGGTAAACCATATGAGAATAACGACATGTGGTACATGAGTAGGTCCTCCTCCGAACTCATTCGTAGTCCAATTTCTGCCGAGGTGCGGTCGTAAACTTCATTTTAAACCTCGGAAGATACTACCCTGAACCCCAAACGTGCTGTGATGGAAGCACATCCATTGACGAATTCAACAAAAATTTGGGCACTTTGATCCGATTTCGCAATAGTGCAGGGGGAATATTCTACGACACCTCCCAAAATTATTCAAAATTCTGTAACTTCCGCCTAAGTGGACCAACATACCCAAAATATCACAGGTATGTTTCCATGATAGTAGGGCAGCACTATGCCAAGTTTGGATTAGATCGGATGATTGCAGCAGGAATTCCAATTTTGCGACACACCTATGTATATTAACTTTCCCTTTG
>LS495415.1:75476-87549 GCA_900490845.1 Pristionchus japonicus
TAAACAGTTCATTAATCAATTAATTAATACAAACAAAAGGGGTGACGTCGATAGGCGGCGTCACAGCAGTGGTTTCGATGTGGTGATGGAAAGAATGAACCAACCGTTGGAAATTTGACGTTGAATGTGTCGAATTGCCGTGGGTTGGTGATGTTAGCCGTGGGATTGAAGGTGTAATCCTACTAGCCGTGGAAATCGGGAAAACGATGGAAATTGATCGATGAAATGTGTAGTAACCGGACAAGTTGAAGTTGGCGATATACGACACGCCGTCGACACCTCAAACTTGGGTAATTAAACCTGTACGCGAGGTACAATAAGGTGAAAGCGAAGGAAAAGTGATGGGGGAGGGCAAATGCAACGGATGGACCCGAAAGAACGGGTAGAAACGAGGCAAATGGGCAAAAAACGGATGAAAGTGGTGTGAGGGAGCTAGCGGGGAATAGTTACGAGGTAACTGGATGGAAAATAAATAATAATAACGTAAACCGGCGTCAGCGTTGAAGGAAAACGACGAAAATGCAGTGGAAGCGAGAGAATTGCGACGTGGCCCGATTACGGTAGTTTTTCCAGTCACGCAGGCAATTCAAATGTTGGCATGTTGCCAAATTGGACGAGTGTGACTTTTTCATCACTTCTTCGCGTTTACGGTTATAATTAATTAATTAATGATATTTGGGCATCGATTTACGATGGAAATCATGGAAATCGATACACTCCGGGGGAGGAGGATGGATGGACGGGAAGATGAATGGATGGACGTTTTGAAGTGATTGAAGACGTGGATAGATACGGTCGGATGATGATGAATTAGGGAACGAAAAAATCTACTAGACTACAGAAAACCATCAGAGTGATGGAAAGTAACGAACGAAAAAAGTGAACAAAGCGAATGAGATCTATGGTACAAAGAATGAACAATAGAAACGGTGATGCCTCTCATGGAGGGAAGAGATCGGCAGCGATGATCTTCGTCTGATTCGTATCCATCTTCTTGATGATCTCCTTGATCTGCTTGGGATGTTCGGTGTGAGCAGCGGCATGCGAAGTGGGTGGATGCTTAGTTCTAGTTGGAACACTACTGCTTACTTCCGAAATTGCGATCGATTGGAGGATGGGTGAAGTGGATTGGTCGGTTTTGAAATTGAAATTACAATGTGTAATCAGATTGGAATCCTCCGAGGGGACTACTGGAAGAATAACGGCAGAGGAGAGCTCATCATTTGGAGAAGTGTTGGAAGTGTTAGCAGTGGGAACTAGTGGATGGATTGAACTTGTGAGTGATCGACTGCTACCAACAACTAGCGGACCAATGGATGATTGGATGAGTTTGTATCCAGAAGGGAGCTTGGTCACCTTCGCGTTCTCCAGTAATTCGAGCGTGTCACCAACAGCGAGAAGCAAGTCAGTGTGCATTACGGTGGAATCGGAGAAACGATTGGGAATGTTTCCTAATGTAGTGTCGATAACGTTTAGATCTACATTGGATAATGGTTGAGTGTGGATGATATTGAGTGGTGACTTGTCTAGTACAACGGCTTCGATTGGAACATGGCCACGATTCGTTTCCACTACAACCTTGACGACGTCGTAGATGGATGGACCTTCAGTTTCACCGTTGAAACTAGATAGAATGATTTCACGTTGTTGGAAAGGGATTAGTGAAAGACGATTTACTAGTTCCCTCGAGATGAGAGTGGCTTGGGCTCCGTGATCGAGATGGATATTGGCAATCGTTGAAGTGCCAGCTACTGGATCGGGATTGGCTATCTTAGCATGTGCAGTGAATAGCCTCTGGGAGTGACTGTTGTGTACTGTGAGGGTGTGGATGGAAAATAAATAATAATAACGTAAACCGGCGTCAGCGTTGAAGGAAAACGACGAAAATGCAGTGGAAGCGAGAGAATTGCGACGTGGCCCGATTACGGTAGTTTTTTCCAGTCACGCAGGCAATTCAAATGTTGGCATGTTGCCAAATTGGACGAGTGTGACTTTTTCATCACTTCTTCGCGTTTACGGTTATAATTAATTAATTAATGATATTTGGGCATCGATTTACGATGGAAATCATGGAAATCGATACACTATGCTACCCAACCCCTAATTTGCCGCCATGTGAAGCGAAAAATCTGAAACTGTGCAGTGTAGCAGGAAGATACTCTAGTAGTGGAGGGTGTGAAGTTTTGAAGTTGGGACATTTGTATTTCACCTGTAAAAGCTGCCGAATCGACCCTAGGCAACATGGAAAACTGTGCAAGCAGCCAAAACACTGATTGAAGAATGGCGATATTTCGTCCCAGAAACGTGCTATTCATCCTTGCTAGACCAACTCATGTCATCTCCAATCAAGTCGAGTAGCATAAGTGCATTACCTCTCCATTTAAAAGAAGTTTGGATTTGCTCACTTTTCCTTTGTTATAGTTTCCTCATTTTGTCTAGGGTCGGATCTTCAGCTCTTACAGGAGAAATACAAATGTCCCAACTTCAAAACTTCACACCCTCCACTTCTAGAGTATCTGCTACTACACTGCACTGTTTCAGATTTTTCGCTTTACGGGGCGGCAAATTAGGGGTTGGGTAACTTAGGGGTATCGCCAAAATTGAAATTCCCGCACCATGCATCCGATCTAAACCAAACTTGGCATAGTGTTGCCCTACCATCATAGAAACATACCTGTGAAATTTTGGGTCTGTTGGTCCACTTAGGCGGAGGTTACAGAATTTTGAAGAATTTAGGGAGGTGTCGTAGAATATTCCTCCTGCACTATTGCGAAATCGGATCCAAGTGACCAAATTTTTGTTGAATTCGCCAATGGATGTGCTTTCATCACAGAAAGTTTGGGGTTCAGGGTAGTACCCTCCGAGGTTTAAAATAAAGTTTACGACCACACCTCGGCAGAAATTGGGCTACGAATGAGTTTGGAGAAGAAGCCACTCATGTACCACATGTCGTTATTCTCCTATGGTTTACCTATCGAACGCTCCCGACCGTGGGTCTCTATCTCCATTTTGAGGAAAGTTATGATGGTTTGAATTTTGGGGCTAAACTTTTGAGCGATACTGTATGTGCCGCTATCCCTTCGTGTTGCACTTTTGAACAGACAACTGTGTGATTAGTGGGAGTATAAAGGGCGGGAGATCGAATGAACACTCATCGGATCAACCGCCGTCATGAAATTCCTCGTTGTTCTCGTGTTTTTCGTCGCTACTGCCTAGATTGAAGCCAATTGCAACTATAACGTGCGCTTTTCATGAAAATTTATGGGTTTTATGAACAGGAACTGATATTATTCGATTGCAGGGCAACATCGTGAATGAGACGGGTTTTCCACCTCGTCCGATGACTCAATCGGAAAAGGATCAGATCGTCGTATACAGAAAGGAGTGGGCTCAGTGGTCGCAACATGTGAGAAACGATTTCGACGCACTTGCACTTTCCCGGGGAATTAAAAATGAGATTTCGACGTGTTTGGGGTCGAGGACAGGTGTGGTTTTGGAGATATTTGGCGATCTCTGTGAAAGTGCAAAGATATTTCAGCTCTCCCGCTACATCCTTGGTCAGGATACGATGCCCCTAAATCCCATCATGCCGTGTTTCTGCCATAAATGCGATTGGTAAACATGTTTCAACTATTAATTGTAATGCAACGTTTTCTTACAAAGGAATAAAGAAGTACGAAGTTACAACGGGAGTGCGATAATGTGGTTACCACAAAAAACAGTAATACCAGGGCCCTAGTGGGCGTAAATATTTAGAGAGGGCAGTTGCGATTCTAAAGATGCTTAGAATAGGCACGTTTCCTCATTTTCATTCTTGTTCTTCCAACTCTTTCGCTTTTTTCGACTGCTTCACACTCATGCTGTAGTAGACTCCCTTCTTCTCCAGCAGTTCAGTGTGGGTTCCTGCAACGATTTGTAACCGAAGAAGTATATTAGTCAGTTCTCGATTCACTGTTCGATAGCTACCGTACCCTGTTCGACGATTCTTCCCTCGTTCACAACGACGATCTTGTCCGCACCGACGACAGTGGACAGTCGATGGGCGATCACAATGCACGTCCGTCCAGTCGATGCATCGTCGAGGGCAGACTGCACGATCTGGAGAAGAATTCATATCTATGACATGCTAATTTCGTATTGGTATCTCAGGAAAGCTACGCATTGAGTGCAACAGGGAAGCGAAGTGCACAGGAAATAGATATCACCGTATTTTTCACACAGTCTCGCTATGACCGGAGAGATAAATAGAGATGGAAGGAATATACGAGAAAAGTTCACCTTCTCACTCTCCATATCAAGCGCGGAAGTTGCCTCGTCCAGGAGCAGTATTCGGGGGTTCCTAGAGAGATCAAGGATCAACTTTTAAATCCAGAGAATACTCACCTGACGAGCGCTCGTGCAATGGCGATGCGCTGCTTTTGCCCGCCCGACAGGCGGACTCCCTTCTCGCCCACTCGCGTTTCATAGCCCTACAATTGATCTCATAGGGATAGTGCACTCGGTGGTGCGATTTCCCAAACGTCGCCTTCGACTGCACTAACTGCACCACGCTCTCACCTCCGGCATCGCTACAATGAAATCATGAGCGTTGGCCGCCCTCGCAGCGGCGAAGATCTCCTGCTCAGTCAGCTGCCCGAGGCCGTAAGTGATGTTCTCCCTGAAATGAAGGAGAACAGTCAGTTGTCGATTGATGTAATCGGTGATCTACCGTATCAAAACTCAATAAGTCAGTTCACGATAAGCATTGACCTACCGTATCGTCATGTCGAACAGGGTCGGCTCCTGACTGACGACGGCGATCTGTCGACGGACGTCACGGAGGTTGCGAGTGGAGAGAGGAACCCCATCGACGAGCTGCATCAGTCGGTCGTTAGAAATCATTTCATTCTAGATGTTCTCTCTAGGTCCCATGTCAAATGCAACAAGCGCCTAATTCATTGAGTTGAATCTACTCGTCATCTTTTGTCTTGATTCCTTCCAACTGCAACATAGCAACAGTGCGCCGTGTACAAGGAAACGGAATCATTTCATAGCAGTTACTCACCAGTTCTCCGCCGGTCGGCTCGTAGAATCTCTCCAGCAGCGATACGACCGTACTCTTTCCGCATCCGGATGGGCCAACGAGCGCCACGGTCTGACCGGGTTCGACCCGGAGATCGAGACCGTCGAGAACCTGCCACGGTTTTGATTACTTCTTAGTCAGATGTTAATCAAATCATCAGCACAGATCTGGCAGAAGGGGGAATAAATATGTGGGAGAGGTCCTACCTTCGTTCCCTTCCTCTGTGCGTACTCAAAGTGCACTGCCTTCAGAGTGATGTCGCCGTTCAGCTCCTGCAAATTTCTATTGTTTCAGAATGCGCAGGAAATCGATTAACGTACGCCCTTCGTTCCGATATCGTCGTTCATTCCATCAATCTCCTTCTCCGCTCTCATCATTTTGAAGATCAGGCCTGCAAGAGCTCCGAATCATCCACTTCATTCATCTTCCCGTCCAACCAGATCACTGAAACCAACCAGCAGCGAAGGTGGCCTTGACGTATTCAGGAAAATAGGCCGAAGCCATCCCAGCTGATCCAGCAGTGAATGAGATAGCAAAGAGCACTCTGAATATTATTGGTGATGGGACATTTAGGAGCTCGCGTTTAGGAACCTCGAAGAAAGTTTCTAAATGTTCAGAAATGTTGACCTAACACAGCCCTAACCTTTTTTTTCGAGGGTCACGAGAGTTCCTAAGCCTCTCATCCCCATATTATTAATGTGTGGCAATGTCGCTCAGTGTCACTCTGCCTGTGCTTTTCTATTCAACAATTTCCAATCACTTTGTTCTGAATTATTTATTTGTTCCGGAGTTACATTTGAATCGCCCTCTGTTCCTCCTTAATGATAAAAACGACGCTCGACCATATCGGAAGTAACCGTTGATATCGTTATCCTTACCCGCTGGCTACGCTTCCGTTCTCAACCCTCTCCATTTCTCACCACCAGTCATATTCAGTCATTTTCGCGCTTTCCTGCCTGTTTATCGGCTACTAGTTTCGTTGCCGTCGTTTAATTTCGCACTTTCTCATGGTTATCTAAGTGACGTGAGAGTGTGTGCAATGAAGAGACGGTGACTCTCAATTTCCTCCTAATCCTTCACTTTTTTCAGATAATAATGGTGCGATCGGCCCTAGTTTCCGTGAAATCGACAAAAACGAAGGAAAACGCGTCTACCAAAAAAGCAACAAAGAAGGTACGATGAAATGGTTTCTAATGATCGATTGGATCGAGAATTCTTCTTTTGCAGATGTCTAACGCCTTTTCCAAAGCCGAAAGCACTGTCAAGAGAGGACCGGGACGTCCGAAGGGATCGAAGACGAAGGTTAGTGTAGTATTACTAAGACGTCTCCATTTTTTTCAGATTCCAATGTACAGAATTGGCGTTTTTGATTAACCTACTCAAATTCAATCAAAAATCGTGACTAAATTGCCTTTCGTTCAGAACCAGAAGCCGAAAAGTGCTCAGGACGGAAATGCTACGATGTCACCTCAACTCAATCCAATCACTAAGGTAACGAAGCACCTTTCCTAGCTAGGATTTGTGAGATGTCTTATTACATATGTCAAATTCAGACGGCTGACAATATTGACAAGGCCCCTGTCAAGATTGGGATCAGAGCCACAGTTCAGAGAATCAAACAGGTCCGGTTTAACCATTTTACTCCACATTTCTTGATAAACCGCACATTTTTCAGCTAGCTAAGCCTGTCACTATCAAGGAAAAGATGGTCAATATCAAGACGGATAAGGGCAAGAGGAAGCCGGGTCGTCCTAAACATGTTAAACGGAGAGTGAAGCAGGTGCCAGTGGTCGAGCACACCGCCTGGAGATACCCTCATGGAAAGGTCAGATCGGCGCCAGCGATGTGTACTTTTTTGTGAGCAATGTGCACTTTTTTGCTTCCATAATGATGGGCCTACTGATAGCAGAAAATGAGTAAATTCGAAAAATTGAAAGTCCGTAAAATAGGAAAATCGCTCAGATAGCCGCTGCCGGTCACACGGACGACTTCGAAAAGGATTCTGCTCCCGAGTGGGCGTGCAAGGAATCGAAGAGATTCGTCGCCGTTTTCGCCCCTCACCACACTATTTTCGAGGACAATCTGCCCAAGAGAGGAGAGAAGAGGAAGCCAGAGATTGAAGTTATTACTATCGATGATTAGAGCCCGACAATCTATATGAAGTAGACACCTATTTCATCCCCTGATTATTGCGCACCCTTGTTCGTACGCACAACCTCATGTATATACTTTACCCTTGTGCAATAAATTGTTATTATGTTTGAGTCGTGATAAAAGAAGAAGAAGGGAATCCTGTATGGCGTAAGAAGCATGTAGAGGTCGTTTATGCACAGATCTTGTAACCCCCCACAATTCGTAACTCATTCCCCCCACTCACCTGAGCACATCCATCGGCGGGATGTACTCTCCCACAATCAGCCACGCGCCGAAAATGGTTGCTGTAGAGTAGAGAAAGTAGACGATAGAAGTAGAGAAGCCGAAGGAGAGACCCTGTGGAGGAGATTGACATTCAATTTTCTTTTGCTTATTGGCTCTCATGGGTGCTCAGTGATCCGGTTTTTTATGCACAGAAGTCTCAAACCTGCATCAATGCCTTCCGAGTCGCAGTCTGCAGGGGACCGTCGAGGATTGAGTTGAATCTGCAACATTATTGAACAGGCAGAGATCAAAGACCATCCCCACCTCTGGAGGACATTTCCTTCGAGTGTTAGAGCCTGGACGGTTCTTACGTTCTCCATAGCCTCAGTGGCGATCTGCAGAAATTAAACGTTCGTGCAAACTTTTCGCAATAGGTCTTGGTCAGACCCAGTTGGGCTAAGAAGAGAATAAGGATATACAGATATACTATTCATGCCGTTACCTTTCCGGCAGTCTCCATATTGGCATTATCTCCGGCTGCTCGCTTTCTGATGTACTTGACCTGCACTGCCTGGCCAATGGCTGAGAGAGGGAAGATGCACATCTGAGGGAGTTTAGAAAAGACGAGTTGATTTTTGATCTATGAGAGTTAGATGTTGATCTTTGATCTCTTCCACTCACCATCAGGAGCGCCATCTGCCATCCATAGTAGAAGGCGAGACCCAATCCGCAAGAAATGCACACCACCGCAGTGCACACTTGGCCGAGACGGAAGTCAACTGCCTGAACAGCACAGTATAATTGGCGATAGTTACACCAGACTCGTATCGGAATGGAGAATCTGTTCAATCTCGCTCACCGATTTGACCATGGGTGCATCAGTCGCCAGTCGGGTGCACAGCTTGCCAGGCGCGTGCTTCGGTTCGTCCATGTATGCAACCTGCACGAAACTGCATGTTTCTGCGTTAACCGACCACCAATGTATCAAACTGTTGAACCTGCATCGACAGTAGATTCCTGAACACGCTCAATCTCAATCGCATCGTGAGCCGTTCGGAAGTGAGACCAAAGAAGAGTGACTGCAATGAAACGGTGCCATGTTTTTGTTTCACTATTTCGCATTGCTCTCTTCGTCATTTGGGAACTTGTTCTGTCGAACATCGAAAACTCACCGAAATCATGGTCGTGGTTGCATGGAGCACTCCGAGGCCGAGGAAGACGAGAGCGAAGGCGTGGCCCTGCGAGACCATCGCGTCCACGTCTGTGTCGAGTAGGGAAAAGACCTAAGAACCAACATTTGAAAAACGTTTCGAAAAATATTCCATACTGTGAACGAGTCATATGTTATTTGCCATATCGAGTTACCTGACGGTTGGCACAAAACCTCGGGTTTTTGTATGTTTTTCAAGGAACTCGCAAAACTTACGTGTATGATATCTGTGAAGAAGAGGGAGAACAGGGGCGAGATGACTCCTTGAATGGAGGCAGCGAAAAAGGCGATGAAGATGAATCCCCATTCTGAAAAATATGTTTTCGACAACGTTTCATTTATCGAAAGAAAACCAAAACCGTACCCGGTTTGGCGTGTTTGAGAATTCCATACAATGAAACTCGTTCGATTCCCTCCACTTCGACCTCTGAATCGAATAATATTTCGCGTAAAAGTTTTAGTTGGCCTCACCCTTCTTCAATCTATCCAAGTCCGTCTCTTTCTTATCCGCTACTGCAGTCTTCTCTTCTTTGAGTTGTCCTAGAGAGACATCCGAGAATCGACGGGCGGAAACTACTTCGAGTTCGGATCGGACAGTCTCTTTCTTTTCTGGAAGGACTTGGTCAGACAAAGATCAAAGATCAGCCCTCGTACCATCGATGTCCGTGAACACTTGTGAGTTGACGAGTGCATGGTAGTGTCCGTGTGCCTCGAGTAGTTCATCGTGCTGGCCTTTCTCAACAACCTGAGAGAGATCAGAGTGGGAAATAAATTAGAGATCAAAGATCAAGTGGAGGGCAAGACACCGACCACTCCGTCCTTGAACACGAGAATGCAGTCGGCATTCTTGATAGTCGAAAGACGATGAGCGATGATGAAGGTGGTGCGACCATGAGAAGCCTGCGCATGATACGAATGTCTTCATATCAGGGTCAAAGATTGAAATATTAAAAAAAACGGTTCGCCCACATTCTCTAACGCTTTCTGCACGACTAGCTCTGAATGCGCATCGAGAGCGGAAGTTGCTTCGTCCAGGAGCAAGATCATGGGGTTCCTGGAACAGGTGATTCTAATCCTTGTCCTCTCTCCTTTGTTCTTCGTTCCGTTCTACTGGACACCAGCATGAAATGGAAAGCTACCTGACGAGTGCTCTGGCAATGGCGATTCGCTGCTTCTGCCCTCCTGAGAGCTGCGTGCCACGAGTACCCACGAGTGTCTTCACGCCCTGCGAGACATCAACGGTTGCGTGCGACAGAATTGGTTCGTGAAGGCGAAATGCACCAACTTCGGGCAGCGCCCAGACAAACTCGTAGGCGTTCGCTTTTCTGAGTGCTTCTTGAATCTGTTCCTTCGTCACATCTGGATTGCCGAATTTGATGTTCTCTTCGATAGTTGTGTCGAAGAGGATCGGTTCCTAGAAAACGTTGAGCCCTGCTCAATCAAAGAACATTTCTAGAACCTGAGACACGACGCCGATCGTCCTTCTGAGGTATTCGATGTTGAGATCACGGAGATCTGTTCCGTCGAGGAGAATCTGAGGTGGAATCAGTAGGCCTCACTTTTTGTGAGATTTTGAAGTGCTAACCTTTCCGAAAGTCGGGTCGTAATATCTCAGCAGAAGTGAGATGGAGGTGCTCTTTCCACATCCGGAGGAGCCTACGAGAGCTATTGTCTGCCCGGGCGAGCACTCCAGAGAGATTCCCTGAAGAATTCCACACTTGACAGCACATCATTTTTACTGAGCAAAGAAATTATAAAAATGACAGAAAATTACCTTGAGAATCTCCACTTCTGGTCTGTTCGGATAAGCGAATCGGACATTTTCGAATACGATGTGTCCCTTGGTGGATGGGTGTATGATTCCTTTGGAAGAGTATGCATCGATCTCGGGAACCTGCAAGTACTCATTTATCAGTTTTCTTCACCCAATCAAGCGAGGTCTCACTCGATCAATGATCTCGTGCAGACTGGTCGCGGCTCCTTGCGCTGCTCCGATCACTGCGAGTTGCGGGCCGACCGATCCGAGAGCCATCGAGCCCATCATTACGGCGAAGAAGACCTGTGAGGAGTGGTTGGGTGAATATTAGAGTATCCGTGTCTTCGCACGTTCTTGTGTCACTGCGAGTGGTAAGCGAGTGAACAAAATGAAGAGATGGGCTACGCTTAGAAATTGAACGGAAGTAGATCTCACAGTGATCACAGTTCCCGGTTCCATCCACCTCCACGCGACAAAGTCCACTCCAATCCAGAATGCAAGACAGTACGAAGAGTAGACGACGAGGAATGTGCAGGCGAGACCTGAGTGAACGGTGTGCTGGAGCATAGTTGACAACCGAAATGTGTACCTAATCCGACAAGAACAGCCCTCTTGACTCCTTCCGTCTTTCCCTCCTTGAGTGCTTTTTCGTACCTGCAACTTTTCTCATCCTATCACTTTATTGATACAGATAGGTCAATCGATTCTCCGGTCGGGTACTTCATTTCCTATACGCGGATTGAACACACCGAACATTGACACGTCTCTAATCCGATAAACTCATTCGTCAATGGTGGCGAAAAGAGTGAACCTCTGCATAATCGGAGCAACCCTTTCTGAATGTTCATCAACATTAGCATAAACGTACTGTTGGTGTCCGACCACCTATACCCAGCGCCTGTGTGGCATTATTGATTGATTTTGATCGAAGATGTGCAAGTTTACTGCTGAGACGTACTGAAGAGACACTCACCTAGCCACTTCATGGTGTTGCTCGTTGAATGCGTGCACAGTCTTCACAGCAGAGAGAACTTCCTCGGCGATTCCACCAGCGATGGCGTACTTCTTTGCCTCTTTGGCGGTAGCGGCCGCTGTCCACTAAATATTTGATCTTTGATCTTTCTCATTTCCTAATGGAAAGAATCCTAGGTGTTTGCGAAATGCTTGGAAAGATTGATTCACCTTAGCGATGAATGAACCACAGATCATTGTGAATGGGGTGAGGGACATCAAGACTAGGGTTAGCCTGCAATTGGCTAGTTGCCGGATACGAATTCGGGCTCTGCATTACCTCCAATCCAGCGTGAATGCCACAATGAATCCGCCGATGAACTGAGACGCATTCGTAATGAGAAGGGACACCTTGTCACCAGTTCCTTCGCGAACTCTTTCGAGGTTACTGTAAGGAGATACGATAGGAGTGATCGATAAATTGGAAATAATGAGAGATAGAGAGCACAGAAAATTGCATTTACGGCAATGATGAAATATCTGGTTGATTCATAAGTCTTTTCCATTTTTTGGTCTCATGAATTTTGCTCGTAATTTCGTGAGCGAAGGTCCAATCAAGTCATACTCTTTTGTCATTTATGCGGGCTTGGATGCTCTATATTGAGCACGGGATCAAATCCCAGACAGCCCATTTAGACGGATACCGTTGACGGTCAAACTCAGAGCACTCGATTTT
>LS495415.1:111899-141331 GCA_900490845.1 Pristionchus japonicus
GCTTGCTCCTCGCTCCTTCAACAATTTTTTACCGAAGTTTGGGAATATTTTAATTTTTGTTATTTGTTTGAATCGATGAGGAAGGACACAAGGAGTCCGAAAATCAACCATTGCACACAATTCAGCCTTTTCCCGAGCGGCAGGAAGGCCGGGGGACACGGGGGGACACCCGGGGACACCCGGGGCGTCCAGTTTTCATGTAGGGATCCAACCGGACTGTACCTGATTGAAAAAATGTAAAAACCTTTTTGAATTTTTGTAATCATTGTTTATCGAGCAGTATTTGACGCCTGTTTTTCTTCATCATGATTTTTGTGAAATATGTAGCTTCACAATACAATTTTTGATTCATATACTCCAGGAAAGTAGGCTCGGGTGGGGATTTAATATCTTGATAACTGTGTGACGGATACTGCTGATGGAGCCTTGGTAGTTGGTCGATACGAGAACCATCTAAATAAAATAAGAGTTGTTTCGGAAAATCGAATTTTTTGAAAAGTTACCCGACCCAATCAGAGCATTCCGATAACTAGGCGTCGTTGCAATGAGAAATATAGTGTGTGCACTCGCGTGTAGCAATTGAACGCACAAGGCCGCACCCATGAGACCTGCAGAATCCGTTCGACCCGATCCAACCATCGAAATTGATAAGGCGATAATGCAATCACCTGGTGAGAACCACGACAAGTACATCGAAACGAAGTGAATGCCCATAGGCCCGATTTGTATCCCAAAGGGAATTCCGAGCTAAAAAATCGAAAACTTATTGAAATACATCAACATCACCTGCATGAGCAGAGTCTTTGTGAGGCATTTCTGCATTTGTCTCGTCTTTTCGCTCATTGAGGAACTCTGCGCAAAATGATGCCCAAGTTACAACACTCCAGAAATGGTTTTTATAAAAGTTGCCTACCTTCTTTGACAGCATTCTGAGCGTTTGCCCTACAAGGAAAGTACACCCGATCGTAGTAGCTGTTATTGCCTGCATTTCATTGTTTACTCGGTGTGTACATATAATGTAGTTTCAGGTATTCTATTATTGTCATTCTCCTAAAGAAGACACATTCAAATACCTAATCCCATAATCCCCCAATTGACCCTCTTCACTCTCGCCCTCATTTGCAAGCCAACGCCAGCCTATAAATACCCCCTCCTTTCCACCATCCGAAGTCTCTTCTCCCCTCCCCACCAGTCGCCTCGCTGGCACGTTCACTCTTCGGAGTGACGTGTGGATAAAGTCGTCTTCTTAACCCACGTCGCCATCGTTACCACACGGAAGCTCCACCGTACACCTACCGTATCTTCACCATATCCGCGACTCCAGGCGTCCCCTGGGTCTCTATTGAGTTTGAACTAGGATTCCAACCTAGTACAGGTGAAGCATTTGTGCAACTGTGATTTTGGCATAGATAAAGTAGAGACAGACAAACGAACGGAAACATAGAGTATGCTGATACTATTCAACAGCCATGATTTACTCTGCGGACTCAAAGCCAATCCACGCAAATTGCTGTTAGTATCTAGTAACACTACGAGTGACAGCTGCTTCTGAATAAGCGGATTGATTGACGAGCTCTTATTCAGTACTGACTTCCCTGAGCAAGTACTCCCGAAGCTCAAGTTTGACGTCCCAACACAAGAGAAGAGAGGCGACGAGAGACTCAAAGATCACAAAGTAGACAATGCGAATTGCGATTATCTCAATTGTCTGGAAAGGCGGTTTGTAAATTTCAAAAATCAATGAAAAATCTCACATAAATCCTTCGCTGGTTAGTCATCCTTACAATGGTTGTGTATTTGTAATGCAAAGTGGAGATGATCGCCATTCCAACTTGGATCTGCCCCTGGTATATCAGCACCTGTGATATGTTTCTTTTTTACCTTGTTTCCGCTCTTACCGGAGAGGTTTTTTTCTCAAAAAACACTTTTTATAAATAAAAATCACTTCACTCACAGCTCCGACAAACATGCTCTCCAACGAGCCACGTAGCAGCCCCAACATTAGCGTGGCCGTGAGTGGATATAAAACAACCGGGCATGCGAGAAACCCGAAAATAACGTCTGAGATGAGAATACTCAGCTGTAATGTATAGTAAGGACTTTCAAATTGCATTTCTACCACATAATACTGTCTGTCTGACAATAACCTGGATAAGTATCAAATATCTCGCCAATGGCCTCCCAGCTGCCGGAGTTTTGACGACCATCAAATATATGACGAGCACGCAAAGTATGATTGAAATACCGCCTGGTGTATGGAAAATGTCGAATAAGTTGGCTCTAACAGCAAATTATAATAACCGGTTGTGTGCTGATATATTGGTGTGAAAGAAATCCAGAAAAGATCGAGAGTAAAATTGACCATTCTGAAAAAGCATCTCTTAGCAAGTTGATAAAATATCAAGGAATAATCGAAACTTGTAGTGGGCGATTTACATGAGGACTACTTTCTCAACATGCTGTGAGTGAATCAGCTGCGTCTTCATCGTCCAATAGCACCTGTTAATCGCTTTGGACAGCGGCGATATCGAGTGAAGCGAATTGCACTTTAGAGCAAATAGTTTTACATATATTTACGAGAAGGCTTATGAAAAGAATCGAGAAAGTGTTGGAAAATTTTACCATGCGTTATTATTTTGGAACTTCGATTTGAAACTGGATATTTATTCAAGATTCAGTGATCGCTTCCAGGCCTCAGCTATCTCTCTTGTCATTCGTTTGATGGCTTATTAATCACATTCCTTCGCTTGTTTTGTCTCTTAGCTGTATATCACAAAACATTTCTCTGATTTTCAATCCGTCTAACCGTAGCGGAGACAAGAGCGTGAAGAATGTCTGCCCAAATAAATAGTATTTTCATAGCGCTAGAAGAGAATGCAACTAGTTATGAGGTAAACAAGCATCGAAAGAAAAGTCAACCTCAATGCCCTACTCACAAACTCAAGTACCGATTGTTTTAAAATGTTTATTCCTTTAAATGCTATTTGCTGTTTCACAATTCTGATGGATATTCCTGGACAGTAGGCTCGTGTAGGGATATACCTTTAATGTCGTGATAGCTGTGAGGTGGACGTTGTTGAAGTAGCATTCGTAGTAGGTCGATATGAGATCCATCTAAAATATCATTTGGAGGGTTGTCTTCACCCAATCCCTAAACTACCCTATCAGAGCGTTTCGATAACTTGGCGTCGTTACGATGAGAAAGATGGTGTGTGCACTAGCATGCAACAATTGGGCACACAGTGCAGCGTTCATGGAACCTGCAAAACGGTCAGAACAAAAGCAATAAGATAATACTGCAAAACCTGGTGAGAACCATAAATTAACCATTGAAAGGAAGTGAACGCCCATTGGGCCGATTTGAATGCCGAAGGGGATTCCGAGCTAAACATACGTGTGATTTTTTTCAAATTATCGCCAAATCACCTGCATGAGCAGTGTTTTCGTCAGCCGTTTCTGCATTTGTCGCGTTTTTTCGCTCATTGAGGTAGTCTGCGGAGAGGGTTTGTTTACGCTAATATTTGGATTGCATAGCGGAAAAAGTGACCTTCTTAGAGAGCATTTGAAGCGTCTTCCACACGAAAAAGATGCAGCCGATCGAAGCTACGGTTATCGCCTGTATTTGGAACTGATGGACTTTGGAAAAAGAACGGATATGTTTCGTTCATTCTATAAATTTGATAGCCTAACGCAGAGTTGGTGGTTGGGGTTGATGGTGCGTAAAAATCTTTCAGTGAATCCTAAAGTGCACAACGTTTTACTGAACGACGCCTTTAAGAAAACGGCGATCACGCCTTCAGAACCGTTTCCAATGAAAATGATGGAATTTGAACCGATATTTTTGCTCCGAAATGCATGAACCCTCACATGTAACATAAGAATCAGGTGAGAATGTATGAACCCGGGAACTAGATTTTTCAAACCCAGTTGGAATTGACCATATTATGGTGGATACATACCCTGGTGACAAGGATTCGAACTATCCGGTCAGCGAGTCCCACAGCCAGCTTTTAGGGATTTTCCGGCTCTAATATGGCTATTGCGTATCTCACGGCCCAGTAGAGCTAGAAACTTGTTCTACGGCTCAAAATACGCGCAAAAATCGCCACCACGCAGGAGACTTGAACGGAACTTTTTTTCCCATGAATCGAAAGAAGAAGTAGGCGTGCGTATAATAAAAAAATTTTGGCCGATTTGGAGATAGGCTTTTTGTGCAAATCGTTATCGAAGGTGCTGAATGGGGGTAAAATCAACGTTTTCATGCATTGCTCTACTTTCCGTTCATGGTATTTCAGGCAAAACCGGTTAAATAGTATTTTTACATCTCCATGCGAACATTTATTACTATTAGACTGGATTCCGCCACAGTCATTTTTGGACCAAATCCATGAACCCGGGGCCATGGTCCAAAAGTGAGTGCGAAAGTCATGGTGGAGGAACTTCAGTTACTACGTGCCAATGCATAGTACACCAGCCTAGTTATTTACCGTATCTCGAATTACCGAAATACGGTTATAGTAAAGTGACTTTTTTCAAAATGTTTGCATAAAAGTCAGTTGACGATTCCACGGCTGGCAGATTACGGTAATTCGGGTTACAGTGAATCACTGGGCTGGTGCACGATACATTGACACATAGTAACTGAAGTTCCTCCAACATGACTTTCGCACTCACTTTGGACCATGACCCCGGGTTCATGGATTTGGTCCAAAAATGACTGTGGCGGAATCCAGTCTATTAGTAATAAATGTTCGCATGGAGATGTAAAAATACTATTTGAGCGGTTTTGCCTGAAATACCATGAACGGAAAGTAGAGCAATGCATGAAAACGTTGATTTTACCCCCATTCAGCACCTTCGATAACGATTTGCACAAAAAGCCTATCTCCAAATCGGCCAAATTTTTTTTATAATACGCATACCTACTTCTTCTTTCGATTCATGGAAAAAAAGTTCCGTGCAAGTCTCCTGCGTGGTGGCGAAAATAATTTTTTTTCAAAGACGAAGTTGGTTTTCCAACCATAACTTTTTCGAAAAAAATCGAAAATTCGATTTCTAAAGAAATTCTCGTTTCTCATATTTTTGCGCGTATTTTGAGCCGTAGAACAAGTTTCTAGCTCTACTGGGCCTTGAGATACGCAATAGCCAGGTTAGAGCCGGAAAATCCCTAAAAGCCGGCTGTGGGACTCGCTGACCGGATAGTTCGAATCCTTGTCACCAGGGTATGCATCCACCATAATATGGTCAATTCCAACTGGGTTTGAAAAATCTAGTTCAGGATGAGGCTGTTTTTCATACATTCTCTCCTGATTCTTATGGTAAAAGGAAAAAGCTGTCCGCTTTGAAATCTATGCTTTGGTTTGTTACCACTTGCCCTAAGTTCACATTCTGGACTGCTGAGAAAAACACACCATAGTGTAGAGCAACGCGACAGTATTTCTCAGTGCCGAGATCCTTGGTGGTGAGTAAGCAACCCCACGTAAATCGTCATTCATTTCGAATAGCTCGGCGAATGACACCTGGTTCTGAATGAGCAGATCTAGTGTTTTGGTTGAGAGTTTGTACTGACTTCCCGGATCAAGTACTCCCGCAGTTCCACCATGTTATCTCTACTGAAGAGAAGCGCACTCGAAGATGACAAAGTAGAACAGGCGAATGGCGAATATCTCAACAGCCTGTGGAAAGAGGTTCAGTTTATTTCGAAAAGTTTCTCAGAAGTAAATTTTTACCAGAATCCTCCTGCTATTCGTCATCCTTACAATTGTCGTGTACTTGTAATGCAACGTGAAGATTATAGCCATTCCCACTTGAATCTGGCTCTGATATACCAGCACCTGCGACATTTTGTGTTTGTTGCCTTAGAGTTCATTGGAGTACTATTTTTTCGAGAGTAAAAAAGCTCTGAAATTTTCCATTCACTAACTATTCCGATGAACATGCTTTCCAATGAGCTCTTCAGGAGTCCTATCATAAGCGAAGCTTTTAGAGGATATAAAAGAATCAGGCAGACGAGAAACCCGAAGACAATGTCGGACATGAGAATACATAACTGAAATGTCGAATTTTTGATTCGATAGAAATTACACCGTGCATCACCGTACACATAGAGCTTGCAAACGTTATAATGAATAATTTTCTAAATTCGCGCCAACAAAAAAGCAAGAACCTGAATGAATATCAAGTATCGTGCTAGTGGTCGGCCAGCTGACGGAGTTTTGACAATCATCAAATACAGACCGAGTACACAAAGTACGATTGAAATGCCGCCTGGTGCAATTATACATTTTGATAAGTCAACGTTAAATGAATACCGGTAGTGTGCTCGTAAATGGGAGTGAATTTTACCCAGAAAACATTAATTGTTATGTTGACCATTCTGAAAAAAATGATAGAACATGCCAGAAAATTCGAGTCTTGTATCGTGGTAAACATTCGAACTACTTTCTCAACATTTTTGACTGAATCACCCGCATTTTCATCATCGGACAGCACCTGAAATTCGACATGATTCCATCATATTTTATTCGTTTTTTTAAAGATGAAAATGATGCTTGTAGTGATGCTACAAATTAATTGTCACGAACTGTCTACTTGTATTGCAAAACATCTCCACGAAAGAAAGAAGAGCGCTGGACATTTTTATTACGTTTTATTTATTTCGGATAGATGAAATGTAAGCAGTCGTAGGAGATATGTGAGAAGAACACGCTTGTAAAGCCCGTTTGAATTGCTTGGCCAATTTGCCGAGATGAATCGAAAATCAGCTATTTCTTGAACATTTTTTGTCCGTTCAATAGCTTGGATGGATTGGGAAGGGAACTCTTCATCTCCTTTACGCATCGATCGAGTTCGAGCCGGTTGAGGTCCAGCTTCGTTGTCACCGCGAAACTGCAATGAAATTATTTAGAACTGTTTACTCGCTCATCAATATACTTGTATGCCTCTATTATTATAAACAATGTCAAGATATTAAAACACAATTTTCAACAATCATTCCAAAGAAAGTGACCGCTCACCTGCCCTCGAGTATCTCCAAACTGAGCTTGCTCGGATCCAGCCCGCAAGCCGGGGATATCCTCACTCCCTTCCCGTAACTCAGCTCCTCGATGGCGTTCTTGATCTCCGGCCACATCATGTCCAGAATCATGCCTGCAAGTATGACATGGGTATCAGTAGACCAAGACGTTATGGTTGAATGAGTATTCCATATTGTTGGTGATTTCATTTAACTGCATTACTACCAAGGAGCATACAGATTTTTTTCCATGAAAATCAGTTCACAATGCCTCAAAACTCCAAGTCACCGTACCTCTCATCAGATCCTGCATGAACAGCGCCCAATTCTTGGGGAAGGCGCCCTTCTCCATCTCGATGGAAGTGTCCTGTAGTTGGACTAGGGTTCGGAGGATGCCGTTGTCGAACGAGGGACTGCAATGAATGGATACAGTGAAGATTTCGATTGCGATTCCCATTGATGCTTCTGGCTGGCACTTAGCATGGGCAGATTACAAGTAAATGGACACCTCTTACCGAATCTCCGCATTGATCGTAAGCGTGAAAGCGACGAAGACCGAGGTCACGTTCTTGTCGGGGTTGACCACTCGGAGATTCACGTTGTCTCTTCTACAAAGCAGGAAAACTTGATCAGCGAGTTTGCGGTTCTGCGCTGCAGACACAAATGCTACCTCGATCGGATACTATCTAAGATCAAAGATCATCGGTACTCTTGGAGTTCACCGGAAGAGTGTCTATCCATCATAAACCCCGACCACCAACCCTACTTATGGCAATACGAATGAGTGAAACACGTCCATTCTTCCGGGGAACTCCATAAGTGCCAGATCTCACTTCTCCAGCACGAAGCTGCTGTTCGTCGCCTGGATCGTCGGTTGTCCCTTGGCAGTCACATTGACGAGGAAGTAGCACTGGGAGCAGAGAGTGGAGAGAAAGTCCCTCGAGTCGGGTGGAATGACGGGAGATGAGAGAGGAATGGACTCCTCCATCCACGGGAAGTCCCACTCGACCTGCAATTATCTATCTACTCTCATTTTCTACGTTGCGCGGTGTGAGCGGATCCCGTTACATTTTTGTTCATTGCAATAATCGCACAACGCATGGATACAGTTTGAGCGAAGGAAGCGATAAACGGCAGCAGCAATTTACTACATGTTTACCTTGACGTTCATTCGATAGCTTTGACTACATGTGAATAGAAATCGCGATTTCCCAAGTTTGATCATTGTTTCCTCCTCAACAAGGGAGCAATGATTCTCACGGTTTCCTAGATGAAAATCCCATGGAAAAACAAGCTGCATTACGTTATTGAGAATACTGTCAATATCCTGTATTTTGCTTGCTCGAATCATTGTGTTTTCCACTTCGACAGACATGACTGTCAGCACGTGGGCAACAACAGCTCGAATCATCGTTCCATTCGAAGGTTGATCACCATTTTTTTTGTGTGCAAGAACATGATAATCATATTTCTTCCAGCGTTATTGGGCATTGTTCTCAACGGCGCTCTTTTCGTGTTTCTACATCGAAGTGAGATCGGAAAAACTGGACGGCTTTATATAATTTCAAGCATGATAACGGCGGGGGTTGGCTTCTACACCTCTCTGTTGCTACTTATAGTACAAGAAGTGATCTCAGTTCATTTTGCGGCACGGTCATTCAAAGTTTTCAGGTCCCAACGTTCCTTAACAACTTAGCCGCTCTGACCCTGTATGGCCCGATACTTTTCTATGTACCCGAGAGAGCTACAGATATTCTCGCTGCCGCATTTTTCACGCAAATTCACTCCATGTGGCAGGTATAAAATAGATTATTTGCCTTTTTTAAAAATATTTTCGCTGATAATTCCCGCTCCATCGATTGTTCAGTGGATGTCTCTGTCAAAGTATGAATCTGACTTTCTCCTGATTTAAAGTTCGTTGATAGGCCTACTTCGAATTACGGGCATCGTCTTCTGTATGCTTACGCAATGCCTCTCATTTTCTACGTAAACTCAATGGTTCAACTTAATCACTGCTCTCTTCCAAGCATCACTTCTTTTCAGTACTTCATGTATCATACAATTCCGGATTGTTCACTAAGAAACGAATTAGTCAGAAATATATATGAGCTGCATGGAACCGATCTGAGGCATTATCACATGTACGGCATGCGGTTGAAAAACGAGGTCGGTCGTTACTGAGACTTTCTTCTCTCGGCAATTTTGAGACTTTCAGTTCGGTATTGACCTCCAGGACGTAGCATTATTTGACATCTTGTCATCCTACCTGGCCTCGTATGGTATATTCATTTACACTGCCGTTCAGGTAATGGAGAGCCTGCTCAGAATAGGCTTTCCTAAAAGTGTGAGATTTACGCACTTTAGCTCTAATGATGCGCATAACTCTTTCACTTTAGAGTAATATCTCTCATCTGAAAGAGTTGGTCGGCTGACTGAGATTTTCACCATTCGCAGATTCGAAATCACCTGCGAGGTCTTGGATCAGTCGCTAGTACGCAGGCCTCACAAATGCAGCGGCGATTCTTTCTCATTCAAATCGCTACGGTTTTGTTAAATACTTGATATTGATATTAATCAAAGTATCCGAAGGTGCTCATGCCACTCGTTTTGCTCTCGCTGCCATTGGAAATTGTGGTATTGACGGCAGCTTTTGGGGCGAACCTCGCCAACTTCTCAATGATTCTAGTCTACTCTATCTGGCTCTCGCCCAGTGCCACAGTAAGAATTGAATGTTATCATATGTTTTTAATATCGATTTCAGGCATGCCTACTTCTATTTTTTTGTTACGAAGTCAGCACGCAAGCGGAGTCTCAAAATGGCCAGATCGAAAGTTTGAATATTCAAAATACGGGGAGTTATCAGAAGAATCTCAGATTGCGCCGACTGCGAATTTGACCAGCAAATCGTCGAAAACGACTGAATGAACGAACTCTTCTTATGCTATTCTTGTTATTCTCAACTACTCTACTAAAATTTGAAAATTGATCGTAGTCTTTTTCCTCCATTTCTAACCGTACCTGACTAATCAGCTCGTTCAATATTCCGTCCTCGATCCACACAGTGACCATGTCATCTCCCCTCAGTTCCATGTCGAAGATGGTCGAGTTCGCTTCAGTCATGACCTCGACGGACTCGTCATTACTCTGGAATGATTGTCTTCACAATTTTTCCTGCTTTTCTCGCTTTCGTTTCTTTCTTACCTCATGAACAACAATGCTAAAGCGAGAAATCTATTCTCAGACACAAAAGGTAGAAAAGCTGCCAAAAATTGCTTCATCAACTCACGATCCGCTTGTTCCACTCGATCTGCACGAGCACTCTCAGCTGGTGCATGTCCACGTCGATGCGCTGCAGGCGGTAGAAGAGGGCGGTTTGCTCCTGAAACACATTCGATGAAGTACAGCCCAAACAGCCCACAGACAACAGACATTAGACATTAGAACAGCTGACATCAGCACAGCCCAGCCCAAACCATCGACAAAAAGGTTTTGAAATCGTATTTTAGAGAAGAGCTGTCTGTTAGAAAAGCTATTAGAAAAGAGCTCATGAAACACATTCTCGAATGCTCACGATTCAAACTATCTGATAACCGTATTCAAAGGTCACCTACAGTAGAATGGGAACCGTAAAAGAAAAAATCATACCTGCGCCAGGAATTTCCTCGCTTTCGGCGGCAGCAGCGACTCGACCGGGAACTTCCTGTAACATTTACTTATCTCGCGAAGTATTAATTTTCGAATAAAAATGCACCCCATGCCAAGACAACAGTTCACCAACGACTCTTTCTTGCATAATGAAACAACTCACATGACATTGGTGTGATTCAGCTGGGCGAGGTGCTCCGCGAGGATGCCGCAGAGGGCGGAGTCGAGGGCCGGCGAGAGCATGTACCCCATGAGAGAAGCGCCTGAGACAGGTGAGTTTCATTAGTCAATGCGATGCGAGCCTCTTCTTATTGCCATGAGTTACATCAACGATTTCTTTCCCCTGGTCTTCGGAAAAAGTCCCGGAAACGGGGTTATGATAGCGTTGCTGAAACCGTAGAAAGTGGAGAGTATAGGAAAACTCACCCGCATCCGCCAGCCAGTGGTTAGACGCCCCGGCGGACAGCGAAGGCGAGGAGAGGTTGCATCTCTCGAGGGAGAATGATGACTGATCCAACTGCACACGCACCTCGCCGCGAGGCAACTGAACGTTATGCTTACGAATCTCCAATGCGAATAATCTTCAGAATTGTCCAAAAACAGTGAATGTGTTGAATGCAGTCATTAGAGTGAGTCGCTTCATTGGATTCCGTGTATTACTAAGCTCGGGTCTTAGTCTGGCTTTTTGTTTTTATCTAAAAATTGCGACCTACCTGTACATCCAACTCGATCGCCTGGTCGTCCAGTCCCAAGGGCCACATCAGATTCGTGAGATTGGCAGAGGTGAGAAGGGAGAACTGATCCACCATCACGTGAACCTGGAAATATCAATTTTAGTATTACGACGCTTTTTGATTAGGTGAACATTTTGATCAATATTTTAAGAATTCTGGACAGACATATTGTGGCATGGCAACATTGTAGTATTCGCGATTTTTCATTATGACCTGCTTTCTACATTCAACAAGAGAGGCACAACAAGTATCTCATTCAACGATTTCCTGCGAACAACGGGTCGTTATTTTGTCCGAGAAAACTATTACTCCAAATCACCATTACAACCAACTCTTTCGCCCTTCCCAGGTAGTAATCGTGGGTAATTTCACCATTCCAAATAGGATTAGCCTCCCTTGCCTCATCTATCGCGAACTATCGTCTAGATTGCGAGAATCATGTACTGCTTACTTCATCTCGATGAAAGTGCAGGGATAAGTTCCGATAGCCTATCCGATTGGCCAAATCGATCCGAGCGAGAGGACCGAAGGTTGGCCCTTCTGCAGTCTTGAGTAGTACCTGGAAGAGATCGATTACCAATTCTGCTAAGTTCAGTTTCAAATGCGCTCATTCATGCGAAAAGTACTATCTTTGTTGCGATTCCCCAATTTTGAGCTGGTCATGAGATCCTTTGGAATATCTCTCTAACTCGCCGCAAACCGGCCCGGATCGCCATATGATCGGAAGAGGAGATTTCATCTGCCGAATCTCGCCCCGTTGTTGCGCAATTGTGCCAAAACAACACAAAGTGAGGAGGAAAACGTGAAGAGAGTAGAGGTACTCGCTCATCACCTGACTTACTCTTGTTGTATGTTCGCTTCTCTTACTCCTCAGTTCACAGCTGGGAGGAAGCAAGCTATCCCTACCGGTTTCACACCCAGAGAGAGACCGAACACATGCAAAGTTAAGACAGGAGCCAGTACTGCAGTCCGAAAATCACTCTGATCGGTCATTTTCGCATTCGTTTTATCGAAACTTTTCAAAATAACAGTTGTGAAAGCCGGGAAATCACCGACCTCAACATATCGCGGCTCTGCGAGCGTGATCCTCGCCGCGTGTCGGAGCAGTTGCGAGGCGGCCGCATCACCTGTACAAATTGATCGATTTTCGAAAAACAATCGCGCGGCGCGCCACGCCGCCGCGCACTTACCCAATATTGCCGACAGCTGAGAGCCGCTGGCCAGCAGCGGCAGCAATAAGAGCGGGAGGAGGAGCATCGGCTATGGGCGTTTGGCAAGGAACAAGCAGGAGGGAAGAGAGGGAGGAGGGAAGGGAAGGAAAGGAACCAACCACACACTAGATCGCTGCTCGCCCCTGCGCAGTGAGTGAGATGGTATGTCTCTCCCTCGCTCCTCTCCTCCTTTCACTCGCTCTCTCCTCACTCCCGGCCGCGTTCGCCCTTGGCCCGAATCAGCATGCGCACTCTGCCTCATTGGTTCAGTCCGGAAGGCAGAGGAGATTCTCGACGGCTAGTCTCACGCCCTCCTTCGACTTCCACCCCCTACTCTCCGGCTTGCCGGCCCAGAATGCCTCCGGAGTCAGAGTGCGACTGTTCCCAAGAGGAGTCGAGGCACTGAATCTGGTAAGTAGAGGGATATCGGCGACCTTGATCTAACTCCCATTGCTCCCAACCGATGGATGAATAGAAGGTGACCGGTCAGATGAGAGAGAAGGGAACACCTCCAGCTGTCAGGAAGCTATTTGTTGCGTAATACGCGTGGCCACCCGGGGTTGTTTGGCTCTCCTCGTTTTGCGTGATCTCTCGCCTGTCTGACTAGGGAAATTGCTTGGAATTAGAGAAGCTGAAGGAAGGGTTATTTTGCAATTTTTTCAAATGTTTGAGCGGTCGTATCTTACGAATGAAATGGGAAATGTAGGGAAGAGTTGATTCCAATCTATTCCAAAACCATTCAGGATCATTTTTCACTTTTGAACGGGCAAAAATGTTTACATCCTTCCTTGTTATTCAAAAACCCTTCCTTCCAACTGCGTGTTTTTACACATTTTCCTCTTTTATCGCTCTAATATGCTAATGGGTTGAGGTATTATCATGCATAATAGTTTAAATCGAAGGTCAGTATGGTCCAAACATAATCTATGCTATAAACTCGTGCGCTCAATTTTCCCCTATTTTTACGAAGGCCTAGTATGTTTCTCTCACCCCTTCCTTCAGCTTCTCTACTTGGAATGCATGGCCAGAGATGTTTTCGAAGGCTCTGAATGGATGCATTCAAAACGCGTTGACGTTCTAGAAATGGATGTGATGCTAGACATGTGATTGTTCATCCCGATAGAAACAGCGATCAATCACGTGCGCTGATTCATAATTACTTCGCTAATTACCACACCCATTAGAAGCTCGTTTGTATCGGGGTATTGTCACACCTTGATTCATTCATGTAGATTGCATTCAACAACGGGCTATTCGGCAAACCAAAGAACGAATTCTAATCACGAAACAATTACAGGTAGCCTCAAACCTACTTGCCACTCAACTTCCCAAGATTTTGATTCCAAATGTGGAACATCGATTACCTTCAGATCAAGGAGTCATCAATATCTCCAAGGTTTGTAAACCTTTATTCATCATCACAATTCGCATGTGAAATCACCTTACATGGACTTTCACTTTCCCAGAACACTCTTTATCTTATCAATCTGATAGAATGGCCTCGGAACATCAATCACATCGATTTGTCTAACGGTCTTTTCATCCGTTTCTGATTGCAGATCCGCATGTCTCGCTTCAAGCGTGCCTCAGTCCACAATATTTCAATGAAGGCGCCGAATCGGGTATTGTGGGAGATGCGCAATGTCGATATTGGGTGAGTCTTCAGCCATTTAAATCTGCAAAAAATATAGTCTTTGTTCCTTTATATTTCGCCTTACTCAATTATTTCGAGTCGTCTCATAAAAAAGGATTACCTCAAAGTAGTTCCGCGTTCTTTCTCTCATTTTTCTTCCCTGCACACAGTTCACAGAGTCCAACACCATTTCAACTTTCCTCAAAATACCCGTGGATCTCACCACTCATTCCTGGCAGCTGCCCTAATCTCCCTCCCTAATCCTCGCCTCATTCTTTCAACAGCACGCGCTATTCAAGGTTGCGTAAGCGCATTTTGGGCAGTAGATAAAGCGTGAGAGAGAAGAGAAGACGCTGTAGTTCCTGTTGTATTGTTTGCTGAATGGAACCGGGAGGACGTTTTGGTATGCAAATTCTCAAAAAGGCCGAGCATATTTGTTAGGAGCTGATTGTTCATGTGTGGCTTGAGAGAAAAATTCCAGGCATTTCCCCTCCTCAGTTATTCTGACAATACGATTGTTCGGAAGAAAGAATGAATTTTAAAAGGTTTCATCATAAAGATCACTAAACTTTCCAGATTAATCGGTGACCTCTCCGGTAATACCAACATCGTCGTTCCACTCGAACTAACTGGAGAGGCAGAAATCCTGGCTGAGGGCCTCGATCTGACCATCGAATCAGAAATTGAGAGATCGCCTGAGGGATCCGCCAGAGTGCAGACACTGTACTGTGCTTCGTCGATTAGAGGTGTTGAGGTTGGTTATATTTCCTTTTCGTGATTCTTCGAATTGCCCTTGTCCAGGGCTAGCTGCCTTGTGATGGTTTAGTCACTTTCGTTTCTTTCGTTCGCTAGCTACTTTACGCTAGATGCCAGGCGAGCAGTCATATTTCATAGCTAATTATTCTCATCAAACGTTTCTCGATCGTTAAACCACGTTGTTCCCTTTGATCTCGATCATTACGCGCCGGCAAGGTTGCATGCGTGACACGGGCAAAAACAAGTGCAAAAACGTCGAGATAATCATCCCTCTTACAGGTTATAAATCACAACGGCGGCGTTTTCGGCCTCGCTGTAACCGTATTCAAGGTTGGGATTACTGTAAATAATTATTATTTTTCGGTTTTGTCATTTTTTGAAATCATCGTAACGCTTGATGGAAAGTCCGGTACTAGTTTAGGCATACAGTTGTCCTTTGCATGCCTCCATTCTATTAGGAGTTCCGCTTTCAAACGACTCCTAATGCATACAAGAAAGTTCCATTAGACTGAATGAATGGACAGTTGTTTTGCGTGGAACCAAACCGCTGCCGCTTCCGTTTTCCCTCTTTCGCCCCCTATTGATCCATGCCCTTCCTCTATTCTCTTCCCTAGTGCCCCTCTCGTTCCATTCTCTCACTCCCATTGGATCTCGTTTCCCACTTTCACTTCCTGCCCTTCTTCCCTTCTCCTTTCGCCCCCGTGTCAAGAAATACCCCCTCAGGGGCTATTTATAAACAAAAAAACGATGGAATATTGATCAAAATCACAAACGACGATTTCGGTAATGAATTTTTCTAAGGATAGAAGAAAGTTGGGTAAAACTTGAAATTTCAGGCAGGAATCGGTGAAAATGTCCGCTCGATGCTGGAAAGAATCATCTGCAAGGAGATCAAGAAGTACGTCGATGATGATCTGAACGCGAAACTGGCTGAGGTGAATCTTCTCATCGTGTAGAATCGAGTGGAATCCGATTCCACTTCGACGATTGTTGGTGTGGCCACATGTTGTTATGTGTAGTATTGTTTCACACCAACTCTACTTAGTAGCCGGTCATAGAGTTTGATCAGGCTATTGGCAGCAACTCCAGCTTGAGTGCGTGTGTCAAGTGGTCCAGAAAAGGAAATGAGTGGAAGAGCATCTTGTGTGTATTACTACCTTGACCAACCACTTCCTGATCCGGGCAGGAAATGTGAGAAAGCGTGTGGATAAGGCATTTAGGGAGCGAGTGTGATGTGGTCGATGCATAAATAGTGTTCATCTCAGGTCCAAACCAAGAGTCCTCTCTCAAATGCAGTTCGGCTCAACTCGCTGAAGGCTAAGGATCTGCACTCGAGAGACACGAAGGGCATCAGCTTCACCAACTTCTTCGACAAGGTTAGATTCTGTTTCCGTTGATGTAATTCGAAAAGGATTGCGTGCGGGATGTGGGAGTGTCTTCATGATCATGCGATACGGACAAATGCCGCTGGTATCTCGTGAAAAGCGTTCTTTCATTGCAGGACTTCAGCTCGGACTTCTACATCGACTATCGGTATGTTTCCGTTTCCGACTTTGTCATTCCATTTCCTTCTCGCTTGTAAACTCGAATTCACTGCAAAATAGCATGTCCGTTGTTGCAAGAGTAGAACAGTATCGTTTCTGCTACCATTTACTCTTTGATTTACTACCTATTCTCCTGCTAACCGGAACGTAAAACGGTCCGAGATTGCGAACTGCGATTTATGGCGTTTGTGCGTGTGTTCTCTCACTAGAGATTGCCTATCTTTTCGAGAACAATTACTCGTTACTGGTATCGTCACTCTAGAAATACGATAGGGACTTGGATTTATGGTAACATTTGTCGGAGCAGGTGACATACGATCTGATCTTTGATCTTTGATCAGGTTGAAGGAGAGCCCGCAATGCGGCGCTAATGTGATCGATCTCGGCTCGTCGGGAGAGATCTCGTACAAGGTTGGTCAACGAGATCAGCAGCTAAAGGAGAGAGGAGAGAGAGATGACTCGTTCGGGACGATAAAATAGATATAATGTCAAGCGCAGAGCAGTGGACACGCTCTTGCATACCGTGACTTATGAGTCAGACACGAGATTTGAGATAGAGAGGCCACAATAATACAATGCACTGAGAAGATTATTGCGACCACGAAATTGCAGGGTCTGGGCGACACTCCGTTCGGTCCCGTGTCCATTCCTCCTCCCGAGGCGGAGAACAACGAAATGCTCGCCCTCTCTTTGAGTGACTTCGTCCTGAACTCACTCTTCTACCATGCGTACAAGTACGTTTCAGATCAAATAGAAGCTAAACGATGAGCATATGAAAAATATTGAAATTCATCAAATAACTGCTAAACAGTGAAAGTCGGATAATTTTCCAGACAGCGCAAGCTCCGAATCTTCCTCGACTCTCAAACTAAAGGAGCCGAATCAATGCTGCGGACCAAGTGTGACGGCGGCTTCTGTCTGGGTGATCTGATCCCGCAACTAGGAGAGGTATTCCTTCATTGTCTCTAATTACGGAAGAATGCAAGCAAGCATTCACAATGATGTTCAGAGTATGCATGAATATACCGGAAACATTCATGCTTTCAGGCCTACCCCAACTCCACGCTGGCCATGTTGTTCTCCGCTACTCGATCACCTGCTGCAATCTTCAGCGAGCGGAATGGAGGTGAGTCCAATCTCTCACACATTCACCATTGATTTCGTAAATCTTCGGGAGAGAAAATTTATTTCGGTGAATTGAACAGAGATTTTGCTCTGTTTGAATTTTATTGGATTCGAGAAACCACTTTGCAGGTATTCTCTCGATGCGTCTGGGCGGTCTTCTCGCCTTCTACGTCGAGGAATTGGGCAGGAGGAGGCAGATCGCACTGTTCAATGTGGATGTGATCGTGTCGGCTCAGCTGTCTATCGTCGTGAGTTACTCACCTGAAATTATCTACGCCCGGGAGCAGAAAAAGGTATCAAAATCGTATCATTACGCACTGCGCCACAAGAGGCTTCTCGACTTCGAGATACCATGAAATATTGTTATGAATAGAAAATAGTGATAACTCCGATGTATTTTTGCAAAATCGGATTCACTTTGCAGAAAGGCAACATCCGCGGGACAATCACTTTGGATCGCTTCGATCTGGTGAAGAAGTACGGAGAGTTAAGGATCACCAAGGAGGTATTGTTGAATCACCATACTTTAATTGTGAAACTCCATTCTGATTATTAAGGTGCTGGTGTTGTATTTTCTCACATTCATATGGAAAAATAAACGAGAGAAAAATAATTTGAGGAGTTGGACGACATTGCCATTCTCTCCTCTCAATTCATCGAGGGCATGCTGAATGAGCTGTTCGCCACTGGATTCCCACTGCCCGTACCTCAAGGTTTGTTCAAAGTCGAATCGTCTACAGTAGAATATATGAGCCGTATTTTATCCCTTCAAACAATAAACTTCAGAAGAAATGATGTCATGTCGTCAAACATTCGCCGTAGTCTCAATCTGGCGGCCAAGCTAGAGCAATTGAAAATGATATCAAGAATTGTTCCTGTGTTCTTCATTTGTTCCTCTTTCCAGTCCTTCACCTCGACAATCTCCACCTGAAGATCCGGAATCGACACGTCGTCCTGTTGACTGACTTCTCTGTGGATGAGCTGAGGCTGAACAGGATAGCCTCAGCCGCTCTGTTCCCATTCATTCCCAAGGTATACTCGTTGATTGTCGATGATCGTCCTTCTCCCTAGAAGACTGTGCCTTTTGAATCCAAGTTGAAAACAACCTTTGCAGTCCCCCAACGCGCCCTCCATCTCCTCCCTGCTGGACGTGGAGCCGGAGCAGACGCGAGTTGATGCATCAGCTAGAGTTGCTAGGTTGCAGCTGCAGCCGCAGCAGTCGCCTCTGCTACAGCAGCATGTGAGGCCGATTGATACGCAAAAGACTTGAAATCGAACAAATTCGATAAATTATGTCACTAATATTTTTTTTCAGCAGCCACAACAACAGCAACCGCAGCAGATCCAGCCACTGCAGCCGGTCCTGCAACTCGTCCGACCGGGGGCGCCTATTCCGCGCTCCGTCGTCTACGTGCAGCCGCGGCAGTTGCAGCAACAATATCATCAACACATCATAGTCAGGGACGGCTTCGTTAGGAGGAGAAGGTTCCATAGTAGATAGACAGATTCTTACTCCTTTTATCATACCCTCAGAAATAGTGTCAGAGTTCATTAGTAAATTTCTGTGATTGTATCTCAAACGTGATGCGGGTTTAGCGTCGGCGGGAAACTGAATCACTGATTGTTTGCCTTATTTATTCTGAATTCTCGGTGAGACCGATTCTCCTCTGCCCGACACCAGTGAATACATGTGATATCTCGAGCATGGCTCTCTGTCAATCAATAAATTATGATTATTTGAATTCTGTCGCACAACAATAGCTCCTTACATAAAAGGCTTCGAAGAACATCAATTCTCATAAAATCAAAAACACCCAAAATACTGCAGGTGTTGAATGGTTTCCGCTCATCACCACTTTTCATACTGATTCAGTACGGATCATGTTGCAAGCTTTGCCTAATCGCTTCGTTTGATCGAGAGCAGATCCGATCTTTCGGACATTTCGCGTGCTCTCGCATACGCTTCCTGCGAGGTCCAAAAAGTGTTGGTGCGTAGCATGAATGCCTTTTTTGAAATGTGTATCAAATGAATCTCTCACGAAATTGCAGTCTTGCGCGCATATTTGCTTCAGATAATGCTTCAGATTACAACTGTTTTAGCTCATGATGATTCGGTGGGCTTCGATATTCGTCTCTGCGGCACTCGTCTTACTGATGTGGCAAAGTTTCCACGTGGTAAAATTTTTCCTGTTCCTCCTACTAGACTTCGAAATCTTTCTCTATTTTTCTCTCTGTTCGATCAAATCGTAAGGGAAAGAAAGTAAGATCAAATCGAGAGAAAGTAAGAGGGTTTGAAGTCTACGAATTCGAAGTTCCAATAAAATGACTGCCTCTGTTTTAGTTGACCCCGGCATCAACAAAAATTTTCTACGAAACTCTACAAGAAAAGATAACGGAGAACCTGCACAACCCCGAATACATCGTCCCCATCAGGCTAGTTTCTATTGTTGAAAAGTCAAAAAAGAAAGAAGTCGAATTTTCAGCTCGAAAATGCCCTCGAATAAAGAGAATAATGGCTCTCTTTCCATAAATACATAATATACACGTCAACACATCTTAAATACTTAGCCCTCCTCCTCATCGACTGTTCTTGCACGATTTTGTTGCTTTTTTACGTGTATAAATCCGATTTTGTCAATTAAAGAATTCACGGAAGCGGATGAAAACAAGGGTAGTCTCTAGTAACAAATGCACACGTGGATCCGACAACGCTCACACCAAACATCAGATAATATCTAGTCAACCAGTCATTCGGCAAAGTATTGTGAAGAGTTTACTGCTGAAAATAGATTTATGAGCTCTGTAATTATTGCTCCATTCTTCGAAATCAAATCTATCTATCGGTGTGCTCCTCTCGCGTTCCTCAATCGCTCCGTCCCAGCGAAGTTGAGCACTCTGAAGCATTTTATGAGGTACATTCATTGAGATTACCGGAATAAGAATAGTTGATCAAATATTGTATGCAGATCACCTCGTAAATATCCCTGGAAAGTTGGTGTACGCGTAAGTCGAGGCGAGCACAGTCCACGTGCTTGCAATCGTGCATTCGTGCAGCTGGAACGGAGTTTCAAAGGACTTTCTCCTCCTCGTCTCCTGGGTCTACCTCATTCACGGCTGCCAAGGAGATCAGCTCTGCCGCTCGCTCGGCAGTCATCTGTGCTGGTCGCATCGCGCCCATCTCTTCGTCGTTCTCCTGAATTGGACGACAACTATCTGCTTGAAATGTTCTTGCGTCTGAATATTGCTCACTTTCTAACTGCAATTTGTTTCTGACTGCAAAATGGCTTTTTTTCGAGTGAATCTGTGATAACTCTAACACATATAACGTAGGCGTATAACGTAGCTAGTTAAGGCTGCTAATAGGGATTTCGAGGGAAATATGGCAGCTCACCTCTCCTGACGCCGCAGTGAACGCTGCCTTGAGCATATTCGGAGCGTAGACGTGCGAAGGGAAGACGATGGAGACGCGAACGCCCTTCTCGCCCAGGTCGACCGAGAGAAGACGAAAGTATTGCTGGAAGGGAATTTTACTGACCGTGCCACTCTCGGGGTCAATACGAACGCGTGAAAAAGAGTCGTAATTTGTACTGGGACATACAATAGCAACAATAGTCGGCTCTGTCGGGATTGTGAGGTCCCATGGGAATTGTAAGGTCCCATCAGAATTGTGTGGTCCCAACAGAATTGTGAGGTCCCAAGAAAAACAAAAGACCCTCGATGGAATTGTTAGGTCCCATCAGAATTATGAGGTCCCAACAGAATTGTAAGGTCCCAAGAATTCGAACCTTCTTGGGACCTTACAATTCCCACCATACAATTCTGATGGCATCTTACAATTCTGATGGGATCTTACAATTCTGATAGGACCTCACAATTCTGATGGGACCTCACAATTCCCATGGGACCTCACAATCCCGACAGAGCCCAATAGTCGATATGTTACCGTGAGCGCGGCTTTGGCTGCTGCGTAGGACGGCGAGAGAATCACAGGTAGAACAGCGACCAAACTGCTGACGACCACGAACTGAAAGAGGCTGATTAGATGGATTACGGTAGGCATATTGATGGACAAGCAACGCTAGATGGTTCAGAAATATGTGATTGAATGGAAATGTTTGGTACCTGAATGTTTTCGCACTTGTCCCCAGTTGGATGCAGTCCGCGATTCCTGGATGTAACGGTTTCACGAGCTCGGAAAAGGACACATACTTGAGCACGCAGCGCGCAAGCTGTGTTGGGCCGAGTGCATTGAGCGCGAAGCATTCCTGGTCTACTTTAGGCTCGACGTCAGTCCACTCTGCACGTTGAGAGCGGCCCGCGTTTAGAACGATGATGTCGACCTGTTAACAAAGTTCGTAAAATAGGATGAAACAATGGAAAGTTATGGATCAAACCTTTCGATCGAACAGCTCATCTGCCTCTCTAGCTTTATTCTCAAGTTGATTGAACTCCATTAGGTCCAGGACGAGTATCTTCACTTCACAAGCGGGATTGACATCTGAACACTTCCGCTAATCTCATGCGAAGAAATTGCGAACATGCAAACATCTGCACTTCTGCTCGACACTTTCGAGTAGTTCCTTGCGGCGTGCCGAGAGAATGAGGCAGGGCGAGAATTGTGCCAGTCTGAAGCACATGTCAAATAAAACGATGGAACAGCGTCTTACGATTGCGAACTCTCACTAACCTCAACGCAATGGCTTCGCCGATTCCTGAAGATGCACCCACAATCCAGACGACTTGTCCGTTGTAGTGATCGGCTGAAATGTGCATCTGCTAGCTTTTCACCGGATAATAAATGCTGAAACATCTTCCAGATTAGGTACAAAAGTGATTTTAAAGTGAGCGACCGATCACCTTCTCGTCTCCATCCGAATATCCTCCAGAAGAAGAGGTTGAGAGACGAATCAGAGATAGCAAAGAATAGCGCAGCGAGTATCACGCATGCATAGAGCAGTGTGAGCACTTCCATGCACAACCAGTTGCAGGCAACTCGCAGGGTCGACTAACATTAGCGCAAAACAGGAACGGGGAACGCCTCAAACACCATTCTCGCCCCTTCTCGCTTGCCCAATGTGCGACGATCAGTGCAATCTCACTTCCTCATCTTTTCACGCGCCACGCGACTCCTATCAGATTGCGATGCGTCGTTATTGGCGAACACGAAGGCATTGTGCAGCAGACAGTGGACAAGGCGATGAGCAAGCATGTTTGAGAGCAGATCTCTATCTATCTGTGATTCAGATTTTTGCAAACAACGAAAGTCTTCGCGTTAAAGGACAGAGTCGATGAATTCGAGATGAATACGTTTGGAATAATACATCCCTCGAAACATCACGTCCGTTTTCATTGCATACCGGATTGTTATCTGCTCAGTCAATCTACCCACCATGCGTCAGAGCCCCTGCTCAAGAAATCAAGCTGCAATCCCTTCCCCGTAGCTTCCTCCTTTGGAGCGTATCTCGCTCGCAAATCAACTGGGTGTATTCGATAGCATCTAAGGGATGGAGCGATTTCCCTCCTCCGGCCCTCCCACTCCCTCTCTCTCTCGGCTCCCAAAGTCCGAAAAGATTCCACATTTGAGAGTGATCCTAAACGTGAACTAAACCGAAGAAACTCGTAAGGTCAAATTCTGAGCCCTCACAATGGAACGGTATCCGTGGGCGCTTCTCTTAGTATCCCTTGCTTCTATTCTACTGATGGTGCGAAACTACCAGGTATGGTCGCCCTTGTTCAATTCTGTTGTCGAATAATAGCTGTTTTCGGTCGCACCAACATCACGTCCGGTTACGTTCGAGAAGAAAGCAGAGCCGCTGCTAGATGAAGCCCCCATTCCGGAATTCGTTGCCAATATCAGGTTGGTTCACTCTTTCCATTTTGCTCAAATCATGACTATCCAGCATCAAAATGCCCTCGAAGAAAACCGCAAAGTGGATCGTAGTGACGTCCATTCAAGCGCCTACGGAGGATGTCAAGGTATCCTTTCAGATTTTTTCACGTCAAAAGGGCAATCAAAAGTGCGACTTTTCCGCATGTGATACTCTCAGAGACTAGCATCGTACCCAGACTGGACGCTAGTGGTGGTCGGTGATTCGAAGACGCCATCGAATTGGAGCTTGCCCGACGTGCACTATCTTTCACTGGAGACGCAGGTATTGACTTTTGACGCTCAATTCATTCTCAAAATTTATATTGCAGGCTGCATTGGGCTTCGAGTCAGTGTCATTGCTGAAGACAAAAAGCTACACAAGGAAGAATGCTGGGTAACAATTTCTTCAGTCGAATCATTCGAAAACAAATTCAGTTACCTCTACGCGATCGCCAACGGCGCACAGTGGATCTACGACACGGACGATGACAATGAACCATACGGTACGTACTCGTTTCTTGAACTAAGAAGACCTCACATCTGATACAGGCAAGGGTCTCGATCAGTTTGACTACTCTGACAGAGCACGAGGACTGCGATTCACCACTCGCGATGGGACTATCCAGTAAGGGAGAATTGGCTCCGATGTGGAAAATTTTCATTTGAGGGACTCCCTGTTCAATCCGTATCGACACTTTGGCCGTCCCGATATGTGGCCGCGAGGATTTCCGCTTGAACACATCAAGGTTTGATTCGCTTCACAATTCCCAGAGGGGCTGTCAAAGAAGTGTCTTCTCCTCAAGAACCACGACCATCACGATGGAAGTTATCGTTTGTGTCGCATGCAGCGCCCACCGGCAGTGCAGCAGGGAATAGTGCAGAAAGTGAGCCATTTCCCCGCATTTCGTGAAGCAATCGAGAAGAAAATACCGACCGGGTCTCTTAACTATCGCTTGCATCGTGCAAAGATGTCATTGTGCTTATGATCAAGTTCTCGGGAGACCGATTATTGACGCGCACTCACACAGGACCCCGACGTTGACGCCATCTACCGGCTTCTGCACGCAGAACCGACGACTGGGTTGGACGAATCCTTCAACGAATTCGCTCCTCCAGTCATCCTCGCACCAGGTACCACATCTCTTCCTGGATAATCAGGCATAATCTACCCCGCAGATCTGATGATGTTCCATTGAACAGAACAATGAGTCTCGATTCAGGGACGTACGCGCCCTGGAACTCGCAGAACACTCTGTTCTCACGGACGGCTTTCTTTGGTCTGTTCCTTCCGACGACTGTGGCGTTCAGAGTGACGGATATCTGGAGAAGCTACTTCACGCAGGTTCATTTTCAGTCTTCTTCTGAGAGAGTTCATGTTTGCCTAGAAAAAAAGAAGCACTGAACATCGATCACGGTGACACGCACTAAAGGCTATCTAGTTCATCCCCTCGCTAATTGGGTAATTCACTCTGCTAATGCGCTGATTCATTCTTCCTCAATTGGTCCTTATCGCAAAGAGCGGATCGGCCATGTGGGCTAATGGGTTGGTCATGCTATGAATGATCACGTTCAAAAAGTCTAAGAAAGGGAAATAGGTGGTTGCTTCCCTTTTTACGAAAAGCCTAACATGATGCAAACAATATGATTTGAACAATTTTAAGGCTCTACTCCACGCTGCCGGTGAAACCATCTCGTTCGTTCCAGTGAATGCTATTCAGAACAGAAACGCCCACAACTATCTTAAGGATTTTGACGAGGAGATGTTAGAAGTTGTTCTTATCCTGATCAAAGTACGATATTTCAGTGATGTCTACGACAAATCTGGCGAAATCGTGCAATTCATAAGTCAGTGGAAATGCGATTCTGATACGATGGATCAGTCAGTTACTCCATTTCTGATCTCAACTAATCGACCTTTAATGTACAGATGCACAATCGAACTAGCGAAGCGATTCGCCGAACGCGGCTTCTGGGGTCAAGCAGATGCCGAACTTGTGGTACACTGGGTGAAGGACTTGCAGGATATCGGGTTAGTCTTACCCTCGCTCGAAAATCTTATAGTTGTTATCCGTTCATTCGTTGCAGGTACACTTTTCCACCTCTTCGGCAAGACAATCGAGATGATTATCCCGTTGGGGGCGATCGAGATGTAAGAAGGAACTGCAGGTTACTTGAATCGAAGAAGAGAAGGCTAAGCGAAACGCAAAAAGAATTTCAGGCGGATTCACGTCTCATTCACAAATGATCTACCTGTGAACAAGACGAAACCCTCTGAGAAAAGAGCTGCAGTGAAGATAAGCGACTTTGGAGATCTCAAAGTATGCACTCACTAAATCCGAGGTCGAATAAATCGGTTCGTTTTACAGGATTGGTGCGATGAATCCAACTCCACAAAGAGTCGAAACTGGCTCTTCCCGACACAACATCATCTCGCACAAGCCACTGCTGAGAACAAGACGCTAGTGGATAATTACCAGACTGTAAGTTGGCATACTTTATCTCGGACTAAAGACATTCAGATAGCAATAATCACGAATAATTGGCCGTGGGGCACAGGCATGGGGTTGCTTCAACGAATGCATGAATGTTAGTTGACAAAGTTGATACGATTTGATTCGAGTTTTGCAGCAAATTTCGCTATGCTCGTATTCTGCGGACACTATCCGATGCGGGATAGATATGCGGAGTCAGCGTTTCCCAATCTGAGAAGGCCCATCAACTACATCGACATGTCTGAAGAAGAGGTAGTTCACAATTCCCATGCTGACAATATTGCAAGTCAGGTCCACCAAGGCTTCTTGATCTACTATTGTCTCGCTAAAGTGGAGGAAATGAAGATTCAGAATGTCAAAGGTACCGAATCGATAATGGCTGCGAATCGGATTTTCGCTAGTTGGAAAAGGGGCAGGTATAGCAAATTTTTAGGCTACGTGATGTTCTCGGACGATATGATTTTCAACTTCTGGAATCCACTCAATCTCGACGTCATACAAGGAGCGAAGCGCAGGATTGGAGATTGGGGACCGTGGTAGGTCTTCGACGAATGAGACATATTGGAAGCACCATATCAGGTGGACGGACAGGAAACATGGGTTCAACGCTATGAAGAAGACCATACACTTGATTGAAGGTACTCCCTCTTTTGTTACAAAATTCATGATTACCAGAAGTTTCAGCCAAACACAAGGACGATGCTGAAATTGCTCATTTCAAGAAGCAGTTGAACCAAGCGGTCAGTGAAACACTTGTCTCGATTCATAAACAGCTTATCAGATTGAAGAAAGCAAGCGAATCACAAGTAAACCGTACCAGTACCTCATAGAAGTAAGGAACTTTCATCTACATTCTGAAGAAAACACGTTCTCAGGGTGACGGATGGGCAAACGGCGATTGGATGTACATACCTGCGTCCAACATGTCCTTTGTGGCCACGTTTGCTCAGGTTTTTTCCGATGATTTTACTCTGCAAATTCGCGAATTCTAGCTGGCTCACGAGGGCAAATTGTTCCACGAGATATTCACCATGAAGTTGATGCAGATTCTTCCGAGTGAAGGGTGCGTTTTTTCATATTAGTTGTATTAGTTTTATGAGAAAAAAAGCTGCTTGGTACAGGGAAGCTGATTACTCGAGAATCGTTTCACTGTGGGACGAAGGGAGAACGAAGTAGGTCTATAATTCAGATGCATTTATCATCTCTATGTTTTCAGGTGGACTCGAAATTATACCGACACGCTGTATGGACTGCACCCGGTCAAGCTTTCTGCGTTAGAGGTGTGAATGATTTCGAAATGTCAAAGTTTCGAAACTTCAATTTTAGGATAAAGCAGAACGAACCAAGTTCTGCGATGCTGTATTGGATGCATTCTACCGAAACGTATTTAGAATACACAACAAGGTTGAGTCTAGGGTATTGTGAAATGTTATGTTAGTGAACATTATGCCATAATTTCCTCAATACGTGTTCTCCTAATAAATGTTGATCGTGTGATCGTCGAGTAGAGCAGTGGAATCCATTCCGCATGCGCAACCTTATTGCTTGACTTCGGAGAGGGAAAGAATTTAAATCGGAAGCGCGATACCATGAGTCCAAAATGAGTGTGGGATCAGATAAGACGAGTGGCCATAAACCGAGCCACGATCTCTTTTTTTTTAGTTTCATTCAAACTTTTGATGCCGTGTGCGATTTCGGGTACGTTTTTGTTACGTTTTCTCTGAATGGTCGCTGATGCATAGTTGTTCTCGACGATGAAAGCACTTGTACAACTGTATTTATTCGAAATGTAAACAATTATTGGCAAACATCTTTACAATATCCGCATAGTATTGTGTTATGTTAATAGATTGAGCTGAGCACGCAACATTCCTCTCGGTAGCAGAGAGCGCCGCTTCCCACACCAGAGTTGCTCTGCAAATATGATGTTTCCAAGGCCTATTTTGCTGCCATTTTCACAATCCTATTAGCAATCTCATTTGCTATCACTCAATTCACCTGCAGCACTCATCTCTTTCCCTGCTGATTCTGCCACACTCTTCGGCGCAAGCGCTCACGTTGGCAGCATCTGACAAACATGATTGATTCAGTCGAACGATCATGAATTGAATTTCCCTCGAATCGGCATTCTCACCGTTTTGCACAGCAACAATGATGATGAAGAACCACAAGAGCGCGGCTCAATTTGCATAGATTCGCCCCTCTTCCCTCTTCCTTTCTCATCTCTACTTGAGATCATCAATAGAATTCCAATGATCCCCAGATCTATCAAAGACTGTTTTCCACCGTCCTCAGATGTGAGTGGACCGTATTTTGAAAATGAACAAATATAAATAAGAATAGATTTCTGTTCGAGTATCGGCTTGACGTTTGCCTTTAATGCCCAATTTATGATAACTTATTTTTGTAAAATTTTGATAAAAGAATTTATCTTCATGGGGCGGAAAAAACTGCGAATAACTCCTAGATGAACGTGATATATTTTGCTTAATTTGCCTTTCCTTTTCTGTACTTGAATATGTTGAATGTCCACATGATATCGGCCTCATTCTCGTCAGATTCCTTCCCGTTCTTCAATGATTTCCAAGTTGACCAACACGGATGTTTCGTCGTTGCTCTGACGACGTTGATGTTGGAATCGACGACGTATTTGTAGATTTGTAGGTCCTTTCTGAAATCGAACTTACATCATCTCATTCAATTAAATTTCAATCGGTTTTTAGTGATTAGACGTACTAGCGAAGAGGGCAACTCAATCGGATGATCAGATCGAATGATAACGACCACTCTCACCTGGCAAATATCTGTGCGAGGACATTCTCGGCGAGCACACCGACTCCCTTGCCGCGATAGGGTTCGAGAGCGAAGTGATGGGTGACCTGAGAAAAGCAAGAGTGGACTCTCCTCATTGGACACATCACCTTGACCGGTGAGAGAGTGTGCGGAATGAGGAGAGTAAGCCTTGATTCAGGCACCCGTCAACAACGGAATGAATGGAACCACCTGTCCGAAGACGTGGCTCGTCTCCCACGACGCGAGCTTTCCATCGTCCGTTCGTACGCAAAACGACGGCAGATTGTCCAGACGGAGCCTGCACGTTTGACATCGGACTTCGATTCGGAATTTTAGCTTTGCGTTTGTGTTGCACCAACCCTAGTTCACATTGACATTGGATTCTCTTATTGATAATGCGCCTCGAATACGATGGGGAATATAAAACGGGTCAAACTAATATTTCCAAGAGGTAGCCTCAGTTTGATAAAACAGGCGTTGAGCAACTCAAAGTTGCATTGTTTTTGCGATTTTGAGCTGTCGACTTTTTTGTGCCAAAACTGTGTTATTTTCACAATTTTCTTAGAATTTGAAAATTATTTTTTCCATGTTGAAAAACTGCACATTAATTACAAT
>LS495415.1:171716-214272 GCA_900490845.1 Pristionchus japonicus
TTTACTGGAGCTGAGTAATGCTGATCCTTGATACCTTATGAAACCGTTCTCCTCATGTTTATGATAGTTGTCCCCACTCTTGATCTCTCGCTTCTCCACTCCCTACATCGTCTTCTATTGCAACACAATGCTCTAGATTGTGCCATAACAATCCAAGCGCGTTCGCTTTGCTCCGCGCTGTCACCATGCTCCCTTTACAACTTCAAGCACGGTATTCTTCAATTTCACATTATTTGACAAGTTGAAGAATTAAAAGCAGCTTTCAGGTGATCTTCTACGATTATCAGTTCGTTGTTGTGAACGGAACCGAAGTGGTCCACAGCTACACCGAGTGGGGAGTTGTGGTGCGTGGAATAGTTTCCTTCAACTGCCATCATAGTTCGCTTTGGAGATCTTTGTTGCGATTACACGCGATGCAGTCTTTGGTTTACCTGGCACCGAAACGAACCGACAAATCATCTGTCTTTCCAGTTGTCGAAAACGATCAACACCGCATACTACGCCATCTATGTGGTGATCAGTGTAATATTCACAATCCTCACCAGTCGATCGCTCGCGAAGCTATCAGGAATAGTGGGAGAGGTACGTGCGAACTTACCATCATCAATAGGTCGCAAATGAGTCAGACTCAATTTCTACTCCAACGAGTGACAATATTTGTTTCTCATACAACGATGGGCTCTTCATTCAAGCGGCAAATTTTGCGACATCAGAAAACCATGTTCATCATTGTCGCTTTTTGTGTAGCTTCTCACTTGGTGAAGGTCTTCCATCAGGCGCTGTGGGGCATCACCATATTTCTCGAGATTGACGGAATTGCGGATGTCATTTGGCGCCTGGTCAGTAAGCATTCTGACAGGAAAAACATTTTTCGTTTCAGTACCCATTCGCGAACGGACTGGCTACATACACAGCACCAGTATTTCTGATGATATTTTCAACACAAGTTCGACAATTATTCCTACCCAAGGGCCTGTTCCAAACATCGCAAGTGGAGAGCACAACATCGGAAGTTGCTCCGCAGCAAGCATATCGAATATGATCTAAACATTATTTTCTTTGTTCAATCATAATATGTAAACAAGTGCAAGACTCAAAAGTTTGCTTACAATTAGCTGTGAATACTGCTTTTTGAGCTTGAACTAATTTAAGATAAGATTGATGCCAATGACAGATCAAGACTAGGGGAATCGTTCGTGTTCTTTCACGTTAAAACTCATTTCGCTAGTGTTTTCCCCTTCGATTCACCTGTTCCTTCCACTTGCTACTCTTTCAATTTGAAATCGTTGCCATGCTCGGACTAACGGAGGGTGTCGAATTTATATGGATATTTTTCTATTCCGTTATACTTATTCGCGTTGCCACTTCACATGATGCTTATTTCAACACGCCGTTCTTTATTTTCTTCTGTACAACAGGTTTCACTCATTTCCCATAGCTTCGATACCTGAAAATACATTTATTTTCAGGGATATGCGGTATCGCCTCAGTGCTTTCGTTCATGACACATCACTTTACACACCTTACGCTAACTCGGCAATGGGCTTGGATAATCAAAGTGTTCTGGGTGAGAACTGGCATAGTATTCCCTCATTGATTCGAGCTGTACATTCAGATAATCAATCATATGGGAGCGATAGGTGCATTGTTCGGAAAACTGATCATTATCGTCAATCGTTATTCTGTCCTTCGAAGCTCAGATCTTATGGAGAATGTAAGCTCTTGAGGTCTTCCGCGGTGATGAGAATAAGAAATCTAGCAAGAACTTTCACCATACTTAGGCAAAAGCTTGCGATGCTCATTGAATAGAACCAGAACAAGGTACTTTTCTCAGAAATGGTCTCGTGCCCGCATCAATTGGTTGATTGCCATTCAATTTCTCGTACCATTCGCGACTTCAACAAAAGTTCTTTTCTACGATTACGAATTCGAGATAATAAATGGCTTGGAAGTGGCCGGTACATGGTCGGATGAAGGAGTAGTGGTGAGGGAATCTTTGGCATGTGAATTTGCCCTTTATGTCGCAACTTTTCTGTTTATTTTTCAAAGAACTTGACATGGATTTTGAGAATGATGTTGAGCATGCAGCTTTGGACTCTTACAATTAGTAGGCTGGAAACTGAAGCAGGTGAATTGCAGTCATCGAAGGCGATAACAACGACGTACTACGCATTGTATGTGATAGCCAGCATCATCTTCACTGTTCTCACAAGTCGGAAAATGGCCAATCTATCATCGATGGTCGGCGAGGTAATATCTGTTCTATTCCTTCATGGAAGCAAAATCTCGCACAGGGCGCCACAAAGCAGCAAATCATTCGCCATCAGAAGACGATGTTCATAATAGTCGCATTCTGCGTTGCATCGCACTTGGTCAAAATTGTGCACCAGGTAATCATGCAAAAATGCCAATACCGCGCCAAACGTTAAGAGACCAGATCGGTAAAAATCGAGTATCCTCCGGACATGCTCCTACCGATTTGGGATCCGCCAGCCTATACTCTAGCAGTAGGAAGGTCTTAGCCCTAAAGTACCAATAGCACCACTTGTTCGGACTTTTCTCCGCTGCAGCAGGATAAAAGTCAAGGAATAGCTAAAATGGTTGAAAATTCATAAATCAGAAACTTGGAGAGACAGACCCAGTTGTTCTTCTGCATCACGCTGGGGGTGCCCAGAGGCATCCATGCGATAGTACAGATACAGTTCTGCTACCTTCCTGAATCTGTTTCTGATTTCAATTTTTCGTTTTTCGAATAAAATAGGCTTCTTTTGAAACGGGATCTAAGGATGACCTAGGTGTACGTTGTAGCCTACTGGCTGAGGTATCTGAAAATCCATATACTGGGTTCTCTCGGTCCAGCAAGCTCGAGATTTCTTTCAATAAATGTGCGGAACCCATTTTCTGACGTCTAATTTTCCTTCATTTTGACATCTATTCTAATCAAATTACCATGCAAGTGGTATCACTGTACCTCGTAGAGAATATTCATAGCCATAGGAGTCGATTCTGCCGCAATGACTTTTTCGGACCATGACCCGGGGTTCATGGTCCGGGAGTGACTCACGACCATGAACCCGGGGTCATGGTCCAAAATGGGCTTCGAAACTCATGATCGAGGAGCTTCGTGTACTATGCACCAATGTGTAGTACAGTACTCTAGTGACATGCACTACCCAGAGATACCGTAATCTGTCCATCGCAGAATCGAGAACTGACTTTTTCTAAAAATAATCACTTTGCGATTACCGTATTACGGCATCCTCGGGTACCATATATTACTAGGGTGTTGTACCACACATTGGTGCATAGTACACGAAGTTCCTCGATCATGAGTTTCGAAGCCCATTTTGGACCATGACCCCGGGTTCATGGTCGTGAGTCACTCCCGGACCTTGAACCCCGGGTCATGGTCCGAAAAAGTCATTGCGGCAGAATCGACTCCTATGGCTATGAATATTCTCTACGAGGTACAGTGATATCATTTGCATGGTATTTTGATAAGAGTTCGCAAAATAGATGTCAAAATGTAGGAAAATTAGACGTCAGGAAATGGGTTCCGCACGTTTATTGAAAGAAATCTCGAGCTTGCTGTACCGAGAGAACCCAGTATATGGATTTTCAGATACCTCAGCCAGTAGGCTACAACGTACACATAGGTCATCCTTAGATCCCTTTTCAAAAGAAGCCTATTTTATTCGAAAAACGAAAAATTGAAATCAGAAACAGATTCAGGAAGGTAGCAGAACTGTATCTGTACTATCGCATGGATGCCTCTGGGCACCCCCAGCGTGATGCAGAAGAACAACTGGGTCTATCTCTCCAAGTTTCTGATTTATGAATTTTCAACCATTTTAGCTATTCCTTGACTTTTATCCTGCTGCAGCGGAGAAAAGTCCGAACAAGTGGTGCTATTGGTACTGTAGGGCTAAGACCTTCCTACTGCTAGAGTATAGGCTGGCGGATCTCAAATCGGTAGGAGCATGTCCGGGGGGTAGGTCAAAATCCTCGATTCTTACCGAGCAGGTCTCTTAAATCATTAAGGCGCTTTGGGGGCTCACCAATCTACTGAATCGACCCGATTTATATGAAGCTATTTGGCCATTGGTGAGATGGTTGAGAGTATCAGCAATTCAACGCTGCGGATATTCCAGTACCCCTTCGCGAACGGTCTGGCCACGTACACTGCGCCAGTGATTCTGATGATATTTTCATCGAAAGTTCGGCAACTATTCCTGCCCAAGGGTCTGTTCAAAACGTCGTCTATGAGGAGCACAACGTCGGAAGTTGCTCCACAGCAAGCTTATGATTCTTGAGTTAAAACTGACCAAAAAATTCAACATAAAAATGATAAACACATGTAAACACAAAAAGTCGTGCTTGTTCTTACAGTTTTTGTCGTTCCCGTTCTTGAGACTCATTTTCTATGTTTTTCTCCCCTTTCCACCTGCTCCTTCCACTTGCTACTCTTTCAATTCCAAATCGTAGTCATGCTTGGACTGACTGAAGGCTTAGAGTGTATCCTCATTTTTCTCTACACCGTTCTTCTCATACGCATTTGCATTTCACACGATTCATATTTCAAGACTCCCTTCTTCACTTTCTTCTGCACAACAGGTATTAGTTTCATACATTCACTATTATTCGATACGTGAAAAGCCACCTATTTCTTGAAGGGATTTGCGGTATCGCCTCAGTGCTTTCGTTCATGACACATCACTTTACGCACCTCACGCTAACGCGTCAATGGGCTTGGATCATCAAAGTGTTTTGGGTGAGAACTGGCATAGTATTCCCTCATTGATTCGAGCTGTGCTTCAGATAATCAATCATATGGGAGCGATAGGTGCCTTGTTCGGCAAACTGTTCATCATTATCAATCGTTATTCAGTACTTCGAAGCTCAGATCTTATGGAGAATGTAAGAATCCTCTCATGGCGTTTTGTGAGGTGAAGAAATTGAGATATTTAGCAAGAAATTGGAAGGGACTTTGTAGAACGCTTCCGATGCTGATTGAATAGAAGGTGAACAAGGCACATTACTTCAGAAATGGTCTCGTACCCGCATCAATTGGCTGATTGCCATTCAATTTCTCGTTCCATTCGCGACTTCGACAAAAGTTCTTTTCTACGATTACGAATTCGAGACAATAAATGGCATGGAAGTGGCCGGTACATGGTCGGATGAAGGAGTGGTGGTGAGGAACAATTGCACTTTTTCCACGATTGCGGTGTCTTTGTCCTTTAAACCACGGTGCACGCAACTTATCTGTTTTTTTCAGTCAATAGTACTAGAGAGCTTGACATGATTTTGAGAATCATGTTGAGCATGCGGCTTTGGACTTCATTCTTAGTTAACTGGAAACAGAAGCAGGTGCATTGCAGTCGTCGAAGGCGATAACAACGACGTACTACGCAATGTATGTGATAGCCAGCATAATTTTCACTATTCTCACCAGTCGGAAGATGGCGAATCTGTCATCGATGGTTGGCGAGGTAATACTTTCTGATCAAACTCTTTCATTAAAGCATAATCTCTTTTAGGGCGCCACAAAACAGCAAATTATTCGCCATCAGAAAACGATGTTCATAATAGTCGCCTTCTGCGTTGCCTCGCACTTGGTCAAAATTGTGCACCAGGTAAGAGAATCATCTGGCCTCACACTATCTACTTTGCCCAAAACTCTTAATAATTGAGGCGCTTTGGGGACTAACCAATCTACTGAATCGACACGCTTTATACGAAGCTATTTGGCCATTGGTGAGATGGTTGCGTGTATCAGCCAATTCAACGCGGCGCCTATTCCAGTACCCATTCGCGAACGGGCTTGCCACGTACACAGCGCCAGTAATACTGATGATATTCTCATCAAAAGTTCGACAACTATTTCTGCCCAAAGACCTATTCAAGACATCGTCAATGGAGAGCACAACCTCGGAAGTGGCTCCACAGCAAGCATATCGAATATGATTCTCAAGTTAAAACTGACTGAAAAATTCAACATAAAATGATAAACACATGTAAACACAAAATGTCGTGCTTGTTCTTACAGTTTTTGCCGTTCCCGTTCTTGAGACTCATTTCCCATGCTTTTCTCTCATTTCCACCTGCTACTTCAACCACTCTTTCAATTCCTAGCCGTAGCGATGCTTGGACTAACGGAGGGTGTCGAATTCATCTTGATATTTTTCTATTCCGTTATACTTATTCGCGTTGCCACTTCACATGATGCTTATTTCAACACGCCGTTCTTCATTTTCTTCTGCACAACAGGTAGTGATCATTTACTTGAATGTTGATCACAGTTGGTCAATTTGAGGGATATGCGGCATTGCTTCAGTCCTCTCTTTCATGACGCATCATTTCACTCATTTGTCTCTCACAAGGCAATGGGCTTGGATCATCAAAGCGTTTTGGGTAAACTCAAACTCTGAATCTAAATTGGATCGATGTTCAGATAATCAACCACATGGGAGCCATCGGTTCCCTGCTAGGCAAACTCATAATAATCGTCAATCGCTATTCCGTACTGCGCAGCTCGGATCTCATGGAGAACGTAAGTTGCACAATATTTCGATTTATTGTTTGTGGAACGATGAATCTTTGACAAAATTTGAAAAAAAATGATAATTATAATTTACCTGAACCTCTTCAGAAATGGTCGCGCACACGCATCTATGGGCTGATGGCTGTGCAATTCTTAGTGCCATTCACAACCTCGATCAAAGTCGTCTTCTACGAGTACAAGTTCGAGATAGTCAACGGGGTCGAGGTGGCCGGATTGTGGACGGAGGAGGGTGTGATTGTGAGTTATTTGGGCATACTTTCTCAGAAGTTTTAGCACATCCAAAATCAATGCAAAAAATGGAATGAAAAAGAGAAAATTACGAATCGAAATTTTGAAAGTCATTTTCGAGAAAAGCACCTGGGTAAGAGAGAGAGCACCTGTTCCTTCAGTCATCCAAAGCGCTCACCACAACGTACTATGTCGTTTACGTCGTTGCAAGTGTAATATACACAATTCTTACTAGTCGGAAGCTCGCCAATCTATCATCGATTGTTGGAGAGGTAATAAAATTTCATTCGTGTGGTAACTGGGTAGGTTTTTTTGCAGGGAAACACTAAACAACAAATTCTCCGTCACCAGAAAACCATGTTCATTATTGTAACATGCTGTGTTTGTTCTCACTTGATCAAGATCATTCATCAAGTGAGTAACATTGCTATCAATTTCGCGACGATCCGTTCAGGGACTTTGGGGACTCGCCAACCTTTTGAAATATTCCGATGAAGCCATTTGGCCATTGGTGAGGTGCTCTTACACATTGTCAATCGATTAACCTATTTTTACAGTACCCTTACGCTAACGGACTAGCAACTTACACAGCACCTGTTGTTTTACTGATATTTTCTTCGAAAGTCCGTCATCTGTTCCTTCCCAAGACGTGGTTCCAGTCGACTTCCGTGAACAGTACAACCTCTGGCACTGTGACCAGCCCGGCCAACGCATATCGAATTTGAGCGACGAAGAATGCTTATCGACCACGTCACAGCTGTTCGAAAAACGACGACGGACGGAAAGCACAGGTGTATGTATGTTCTTCGTGGTAGCCTAACAGATTATTAGGATTCAAATTCAGAAATGATGTTATGTTTCAGAATCAATGTACTTCGCTATACAGACAAACGGGGTGGGTTTGCAAGATGCGAAATAAATGGGATGCGCTCAAAAAAGGAATAGTACACTCGAGTGCAAGAATAAAGTCTAGTTGTTTCTTCAACGTCTAACACATACTCCCACTGCCCTTCCAGAAGCAAGTGAACAAAACCACCTCCATCTCCAGGGCCTTCTTCGACTCCTTCGTAGCAACGCACCTCCGATAGGGCAACCACAGGGCTCCCTCCCGTCCTCCCTCTGCATAACCAATCAGTCTGCCACTTGAAATAGATGTTTCGAGTTACTCTTCTCTTTATTTCGACCTCTATCCCACCCATTATCTGCTCATGCTTCACCCAATCGCCCTGGACAAACATTCGACCGCTCATACGAATGATCGACCCCTGCTCGGCTATCAGCGACTGCGAAAGCGCCTGTCTCGCATCCACAGAGGTACTTCCTTGTTTCTGAAGCAGCTTCTCAGTGAATAAACTTGCAGTGCGTCGCTTACGCCTTCGTCAATTCAAAATGCGCTCTGCTCGGTCCGGATTCGGGAAAAGCGCAGATTTGTAAGAGCGTCAATCCGACGTGCTACGTGCGGACTGCGGCTTGCGATGGTGAGCGTTGTGTTCTACAATCATTGCGAAGCGTATTCTGCGCAATCTTTACGAAGATGCATGACATCTACGTCTACTTCCAGCTACGACATCAACGACTTCAACAACAACAACAGGCGCAACATCCACAACCACGACCTCTGCAAGCACTACTACAACGACGACAACACCTTCGAGTGGGTGGTTCAACTTTCCCAAAAAAGAACCAACGTTATTGTGCACTTTTTTTCAATTTCGAATTTTGGAACAACATTTCGACGTTTTTTTATTGTGGAAAAAAAAAGGAAAAGGAGAAAAAGGCATTTGAAGACACCTTGTAATGAAAAGCCTAATCGAAGAGTTTTTTTGCAGCCACGACGACATCAGCGGCAGGATGTGTGGCGCTTTCGTACGCGCCGCCCGCCACCCGAACCCCGGGCGTTCTGTCGCCCAAGTTCAACGCGACGAGCGTGTATTGCACGCCCGGCTACACGCTGTACGAGACGGCGACGATGCAGGTGCGTTGAGGTATTTTTGGGATTTTTTTTATTGCTGACTCGAAATTAGTCAGCATCCAAGGCCGTTTTGCATTACTCATCAATGGTGTTGGGACGTTTAGGAACTCGCGTTTAGTAACCTCATAGCAAAAAAAGTTTGCAAATGTTCTGAAACGTATTCAAAAAAAATTCGAGGGATCTAAACGCGAGTTCCTAACCGTCCATCACCCTGAAGAATTACCGCATTCCAGATGATTGGCGAGCTGAGCTGCGTTGGCGGCGAATGGCTGACTGGCGCTGGCGCTGTGGTGGCAGGTGGATCACAGGGTGAGCCAATTCACCTAAGCATAGCTCACTTACCCATGGAAAGACGTTTCTCGGAAGATGTGTGTAAAGTCTGTGTTAAGACAGAGAGGAACTGATTCATTTCAGCGTACTGCAAGCCGGATGCAACTACAACAACAACTACGAGTGAGTGACTAGGATGTTTTGTCTCTGGGCACAGTCAAACTGGATCTGATTCGTTCAAGATCACCTTGCAGCCGCGACAACTACATCAACCTGCACCCCGCAGTTGTACGATGCGCCAGCGATCTGCGGGGGCTGCCTATCGCCCGAGCGACTGACCGACAGAACGTACTGCGGGTCGGGCTACGATCTGTTCCTGTACGATGCGCAGGCGGTGCCGGATACGCAAATGGTAATTCGAAACATCAAAAGAATAAGAAAAGTAAAAGTGTCAAACGGATACGTTTCACACGCAAAGGAATTCCGTTCAGGTAGGGGAGCTCACGTGCACCGACGGGAAATGGCTGACTGCCGGCGGACGGATCGACCAGTCAGCGATTTTTTTCTTATATTGGATACATTTAACCGTTCTGAAGCCGTTCTGAATTGAGCGTCTGATTCGCTGTGAAGTTATGCATTTCAGTGTTCTGCAAACCGCAGCCTGCAACGACCACAACCACAGCGGCTTGATAGAGGTCTTGGCGGATGAAATGCTTTTTTGGAAACAGAATCCATCACAACATGCTTCTGAACAAAACTAAGGCTTGCTTGCTCCATCTTTCGCTCTTTGCTACTGGTTAGTTTAGTGTGGGACATGTAAACGGTTGCATTTTCAGTGTATTGCGTCCACTTCATAAGCGCAATTAACCGTTTTAATCATTTGCATTTTGATTGTATTCCGGGAGAAACAGTAGTATTCGGTTGCCGTCGTACTCCTTTTTACGATTACAGAATCATTTACCGAACTATTTTGTAGGCTTTATCATCCCCTGAAACACAGTCCATCCTAACAAACAACTGCACAAAATCAGCACCATAACTAAGGCTTGCTTGCTCTCTTCATAGCAACACGCCCTTGCGAAACAGAAGAAGAGACAAAGTCCAACTTCTCCTTCTACATCGTTCAATTGGCTATTACGAAAGATTATGTTCACGTACTTCGTCTTATTTCGATTTAACTTGAGGAGTTCACTGTTATTCACTGCCCAGATAAAACTCTTTATAGAGTACGAATCGCAGTACAATTCCGAGTTAGCAGACTGTATGGGGAAATGTTTATGAATGAATAGCGATGAATAGAATGAGACAATGGAAAGTATTTTCAAACAGTGCCACAGGCAAACGGGGATACTGAATCTAATTCGAAATTTTCAGATGTAAAATAAGCAGTTCCGTCACATTTCACAGTTCGGTAATCACATGCACCTGTGCAAATTTTGGTCAACGGAGTTCCGCCACTGTGAATAACTTTTCCAGGAGGGCATGTGAGCATTCTGCGTGAGTATGTAGGTTCGGAGCAATCAATCACTTTGCTATCACAACGAAACTTGTACAACACAGTCCTGCACGGATCATCTGAAAAATACGATGGTTTCATATCATATATGATATAATATTTTTAAACGACACGTTAATGAGCTCTGAACACTGAGTATGTTAAATAAGCACTTTACCAATGAGAAAAGGAACTGACCGGCAGCAGGTCCGGGTTTCATTCGCAGACATGATTCAACACTGCAGAGTAGGAAAATAATACCAACTGGAAGAATCTTCATCTAAAAAATATTATCAGTGAATTTGAATGAATATACTCAGACAGATACAAGGTGTCGAAAAAACGGCATGCTAGCGGGAAGGATTATTTCGTCTGTCAATCAACAAAGGTCGCACATGATAAACTACCCAACCTAAAGCATGAGAAAAGGGGTGTGAACGAATGTGCCAAACTCACTTACACCGCTATTTATCCTTGTTTGCTTCTAGCCAGAGGGGAATGTTTCATGGAAAGATTGAAAAAGACATTAAGTGCGAGGAAGCTATTATCGTTAAGTCATTATCTAGACTCATTCGTATCTCGATTACACCCCCACTCTTTTGCAAAATAGCTTCTGATATATTGTGATGTATTTCTTCCCTTATAACATTTGCTTTATCGAGTACATAAAAAATCGAGGGAAGGGCGAAGGGCAAAGATCGAGGGAGGCATGCACATTATCAGCAACGTCCATAAGCGTCCTTTACGCCAGCCACGACCTGGTTCTTGAGTACTCCTCCTCCATCATGGACGATCTCGTTGCCTCCATTCATGGGAACGACAACGACTTTGCAGCCACTCTTGGCAATGAGATTCACTTTCTGCAATGCGAAATTTTGAAAGCCTATTTACTGCACTCTCTCATTTTCCTCCACTTATTTTGTTATACCTCGATGAGGGCCCACTCAGCAGGAGTCGAACCGAGCTGAGCAATATTGACGTCCTTGTAGACTTCGTACGTCTCTCCAGCAAGGGCAGCAGGGAGAACCACCGCGAATTGTCCGACGTACACGAGATCTGCAAAATAAAAAGAGCCATTGACCAACTCCAATAAGCGTTGAGCCGGTCTCTATCTCCTACTGATTTTACCTGGTTTGGTGCTGGTGCTATCCGTGGTCTGAGCCAGCTCGGTGGTCGTGCTTGCGAGTTCACCCTCTCCTAAAATTAGACGTTTTTGTGACCATGAATTTCCCCCTTGACCCCCCCCCCTCAGTATCAGGATATCATTTATCTCATCAATTTTTTACTCATCCGAGTGTGTCTTCTCTTTCAGTTATTTGCCAAATGAAAGAGGGCGAAAAATGAAAGAGCTCATCGAGGAGCTGAAAAATACAAGAGGCAAGAACGTTTATTGATCGTCTGAAACTCTTTTTGGAATATCTCCCTTTCGCACTTCCATTCACTGCACCTTTGACCGTGCAGAGCGGTCCCTCGTAGCCTTCCGTGCAGTTGCAGTAGCTACTCTGGCCTCCCTCCTCCATCACACACGTTCCGTGCCAACCGCAATCCTTGCCCAGACAAACTTGCGTCTTCAAGACGTACTCCAGCTGAACAGGCGGTATCTCTTCTGATAGTCTCTGGCTCTGTTTCACAAACACAATTCAAATCGTGACTCACTTGATGGGGAGAATCTTCGCAGATTTTGATAGTTCTATCCGAGAGAAGAGCGCATCCAGAGTCGTTTCGATAGGCAAACGCGACACAGTCCACAGGGGGAATTGGGATTTTGAAGCCCGTGCAGTCCTCTCTGAGGATGGTAATAGGTAGACAATGAATAATTCCCAAAACACTCACCTTTCCCGTGCGCAGTCACAGGCCCGACCACATTGGGCCGGACCGGATGTGGCGAAAGCTGCACCGAATCTCTCACGACACGTCGGTGCGAGGACCGCTTGATAATGGGAAGCTACGGAGCTCTTGGCTTGCTGGTGGTAGATAGATAAGGTGACCTGAATGAAGAAAGTACCTGGATGCTGCAAAATCATCGTAGAACTTACCATGGAAGCTATTCCAACGAGTGGAATTATCGTATACATGGGGCAGAGAGTTGAGGAAGAATGTGAATTCAAAGGAAGAAAAGAGTCGAGAAGGCAGCCAAGCCGTGGAAGCTTTATACTGTTGTTTGGGCAGAGTAATACCCTGCTCTCTTCAATCTCTGTCTTATTTTGTGTAGAACAGTGTAGAGAGCATGGAGTTTCGCAGTGCGTGACTGATCTTGATTCGAATTTGAATCAGAATCCTCCTTCGAATCAGAGGAAGAAGCTTGTTTCGAATTAGCTTCGGCAGGCTTACTCCCTTCAACGGACGGTCTCGCATGAGAGGATAGCTCAAAGAGTGAGAGAGCAAAAATCATCTTGTCAATTCGAATTGCACATCAGGAGATCTACCTACAGCTTCTGTGATGATTGCCGGGCGTGTCGGAGAACCACTTCCCGGATGATCAAGTAGAATGATCACATACTGGCGCAAACGGACAGTGAATGCATTCATCCTTGAAATCTCCAACGTTATTAGAAGCTCGTCCGATTTTCCTTGCTCTTTTCCATCAATAGAGATGGCTGGATGAAAGGGAAAGTGCAGGAAAAGACCTTCCCCGGCTTTTCTTCGTCAGCATAGCAAAAAAGGCGTTAGGCCAAGGTGAGATAAAGGGGAACCGAGCGGAGAAGAGAGAAGAACCCCTCAATCCCTTTTCGATTCGCTATCGAATTGGGTTGAGGTGATTTACGACACCCTTCGTGCCGTTCTGCCATTGCCGAAGGATAACAAACACACGATTGGGGGACCAGTCAGCACATGCCTTCATAATCCCTACAATTCACGGGCACTGCACAGTAAAATATGGAGTTAAACACAGTAAAACGTAAAAAAATATCGAAAATCGCCAATCGTCGGCTTAGTCATCCGAAACATTTGAGATGCATTAGTCACTTTGTTATGCATGTATAACCTCGATCTATTTCAAAAGAACACTCCCCCAGTTTTCCAATTATTCCCCCGGCAATCGAAACGCTGACGCTTACCAGTCGTGCCCTCATATTCGCTCGACGTCTCGGGTTCATCATCGATCTCTGGAGTGGAGTGAGAATCCTCGCCTGCAAAAGCGTATTTCAGATAGTTTCTGCTCTTTATGACAACTTACACCACCATATCTTGGTGTAGACAATGGTAGTCGCATCTGCCACTGCATCGATGGGTCCATTGTGAGTGCAAGTCAACGAGGGGATATCGAGCATGGCACGATTGCAGGCGTCGTCGATCTGAAGAAATAACCCAATTAAAAAATTTACATTCTCTCTCCGTACTGCATCCAACCGCAAACGAATGCAAGTACGAATGACTTGGTTCCAAATTGCAATGTCTAATTTGAAATTGTGCTCACATCGCAGTTGTCGGAACACGTGCGATATGTGTAGATCAAGTGCTCGAGAGTGCCCACAGTAGCATTGTAGGTGTAGTGCGAGAAAAGGTGCTGAAAAAAACCGATCGCGTTTGCAAGGGAATGTGGGATGAGTAAAAATTGTGTTAGAAAACTACAGAAGTAGAGTATAAACATTGGACAAATTCAAGTCAAGAAAAGATCGGTCACATGCAGGTTCCTTCTTCAGAGAAACAACAATTCCCGGCATTGGCTTGGCGTTTCCAACGTTATGCGAACAACTGAGAGTCTCGGGATGAAACACTGCGTTGCTACAGTTGATATCCTTCTGAGAATGATAGAATCGCGATAGGATAACTAACAACACAGGCTACGCCATTCTGTTTCCCTAATTGATATGTGTTAGTTGAATACCTCGCAAGCCCAGACACATGTATTCCAGACGACGAATCCCTCATATGATTGGGCAATCAGCTTGAATGCAATACTAGGCTGCACAACCTGTAAAAAAACATTCAGGTAGATTTCAAATAATGTGAACTACATACCTCCTTCATTAGGCAATATCCAAATGCCGGGACTATTCCCAATATGAGTAGCGCTTTGGTCGCCATCTTGGGACTACTGAATGAAGGATGCTTGTGACGCTCAACGTGGATCCACGGGATGCTTCTCGTTGGCAAGTGGGATTCGGCTCTCCTCATTTCACGCAATTTCATCGGCCAGAGATGCGAGAGAGAAGGCTGAAAGAAGAGACCAATAGCTTTCCCTTCTGCCGTTGCTGTGAGAAACGAACGACTTCACGATTTATTGCCTGAAGTAGGGGAGGGGGCCTCGATGGATCTTCCAATGAAGGTTTGATCTCTTAGTGGCTTGAGCGGAAGAAAGACCCCTTCCGAAGTGAATGACTGTAAATCGTGATAATGTTCATGCAAATACGTATCTTCTTCGAGGTGCAAGCGACATCTTCACAGATTCTTCACAGCGCAAAGGTTGAGGATGCGCATCAGGGTTGTGCAAAATATTACGCTCTCTCATTTTCCCATGCTCTCTCGCCTTGTCTGACTGGCTAGAGAGCACTGCGAAATGACAGACCGGAAAATTTTTGCTTACATTGCACAAGCTAAATTTGTACTCTGAATTTTCGATTTCATCTGTTTCACTCTTTGTTAGCGGGACATTTCACACCACGTAAGCGCTGAAAGAGTGATGGCCTTCTTCGTTTACCCTTTCTTTTCCATCAATCCAAGAAGAGGAGAGAAAGGGACAGGAAAGGAACAGTTCTTCTTCACTTCATCCCTGTTAGGCAGAACGAGAATGGAGAAGGAGAAATGAGGAGGGTGCAGATGAAAAAGGAAGCAGAACCCTTCTCATTTCGATCCTTATCTTGGCTAAGGTGATGATTCGAAAAAACGAACGGATAAATGCTCTCCTCTTTCAGCGCGATCTCTCGTCCTGCTGAAAGAGGAAGAGAGAACGCTAAATAAAGAAAGGCAACTCTTTCCCAAAGCTGGTTCGTTCCCTGCAGCATAACGCAATGCAGGTGGTGATAATGAGGGACCAAATTTGTGAATGGGAAATCTTACATGAGAACGGTCGGGTAAAAAGGAACTCTAAGTAACAAACTTCAGTATTATTAGCCAGACGTTTGTCCTAATTCTGTTCCTGCTCTTCCACACAGTGCAGAATCCAGTCTGGTTGATTTATCAACCCCTAAATGTATCCTAACGAGCAAGTGCACAAAATCAGCACCATCACAAGGGCTCACTTGCTCTCTTCGTGGCAACACTCTCTCACGAAACACATGCAGGGGGCAAAGTCCTCCTCACCTTCCACTCATTGCATACCGAAATCAGTCTGCCATTCGAGAGGGGATGTTTCCGTTCTCAATAGTGAGCTGTTCTTGTTTCACCCCAACCCTGGGGGGAACATTCGGCTGCACCTGAAAATGACAATCCTTGCGCGACTGCTGGCGACTGTGAAGCATTCTATCCTGGCGTTTCGGAAGTGCGCTTTCACCCCTTGGAGTTCTCCGAAAAGAGAAAGATGCTCCATTTGCAGTCCCGAGAAGGTCTAGTTGATTCTTCATCCTCTAAAACACACTCTATCCTAACAAGGGCATCTGAACAAAACCAGCTCCATCTCGTGGAGTTTCTTCACTCTCTACTTAGCAACGGACCTGGCATAGGGCAACTATGGGGCTCACTGCTGCCTTCTCGCAGCATAACCAATCAGTCTGCCACCATCTGAGATGTTTCGACTGACAATTCTCCTGCTTTTCTTTTTCTTGCCAGCTATTCGCTGCTCCTGTTTCGCCCAATCACCCTGGTCGAACATTCGCCCGCTCCTTCAAATGATCGATCCTTCCTTGGCTATTGGTGATTGTGAAACAGCCTGTCTCGGAAGTACTGAGGTACACTTCGCCATTCATTGTGTAATTTTCGCTAGAAAAGCTCATTTAGTGCAACGCGTACGCCTTCGTTAACGCGAAATGCGCTCTTCTTGGTGCGGATTCTGGCAAGCCACAGATTTGCGTGAGCGCAAACCCGACGTGCTGGGTACGAACTGCTGCTTGTGATGGTGAGTATACAAATCTTGTACTTCTCCCTTCTCACTCCACTCTCACACCACGTTGCTCGATGTAGCAGCATTCACTTCCCTGGTCCACTACAGTTACAACGACAACCACTACTGCAGTGCCAACTACGACGACTATGACGACTAGTACATCAACGCCAACGAGTGAGCGCATTTTCCTTCAATTTTCTTGCTGCCGATCCCATTATTTAGTGCATTGCTAACTCATCTCTTTTCTCTAATTCTCTCGCATTCGCGATGAATAGAGTTATTCTTTTTCCACACTAGGAATCTGCAAAGAGCGAGCTCTGAAATTTGAATCGAACTAGTGATTTCAGCCACGACGACAACGGCATCCACCACTACGACGGCGCCAACGAGTGAGCACTTTCCTTTTCGCATATTTTGATAGACGGTTTTATTCGCTGCGAATTCGGCATGGACGCACTTTATCTGTCTAGAGAGTTGTTGCAGCGACGACAACAAATGCCGCCTGCGTGGTGCTTGCGTACGATACGCCGGTAAACAGCGGAGGCGGCTGTCGATATCCAGAGATGGAAGCGACGAGGGTGTACTGCCTGACGGGCTACACTCTGTACCAAGTGGACGGACCGATTGTGAGCGTTGATAAAATTGTTGTACTGCTACTACATTCCAGCATTTTTATCCAAATGCGTCTTGAGTTGACGATTTGCAGATGATTGGGGATCTCCGTTGCAGCGCCGGGCAATGGCTTACCGGCACAGACACTGTTATACCTGACACAACAAAAGTTGAGTTCATTTGCTTCACTTTGAATCTCTCAGCAGTGCGCAATGATCAATTTCAGTCTACTGCAAACCTGACCCAACAACAACCACAACCACCACAACGACGATAGCAAGTGAGTGATCATGTTGAAGGAGAATGAGTGCTCCTTTTTTTGCATGCGCTTTCCGATACCGGCAATAGCAGAGATCTCTGCTCTCTCACCTGTGCGAAATAGAGCGAGTGAGACAAATTCATCGTAACGAAGAACTGGTGCATTTCCGAGAGACAAAACGATTTGCAGCCACCACGACCACGGTAACCTGCACCGCGCAGTCGTACGACGCTCCCGCAGTCTGCGGGGGCTGCCTTGCGCCCGAGAGGGATCAACCAGACAAAACGTTCTGCTTGACGGGCTACGATCTGTATCTGCTCGATACTGAGGCGGTGAGTTGAGAAGATCGAACGAGATTGACGTGAATGAGCTGCATGACGATTAGACAAAGGAACTCTAATCGTCAAGACAGCTCTCATTTTGCGTTTTCTCTAGGGAGAGGAGCTGCACTTTTAGGGGTACTAGTGCCTAACTTTAGACGTCACAGATATGAGTGACTCAAGTTCAGCGAATATAGCTCGCGGAATAAGGGAAAGGTATGAAAAGAAGACACTCAGTATGTGGGCGATCTCGCGTGCACCGACGGGAAATGGCTGACTACCGGAGGCTCCGTGATTGCTGACGGATCGAAATGTGAGAATACTTTATCTGCCTTACTAATACAATGGTTGACCTCTGATTGAAAACTGAGTTAGGCGCGGTGATCGATGATTTCTTTCAGTGTACTGCGTGCCCCGATAGTTCCGTCGTCGCTCTTCACATCACTCAATTTTTTTGGATAAAATACTTTGACAAGTCGTTCGATGATGAAGAATGAAGAGTACTTTTTGCTTTGTATTCCATGGTACACGCTACCCTATCAAGGGCATTTGAACAAACCCCTTCCGCTGGGAGAGTTGCTTCTCCGCACTTGACAACGCATCTGGCACACAAAAGGCTCACTCATTTCTCGAGGCTCAATCAGTCTGCCATTCGAGATGTTTCAACATACTCTTTTCTATTTATTTATCTACGGTACGGAAACAATCGAAATATTTATCAAAACATTTATTGCAAAGCCAACATATTGACTTTATCGATTCGAAACATGGGCCGAGAACAAATTTCGGGATGAGTAGCTAGAGAAGTCTTATCGGTTAACCACTGAATACTTCAACTCAATCATCATCTTGGTCACTTAGCAGCGGTGCGGGATTCCTGTAGGGACTTGAGTGCATTTCCTTGCCCGATAATTCGAGCAGCGCCTCCGCTTGCGGGTCCTGCGAAGAATGTCGTAATCAGATGAATTGACTCAGTATTCTTTTTTTTCTGCATAGGACCCGGATCTCTGCACAGCAGCCATACCAGTTACAAATTGCATTTCGGATTTGCCGCATTTAGATCGAATACAACTGATCTTTGGCCTCTCACCTTGTCCAGAACACTCTTCTGGCGGCACATTTGTTTGACAGCAGGCAGCGGGCCGACTCTCCACACCTCCAGTGTATCTATGGAGAAGTGCTGCTCACCTGGAACAATGAAGAATTAATGATCAGACGAACGTGTTCTGAATAATATTTCCCCAGTGTTGGCTCGATGGACACTAATGAACCATTACGAGCAACGAGTATCTGTATTCTCATATTGAAACATTGATTCTCGCTCTATTATCCACTGCAGTGCTTTCGACGAGATTCCGAGAAAGCATGATCACGGCAACCGTACCTGCGAGATCGCACTTCTCGAAAGCGCTCGAATTGGCGCACGCGATGCCTCTTCCATAGTCATCCGATAGGAATAGAGGCCAGTTGTCCTCCGAAGAGCCTCCGATGCCCTGCGATCACCGTGTTGTTGATAATTATTGATAGTATCGTCCTCGGATTCGATCTCATCTACCGTACTCTAGTAGTCCTTCTCACCATTCCATTGGGCAGCGTCTCTTGCTGCTGGTTGAGGTAGCAGTACTTCGAGCAGAAGCCGGTGGCCTGAATAGTATTATTGGATGGTACTCCCCTTCAATTGCTTTCTAGATTTGCCTGCTTAGAAATATCTTTATGTGCTAACAGATACTATCATATAGCTGACTTGCCTCATAAATGCCGATTGAGGGAGTGAGCGAGAAAAGGAAGGAGAGCGAGTCACCCGTGTAGGTCGGGCCGTGCACGAAGCCTGATAATGCATCTTTTCTCATTGTCTGATTGGTGAACTTCATTGTGTTATATGGAAAACGTCACCTTAGTCGGGATTGGACTAACCATGTGAGGCGAAGCATCCGAACACACGATGCTTCGTGGAGCGAACCACCACCAGACATGGACCCTGAATAGAAGGTCTGACTTTCTTCATTCGATACGCATGCTCTACTTGTTTCAGCTGGCAGTACACTACAGAACTCAAATTCTGAGTCATTCCAATTTGTAACCGTAATTCTTCTCACTACCTGTCCATCCACTCGCTGTGCGAGGTTGGAGAAGCTGGAACCGTGCTGGTCCGATGAGAAGAGCAGTTGCCACTTCTCACGGTACTCGACTGGGAGGTGCGCGCGAATCACGAGTTGAGCGACTCTGATACGGGAAATTGAGCGGGATGAATACTTTAAAAAAAAGTAAGAGGAGACTACAGTTCAAGGAGGCAACTGATTCATGCCGGAACTATTGAATAATGTGTTCATACTCGTTTGAACAAGTTATTGGGCCCGTCAGAATGTATTGAGGCCGAGATACTCAATCAACATACGGTGCGAGAAGGGCGCTTCTCCCTGATAGTTCGGGCACGATAGACTCCTTGCTGTCAATGAGATCCTTGAAGAGAAGATGTACCAGCTCGCTCAGCAGTCTGAAATTATCCCATGGTTAAGTATTCGAACAAGTCAAAAGCATGTTTGAACACACACAGCTTGTTCTTTCCTGATCGGAGCCAATTATCAGGGCACTATGACTAGAGTAATCACTCAGAACATAACAGCTTTGTTGCTCACCTATTTGACGTGAGCATATTGGTGAGGTTCGTTGACTTGTCCTTCTGGAGAAAAGTGAGAAGAGCGGAGGATTCGTCAAGCGGCAAATCAAGGAATTTTCCAGTGCACGTGTTGATCGCAAACAGCCACTGAAATAGGTTGCAGCTGAACCTGGATAGTGTGTAGACTAATGTTCTTTCAACTGTGAATGCAAGAGCCCGAAAGCCCTGAAAAGATTTGAAACTGTACATCGAACATATTCGCTCAAAAAAAGTCTACCTCTGCATCGAAGAGATTTGTGAGCCCCGCTGCCTGTTCAGAGGCCATCCCCTCCAGTAGATTCACTTGAGAGATGAGAACAGAGACGGGAAGACGATCTTCATTCAGGCCCATTTTCCTAAATATATATCTTTTTATATTAGATAAAAACGATCCCTAGAATGAATGTAAACAATGCTACGAATTGTACCTTCCTAGATTCTCAAAGGCAATAGACGCAAAGCTGCCCCAAAGTGGTAGTAGAATCTGAGAAATGACAGGTTTTATGCAAAATATCTCGAGTGAGCAAAAATGTTTACTGAAAGATGGACTCACCTGAAAGTCGTGTTCGGTCAGACCATCCCGTGCAGTAATCCTCTTGATGTTTCCTCGAATAGTCTCGAGTTGGTCAGAGTTGAGATTGACGAACTCCTCTGTTTCAGTAGTATCCATGTTTTTAGTGAGTGGTGCTAAAATGGGATTCCCTCACAGTGGGGTAAGTTCGCGTTACATACTTGAACTAACAAAGCTCCATCACTGAAAGGCACACGCATAAAATCCATGACAAAGTAGGCTCAAATTCGACGTAAGAATACTTCGAATTCGATGAAAACGGGAGTGGGAGAGCAGTGCATGCAAGACTTAGCTGTAGTTGTTTACGTACTTGGTCATGTGTGAGAGGGGGAGTGGAGAGAGACGCAGAGGAGAGGGGGAGCGAGAGGAGAGTGAGAGATGTGGTAGAGAGAAGAGAGAGGAGAGAGAGTGAGAGAGTGAGAGAGTGAGAGAGAATGAGAGACAACAGAGGCGTGTTTGGGACTGCTGTGCAGACTCCATCGCAGAACAACCACAACAACTAAGGATCGTGGGGAATTTCGAGCTGAGAGAGAAGGAACGACACTATGGAAGAAATCCCCTTTCTTCTCTGAAAAAAAACTATGAAAGCTGTTCACAGCAGGGGTAGGCATCTTACAAGCCCAACTCGTACGGAAGAAAGGTTGAGACATAATAGCGGTAGTAGAGACCCTCATGAGAAGAGAGAAGGGAGTGTGTCTTCGGTTTCCTCCCCAGTGGAGAATGGAAGGGAAATAGTGAAACCTCCCATGTGTGATGAAAGCGAATTTTGCATAATCGGTAAGAGGATCGAGGATTGAATTGAATCAACTCACTCTCTTCGTCAAGTGCATATCAAACATTTATCCACGTATGTTTATGGTGATGTGTTTCATAAATACGGGATATAGTATTGTTCGATAGGTGCAGTTGACTCAGTGTTCTTCAAATGTTCAACATTTCTCTTTTGTTACATCAATGGAGTCGCAATGGCCCATGTTGGATCGGTTTTTGGCGAATCTGATGAGACTACTATACAGTCAAGGCTTTAAAATGCTGCCATACCCTTCGAGTTGATTATGCTTTGATATTCCAAACTGCTGAGCGACTGCTCGCTTTTGAGTGATGATAGGAGCTGGAACAACTACTATTTCCAATCCGAAGATTCAAGACTAACCTTTGCGTGCCCTCTCGTCTTCAGAATGAACACAAGCGAGAATTGGAAAGGGTTGGTGATGAAGAGTATCTGAAACTACTGAAGTTGGCATTATTCACTGGTTCCTCACAGCTCTTTGATAACTGTCTTGTCAAATGGTAAAATGTAGTAGCCTAAAGAGTCCAATCGACAACCACTCACCGTTATGATGAATCGTAGCGCAGAATGGACACAGCCAGGGAAGAAAGTGCTCGTATCAACGATCGAAATTATAATAAATGTCACGAGAGGAACCAACAGGTGAATATTCGCACCTTTCAACTGAAAAGTGTCTTATTCTTCCATATCTTCTTACAGAGACGGAAAAGGGAGAGAATGCTATGCTAACCTGTCTATCGAACACTTCCACCATTTGATTAGTCATATGCAGCGTTCTGCTCGAGATCGCGCACTGAAGCATTTTTGCTTTGTTTTAGTGATTGTTGGCCAAACTCACTTTTCTGCACTTTTTCAACCGATTGATTGAGTGCATGGAGAAGGCGATTACGATTGGGGCGTGAATTGCGATTGAGAGAGCAAGCAGCGCTAGTTCTTAAAATTGTTGATGCATTTAGTTCCTGATGTGCACGTTGAAACACCAACCGTATTTCATCTGTTCTGGCAGACCGAAGTCGCCGAATATCAACAGTGTGCCTCCACGGTTCACTATCCACGCAATTTCAGATCTCTGAAATATGGTTGTCCCGATTAACAAATTATCATTAGCAAAAGTACAAACCGCTCCGATAATCGGCATATTCTCAGAATTCACAGCGAATCCGGCAAATACGAGCACATTAGTTTGCACGATCGTGAAAAGGACGAAGAATAGAACGCACTGTGACCTGGAACACGGTTATTGGATACTTTCTAGATGATAAACTGAAGAGGGTCGGATGGTGGCCTGATAATACCTCGTCGAGAACAACCATCGACTCTCGCTACCTCGCAGCACCATGTGGTGCATTCGGACAGTTAGAAATAGGAAGCACGGAAAGCAGAGAGTGATGATGAATGAGAAGAGCGCCTTAAATGGACAAATATTCATGAGTTCAAAAGACATAATGATGAGTTATACGCACCCGGAGACCGATCATTCCAATCCTGCCATCTCTCGCGAGTGGTCCGTCAAAGTAGAGTCCCGAGTAGGGCGCGAGCACATACGGTCGAATGCAGAATATGCACCAATCGGAAAATATCATGCCTATCTGAAATGGATTTCATTCCTATCACATGGAGTATGAACAACTAGAGTGGATCAAACGAAACGAAGAATTCTTACCACAGTGCTAACGTATCCGAGCCGTATGTCGATACTCATCGTCCTTCCTTTGCTCACTAGATAGAGCACAGCAGGATGGAGGACAAACGTGTTTATGATAGGTAGTATAGCTGCTGCTCTGAACAATGATCGAATTTGAACGATTGTACGAAAGATAACTTTTTGTGCTGGTTTTTCACACGTTGAACGGGAAAAGAACTCGAAAAACATCTTACCCCACTGCAACATCCATTAGTAAGTTTCGATCGTAGTCGAAACCGTATCGCAGTGAGTTGGTGGAGTTCAGCATCTCTCTAAAACTGTGCTGCAATATCGTCGAGGAAATACGCAAAAACAAGCGCTCGACAAGAAACGAGCACCGTTCTGTGAAACCCACGCTATTGAAACGCGACCAGCTATTACATTTCATGGGAAGTTTTTAGTCTAGACGCAAAACAATGGAAACCGCTTCAGAAGAGATGTGTCTCTTTCATCATTTCGACTAACACAGGAAACAATATAAATCCCCAAGAGGAATTGCAACGAAGCGAGAGAAATGCGACCCATAAAGAGGTTAACGTGTAACGGAATGAGTCGTTGAATTGCTTACTGGGATACTAGGTAGTAATCGCATTTCCAGGAAGAGTGCAACCGCAAATCGATGAGGAAGTACAGAGAACTGAACAAAATTTGCATCACATGCCATTTTTTGTATTCGATTTCAAGTAAGCGAAGTAGTGTGCTGGACAATTACATGTACATTCAATCAGTCGTGGAACATGGGAATAAGTTGAATTGATACAGCTGAAGTGAAGCTATTAGTCGTATGGAGTAGTATCTACCGGTAGTAAACGTAGTGGATAGACTGCGTGGGAAAGGCTCAAATATCAACTAGTGGCAAATGAAGTCTCAGAATACGCAATCCGATCTATGACAGTACCGCTAGTGGAAGATTTCATCGCAGTCGGGGGTGGAAACTCGCTCAGGCAGAACAATGCACGAAAATATGGCTGAATCCTTGAACAGAGATCTCATGGAGGACGATTTCTGGAGAAGAGGAATCCTTTCAGGGAGTCTTTCTTCCAGGAATCGAAGCAAGTAATGGAAATATCAAACAAATATATTCGGAATCAGTGAACACAGACAAATGCACAGAGGAACGTGTGATATTTTCTCACAAAGAGTGCAGAGTGTGGAAAATCGAGACTCTTTTTATGGTTTACGTCTGTTCTCAGCCAGTTTAGAGGAAGAGAACCGCCGTCGTCAACAGCGCATGCATAGCAAAGCAGAAGTTCGTCTCAAAAATGAGAGGATAGGCTGGAATTCTTTCGTCTGGGAATGGGGTTCGACGAATTTCGCTTAGCCTTCTATTCAGTAGCCAATAAAGAAGACGATTGTAGCGCGCCAATTCAAATACCGGGAAGAACATGGAGAAATATGTGTCTAATCGGTACAAACCACTTCGAATTCGAATTAGCAGCCATACAGTGCAAATCATACACCGTATCTACGCACTCAGCTCTGGGACAAAGGGCAATATTTTGCTTTGCCCAATTTCCTGAGTCGAATTTCCGGATCGTGTCAGGAAGAACGAATTGACCGAAGAGGAGAAAAATTCGCAACCAATGCTAGAAATCGACCATTTCTGCTTGCGGTGTGCTCTCAATTATGAAGCACCAAAGCATCGCCGAATAATTTCACAGAAGCGCGATTGTTGCCAAAGTCACAGCAGGAAATGCAATTTTTTTGTTATTTCTCAGAGAACGAAGATCGAAGCCAGTTCCATCGTAGTTGACAACGTGAGAGAACGCATAGCGAAATACAATATATCAATCTCGAGTGCTTTTCATTGTGAGAGACTGTGCCGTACGTCGAACTGCTGTTCTCTCGTGTGAATGTTTCTGTTCGCGTCTGCCCCATGTTAGACAGAGTGAACAGTCGGCGAAAACAATACTGCCCATGCATAACAGAGGAAGCCGTCTCTTCCATTTAGTGTTCTTGAAATTTGACTGAAAAGATGAGTTAGGAGAGTTGATGGAATAACGTGAAGAACTTTCTCTACTTCCGGGAAATCACTTTTCAAAAACTTTCAAATTTCATTTGCTTCACTGATCGTATTTCAATCGGAACATGTGAGCGGAACATGTGCAAAATCATCCATTTAGGCAGAATTTGCAGCGATAATAAATCTTCGTGCGCAAATCACTCGAAGTTTGCCCCTTCTCGAGCAGTTACATTAGTCTGGTCGCCCCTCTCATTCCACAGCATCATTACACAGCAGAGATGATTTTCATCTGGCAATACTCTGTCTGGACAGTATTCTCGTGTTCGGGGGTGAATTGTTGGACTATCTTTACGAACAGATTCTGAGACATCGATTGAAATGGTTGACAGAGCCAATGTTGAGCACGCTCATTCAAAGCGGCGTTCGTTTTATTCAGAAATGGGTTGCACCGTAGTCGTAAGGTCAATCTCATCGAGGAACGATGATGGTTCGGAGAGACGCATTTCGCAATTAACTCGGTAGTGCATGACTTCTCGTTCATGTCAGTCTCATCGACGACGTCGGCATCTCCGTCATCCAGACGGTCGTCGCCGTCGTGGAGGAGGAGGAGGGAGGGCAGAAGAGCGAGAGCAGACCGTCCCTGACACGAGCAAATTGGCGAATGATGACATCGCAATTTATCGGTAACCTGTAGTCCTTGATGAGTAGAATGACCACGATCGCATCCCAAGCCTGCAAATTATTGCAACTTGGCAAATGGTTCTTAGCTACAACTATCCAAATGAAAATATGCTCACGGGAAAGAACGACGTAATCATCATGCAGAAATCCGCAATGTGCAAGATGTCTCTGAGCTTGAGAAAGGGCAGGGTAATCACGCATCCGAAAAGGATGTACACGAGAAATACGGGGACTGCCGCCTGAAACATTGGAAGATTGACATCTCTAGAGCCCAAATCAATCACTTCATTGCTCAATTGTCTCGTTTTTGAAAATGTTCTCAAAAGGAGGGAAATGTTCTACAGGAAGAGACGAACCTGCGCAAACAGCGCCCTTAGAATCTTGATCTGCAGCATTTTGTAGTTGGAGCTGAACGTCTTCGCCTTTCTGATCTCTATCATCGTTCGACTGGCGAGAAACGCTGCGATCGAGAAGTGGAGGGACATGATGGCTACTGCTGCTGCTAGAATGACTGTCGCTCGTACGTTGACCAGACCGTCTTTCTGGAAATGAACTGTCTTTATTTAAATTGCAGATTTCAATGATAACACTGTTCTCTCACTGAATACTATGACTTCGTTTTAATGTTCTTTGTTGTTTGACACCTATTGTAACTATGTTCGACCTGGATAAATGATGATGGTGACTGTTATAATGAATTCACTGATTGCCCCACTCACCCAGTGGTGCATCACCGTAAATCCCGTGACAGTGATATTGTATCTCTCGAAATAGCTGTTCTCAACGAAGTGTGAGTCATCGGAATCGGCTTGGAATTCGAGTGAGAACCTGTGAGTCGGGTCCGGACAAGCAAATATCGAAGATGATGCTCCCGTTAAAGTGCGGAAAGCAAGAATCGCTCTACTCATATCGCACTCTCTCTCACCGGAAACGAGAGAGTGTTCAGAATGAGGAGATTCTGCTTTTTGGAACTCTAATTACCACCCGACTCCCTGCCCAATGGGATACGTGGCTAGTGCAACAACGAATGATGGAGACGAGAAACGACTCAAATTCTCGGCTCTGAAGTTCGTTCTTAGTGCGAGGTTTCTCAACAGCGCGGTGTCTCACTTTTTCACGGCCCGGAAGCGATGCAGGAAATTGATATTCGCAAGAGCGAACGGAACAGTGAAGCATGCACAGTAGAAGAGCGCTGGCCACTGGAAGAAGTGGAATTTAAGTGGAGAAGAAGTGGCGCATTGGCGCTGGCCCGGCAAGCAAGGTGAGAAGGGAGAGGTAGTGCAAGGCTTCGTTTCTGACCCTCAGACGTGGGTAATGCGCCGAGAACAGCGTGAATACAGTATCAAAGTTGAAGATTTTCGAAAAAAAAATACAATTAAAATGACTGGGGATATGTGTTAACTTACCGTGTCAATAATTGCATGAATAATAGTGAGAAAAATGTCGTAGCTGGCGAAAATCATGAGCAAATATTTGTATGTTCCCAAATTTTTGTTGCTGAAGCGTACGCTGAGATAGATCAGTAGTGAATTCGATGAAATGCCTGTTGCTGAAAATGCCAAGAATTTCACAGTATTCAAACGGCATCTACCAATATTGGCATACTGAACGAGATCGGCGATTGTCATCGTGGAATGAATTGATGAATGCCCGAAAATATACTGTCAACCAGCTTGATAATTAGTTCCCAAGGGAAGGATTAATGGCATCGAATAGAGAAGTTTGTCCTTGTCGATATCAGAGCACAACAAATAGTAATAATAATTCATCATTTCAAGTTTAGCAAAAAATTGAAAAAAAAGCAAAAAGTCCAATTGTTGGCAGATGAGCGAGTTGATTCGGAGATATCTGCAAGTGAGATCGAATCGAGGGAAGATGAAGAGGAGTCTCCAATTTTTCGGTTTCCGGCTGGACTTTATTTCTTTGATTATTATTTCCCTATCAACTCTGGATTCGTGATAATTTACGAGTTGACAGGACAAAAGCTCAAAAAAAGTTCATGAATGGTGACGCAGATACGGTGCAAAACAATTTGAACGAGAGGTTTTGGATTCATTTTTATTTCGTAGCATTTGACACTCTTCAGTCCCTTAGACAGGAAAAACATGCTGAAAATCGATGAAAGGGAAGATTTGGGTACTTGTTCAACTGTGTCATTTTTAGTTCGCTGGGTCAGGTATTTTCAGAGAATATTTCCAGCTCTTCAAAGCAGCATTGTAAAATATGGGTCAAAGGTGGAATCGATGGGGAATCACACGCAGATTCAGAAAATCGAGGTCACTTTTCATGGCCATTGTTGGTTGTTCTGCAAAATGAAGCCGCGCAAGCCGCGGCACGCGGCGCGCCGCCGCGCGCGCATATGCATGAGGCGATTAGCATGTACTGTATATCACACACTTATGGTGAAAGGTATATGAAGAATTGATTTTTTCGGCCAACAAAAAATTTGGTAATTCTCTAAACATGTTTAGTCATTTTTTAAAACAACTCTTCACTATACTTTTACGGCTCATTAACATACTGTAGCCAATAAACCCATTTTTTGAGCTCTTCATTTGCCAACCCTACTCGAGAAGAGAAAGAATGTGTAGAGAATTGGTAGAATGTGAATCGAATGGAAAGCACCGTTGTTGTCTTATTTTACCAAAGTCGACGAGATTGCATTACAGGCATTGATGGAATTATGGAGTTTTTTACTTCCTTAGTCAGATTTATTTTCATTAGTAAATAAATAGCTTATGTTTTTGCACCTCAGAGTAGTAAATGAATTGTGTCTTTTCCCTAGACTACTCAACAGTCATCTGAAACGTCTTTATCGCAGTGATTTTGGTCGTAAAATTAAATACAGCAATGCATTTTACGAATTCCTGTTGGTTACTCTCGTAGTCTTGGAAACAGTTGCCAGTCCCAGCGATGCGACTCTCGCTCCCATCCCGTTCGAACAAGGCATCAACACCAACTTCTTTACTGCCTCATCTACGGCTCTTCTGTATTCCGCAATCAGCAAGATGATCGCCAGAGGATCGACTGCAATGATTGCTGAGTAGAGTGCGGAAAGCAAGAGTTCCTCTCCTCATTTCGCACTCTCTCTCACCGGTCAGAGTGGTGAGAGAGCGTGCAGAATGAGGAGAGTCAACTCTTCCTTTCCGCACTCTATTGATGAGTAGGTGCAGAATAAGAATCATCACAAAGCATTACGAATTCTCTAGAGACAATTCTACTATTGGCAGCTGCGTGATGCATTAGGGAGTAGCTTACGTATCGGATAGAATGAGTAGAGTGTGGTGACGAGCCAAGTTGGTGTGTGAACGGTCTCGGGCAAGAGAAATGGTGACAGGAGGTAGAATGAGCAGGGTAGATACAGTAGTGCACAAGGAATCGCCAACTGAGAGGTGACTGTATAACGCTGGCGATACGAAGGACCCCAGCATTAGGATAAGGAGGCAAACCTGCACCAATAGCGCTGTGAACAACTGTTTCTGTCGCTTTCTCCATGCTTCGCTAAAGCGTCTCCGATAAATGAGAGATCTGACGATGCTGAAGTTGAGCAGTAGATGTCGTAATAAACGAAATTATCGAGTGATCATCAACTAACTGAGCAGACGAGACAGCAGTCAGAAATATGGACACTGCCATGATACAAACGAGAGAGAAGATAACTGCAACTTTACCCCATCTCAGTCTACCATCGGATGTCTGGAAAGGAAATCTCGTAATGCTTTCTAGAAAGTGCTGGCCTTACATAAGAAACGAAAATAAGATAAGCATCGACGGGGTTCGATGCTACTTTCAGTTGTTGCTTAGCAAAGAAAGTAAAGAGTAGATCGTGGTAGCTGAATTGCTTCATGATCAATCAAATTCTTCCGTCGATGGACACCTTTCCTCGTACACAAGAAACACATGACAAATGTATGTCCACAAGGCACATTCGCCAATGAGTACGACCACAATTGCAGAGAGTTTTATTCCGTCGAGCTTGATTGGCATGAACGTGGAACAATAACAGTTGTCGTAGTTATGTGGCACAAAAAATTCGAAACCTCATCATGGAAAACGCCCGATAGACGAAATGGACCGCGAATATGGGAAAGATCATGGACATTAGACCGCAGTAGATCGAGAGCCACAACTGACTTTGATATTCGCCCGAGAGATAGATGATGAAGAGGTTTCCATCTACTGCTGCCATCTAAAACATAATAGAGCATAGGAAAATTTGTTTATTTTTCGAAATGCTGTAGCTTCAAAATAATAGGAGTACCGGTTTTAACACATCTTGCACAGTTGTGAAGATAAAATCGGAAATGAGAAAAACGATGAGCAGTTTCTTGTATTCACTCAGCCCTTTGCGTGATTTGGTGCACACCAGGTAGAGGGCGATCGTGTTAGTGAGAATTCCCAGGACTGCAATGCACTCAGATGCTACGCACAGATCCTTATGTTGCCTAGAATTTTAAAACTCACCAAATTTGGTATCAATAAAACAAGAAAGAGATACCGCAGACATTGCTCACTACAAAAATGACTCTCGTTTGCTCAACTCCCACTTGGCCATAGAAAGTTCGCATTTTTATCGAACAAAAACCATTTCCCCCGAGACTCATCAGTACTATATTTATGACAGCTGTATTTATTTTATTGGCGTTCGATTATAATCTTTGATTCACTTTTCTGTGCGATTTCCACTATTGAAGTGGAATCGCACTGTGGAGTGAATTTCGACTGTCCTAACCGCTGCGTGCCTCCGAGGACGCAAGCAAGTGCAGTTATCGGAGATCCCTCTTGTTTTTGTCTGACTCCAGTGGACGATCCTTGGTCCCTCACCTGAAGAATGGGGGCTCTATTGTACCTTCTCTCATTGTCCGAAGCCAATTCACGTTCCCTGAATCGACAGAGAAAATGATGATGGTAGCAAAAATATCTGGGAGAGCCGTACTTTTAGTAATTCCTAGTAATTCCAATGAGCAAGAATCTAAAGATCCATAGGTGCGATTTATTCTGTTTTGGGAGTAGTTCCATATCATTACAATCATTTGCTTTACTTTCCCCGATGCCTTCTCTCACTCAAAACACGCAAAATCGATAATCTTCTGCTGAAAAAGGACTCGTTTTCGAAAACACCCAGTAGTTCCTCCGGATTTCGGAAGCGCAAATAGCATTCGTGTGAATTTAGCACACCCGCGTCATGCCTTTCAATGCATTTTCTCCCCTATCTGCACTTTTCAGGCTTCATTGGTGACCGAACGCGAGAACAGACAGAAAGACTGACGAAAATCGTTCTCGTTCGTTGCACGCGACGAGTGACTCTATCTTGCGTTTTTTTGCGCGCTCCCTCACTGGACAGAAAACAGTTCGAGGGCACTATTTTTCGCGTTCTGTTCCGTTTTAAAAACAACGTGTGTTGTCCTTCCCTTCTTCACTGCGAAGAGTCGCTCAGTTGTTTAGATAAATTATTCCCTTTTGAAGACCAAGCGCGTCCTACCTTGTGTACCTCATCGTGAACACGAGTCTTCATTGATGTCCGTACTGTAACGCCTTAGAAGGAATTCCGCAAAATAGCTCAAGTGGGCTGGTGTGGCGCTATTTTTCTAGCGGGAACTTATTAGCAACCCCTATTTGCTCTTCAGAGGTTCGAGAATGAGGGCGCTTCAGCTCAACGCCTCTATTCAGAATCCGTTTAGATTTGATCAAAAGATTCTGCTCGATGTGACTTCTGGGTAAGCGAACGAAACCGTATTATCATCCCTCAACCATCTTATTGTAGAGTTCAAACTATCCTGCCTCTTCTCAACATCTTCATTATTCATCCATCAGTTCTTTTCCTTCTGAGCAAGAGAAAGAAAATGCGGCAGGACATTCGGATCGGCTACTGCGCAACTGTGGTCAGCCTTTCACCATTTGCATTATTATAAAGCGTATTCAAATAAACATTCATCTGAGCGGAGTTACAGATTGGTCTCATTTTCTCCGATTCCATCCTATTCGGTCTTCGCTTCCATCTACTCTCCCCATGCGCGGGCATCTATTGTGACGGACCTCTGTGCAGAGAAGGGCGACTCGCGCCAGCGACCATTCGAGTGAGGAATACAATGAATTCCAAATTCTGACGTATGTTGTTTTCTGGTAACGCCGTCAGAATAGCAAACAGTTTTCAAGCATTTCACCTTCTAGAAGTGTACTTTCTAGGAGTTTTTTGCAAGTAGTCTAACAAGAAAGTAAGAGGCAGAAAAGTTGTACGAGCAATAGTAATTTCTTGCTCAGGATCTGCTTGTGCTTTCGATCATGGCGAACGCTACCAGCTTCTTCTTCCTCCTCATTCGAATGCATCAGATGGTGTTGCGGAGAAGCGAGGGACGATGGCTCTTGTCGAACAAGTATGTTACTATGTTCAAAATGTAAAAAAAACGAAGTAGCAGGGATGAATTATCAACGTTCGTTTCAGATCACAAATCATCGTAATTCTGGCATTATTCACTATTGAACTTTTCAATGTGTACGCATTCGCTGAAATCAACTCGGAGATCACGCAACCACATATTTTTTTTTTCAAATACAAATTTTTATTTAGCTGTTCTCAGAATCCTGAACTAGCGTGGCTGGCTCATCGCGGCGGCGTCTTGCTAACATTCGGCGGTCCACCGAAATCGAAAAACGGTGAATTGAATTCTCTCAAGGAAACGCACATTTAATTAGTCATAAAAAAAAATCGGCAGATGTGAAACGGGATATTTTGATGTAGGACGTTCCATTTGAAATTTGCTAATAATCCCTGCTCTATTGATCGATGAAAACCCTCTTTGCAGACTTGGTCGTCGCCTTCGTATTAGTGATCGTCCTTCGTGGTCGTCGCCTTCGTATTAGTGATCGTCAGTCACGCGCCAGTGTCGACAGCCATCTCGATGCACTCGATAAACAGTCTGCAGAAGTGCCGACGTGTGAGGTATGTAGATGATCAAAATGAGAGAAAACAGGTAGTTTACTCCAAATTACAGAGTCTCGTCTCAAGTCGAACACTGATCTTGACTGATCAGATGCTGGCGCTCTACAAGGGCAAGGTACGTTTTTTCTGCATAATTGACAAAAAGTTGATGAAGATGGAGAGGGAAGACTATTTGTATCAGTTGAACGGCTCCCTCCTACACGTGCTCGTCCCTCTCCTCTTCTTCCTCACTACAATCCTTGTCGATATGCGAGATCTGATACCGGAAGGAGCGTTGGCATTTCTGCGGTTGATGATCACGGTCAGCAACCTTCGATATTTGTTCTTTCTCATTTAGGAAAACTGCAGATGCTTGCAATCACAAATCCTCTCCAGTTCAGTCTCATGTTCATCCTCAAAACGAGAGGACATCGAAAGGTACTAATGCACTTGAAAGGTACCATCACTTCACGTTTCAGCTACTTGAGTACCTACAGAAGAAACGATTCAGCTATGAAAGCACGAAAACGGAATCGCCAGGTTCTCGTTCATTTTCTTGGCCTAATGAAAAATCCATGTTTGCAGATCACTCGACTTCGCCCAGGTTGTCAACAAATTCGACGAAATTGCTTCAGTTTGGATGATTCAGTGGAGGAATCAAATTGCACCATAAAATCGAATTTATTCCCATTGTATATTCCGTTTATAATAAAACAGATTATTTAAAATCAGAAAGGTTGGCCAGTTGAACCCAATCCTCCCTCGCTATACAATTAATCGGCGTCGAAACAATTTCCACTGAGAAGCAGAGCAAGGGAGCGTAAGAAAAACGCCACTTAACCCGATTCGCCACTTCCTAAAGCTCCATGTGGCAATTTTCTTTTCAATGTGACATTTAAACTCGCCAAATTTGTGCAAACGTGAGAAACGTTCGTGCGTACACGTCAAACTCTCATATCAAGTTTTTCTTTCACCTTTGTCTCCAGATGTCAACTGACTTCACTTCAACAACACCTTCTCTTTGTTCAATTCCCACTTCATCATCTACTCCCCTTCCCTCGCTTCTCGACCTCCATCCATTCGATCCCAATTACTTCATTGCTGCTATTCGTAATCTGGCCACAATGTCACCCGGTAAGTCTCTAATATCATGAATGCATTATCGAATTGCTTGAAGGGCTGCTAGCCGTAATAATGCTTGCTAAGATAATCTATCGAAAGAGGGAAATGTACAGGCAATACAAGGTAATAATTTTGGTAAATGACAGAGGATCAAGAGTTGTTTCAGCTAACGGTAGTCTTCCTGACTTTCGGTGGCTTCTCGCTGGCGATTCCCATTCTCTCATTCAACCTTTTCATGGTTATTGTCATTCCTCAGAGGTAATCTTTTCATGCACTAATTTCGATATCCCCGGAAATGTTCTCTAATGCATGCGTGGTGGTAGGTGATAGATTGCGGTAAGATAATGTAACGGGAACTGAGGACATTACCTACCCTAGTTTACTCACAGACCCGAATTTCTCATCTCGACTCTCGCATGCTCACTCATCAAGCAATTCTGTGCGGCCACAATGAACAGTTCTTTCGCCGTTTCATGCGTGAGTTTCTTTCGGTTATTCTTCTTTCCAGCTCTCTTTCCATTTTCAAGATTTAAAAATATATTCGAAAACTGAATTCGCACTCTTCTTTTCAGGCAATTGCAATTCTCCGTTATGCTCTTGTAATGCACGACATAGAAATGAAGATGATCCATCTGATGATTGCTTACTTCATTGTTGCTGGACCACTGGTCAGTTCCATTCTGATACATTCTCATTTTTTCGAACGAATCGAGAAAAGTATTTCAATTGCAGTATTTCTACTTCATTCTCGTATTCTTTGTTGGTACGATCAGGAAGAATGACGAGTGCCCGTACTTTATAGAGATTGAGAGGGATGCAAGACCTGTTGTAAGTCTCTTGTCTTCCATCGTAGCAACGAGAGGTGTTTCGTCAGTCAGATAAAATGATCGACATCTCTCTTTTTCCCCCGTAGCTCAATCAACGGGAGTCTTGTAATGGGGTAGACGAGCGAATTGGTTTACGATTCGTGAATTTGCAACAGTGAAACGGAAGTGTGGAGAATGAAAGAGATGTTTGAGTCGTCTAGTAAACGAAATGACCAGAAAAGTTTACAAATGACCAGAAACGTCAAACATAACATTAATATTTCGATGATTCCTCTGAGACAAATTGATCACGAAAGAATATTGCAGATCTACTTTGGATACCTCGCGCTCATCGTTCTCGTGACAGATTTCTGCAATATTCGAGTGCTCTGGTTTCTCATTCAACACAAGCGGAAAATGTCCATGCAGAGTAAGCATCCATCCCTCCAGCCTTGCATTAGTCTTTTCGAAATGGATGAACCTCAACCATCCCTCCGGGGCCCACTTAGCTGTTGAGAATGCACTCTAATTCAGTGGGAAACGTGATCAACGAGCAGTTCGCTCGCAAGGAGAGAGATCAACTGCACCTCTCCATCGGGCTCCTCGTCCAATCAATCACTGTCACGTGCACATTCGGATCGACTATCCTGTTCATGCTGCTGTTCTCGTATGGTGAGAGTAGAATGATGAGTACTTGTGGAGTTTACAATCACCTCGATCAGGAAATTTCATTACAAGATTGTACAGCACGTTCATTCTTACCGGGAACTCCACAACAGAGGATCAATTGTATCAGTTATAACAGTGGTCTCTTTCCAGGCATCTCCGTGCCTGCATGGCTCTCAACAATCACAAATACTCTCTCCTCCATCTCAACCCTTCTCAATCCTCTCTCATCAGCTATCTTTATACGTCCTTTCAGAAGAGAAATGCTGAGAACGATTACGTGCTCAAAGGTACTTAATTCGCTCGTCTTTCACAGCATTTTCTAGCACATGCTATCATAATTTCATTCAGAGAATCACGACGGAAGTTATGGGCGAAGCAACTTTGGTTACAACGACTGCATTGAGGAGGAAACCGTCCACTTCCATGCTTTCGAATTGACTATCGATAGTGAAGGGAACGCGTTCCCGTTAGATGTTAGCCCATATTTCATGCAATCAGTCAATCAACTTATTTATTTGTCTCTTTCGGGTGTTCTATTGTTCCATCTACGTCGTTTATTTGTCTCGGTATATCGTTTTATTTCTACTCCACTCATTTGTAAATTCGGAAAACTGTGAAACTAACTGTGGCAATCAACGTATTTTCTTGCTCGATTGTGAGAGAGAAACAGAGTGCATAGAACAGCACCAAAATACAGATGAGACAGTCGGCAGGGATTAGATTGATAACCTCTCTTCCGTCTATCTAACACTTCATCATCGGATAGAAAACCAATGGAAATTGTAGAGTTAGAATTCGACGAGCGCGATCCTCTCTACAAATGCTGTTGTGGAATCGTCCGTGTCAAAGTGAGATTGCAATTGTTCTTCAATTTCACTATCATTTTTGACATAGATTGGAGCCCGCATTTTGTCCATTATGAATCTGTTGTTTTCTGCATCCTTGATCATTCAATTATGCATTCGCCCATCTACCGTCAGTGTAGTGGAGGTCAGAATATTGCGCACTCTACAACCGTTCTCTTTCATCGCTCTCTTTCAGTGCGTGTCGATTACAGCGAATATTATTTCATCCACGTTGATGATCACTGCGACTTTCATATTTCGGCCTAAAATAGTGATTGGATGTCTTGTTTTGCAAGTTTGCGCTGGATTGAAGTCATGGAGTGTGGTACAAACAGCATTTCAGTTTGCCTTTTTGATATTCGCCAGTGCCCTTTTCATTATTTGCTTGATTTCCTTATTCCTTCCGGATTCAGTTGGTCAATTTGTGATGGATCTTCTCAATGTTAATTTTCCTGATGATTTGAGTGAAGAGGAAATCAAATCAGGTGAAATTTCCAACTGCACGATTGACAAAGATAGAATATCATGTCAGACATCATCCTTACTTGCTTCCTTTTCTCGGTGGGCCTCTTTGCGGGCTTTCTATGGCAAGTCTTCTCGCTAAGGGTTTCGTTTTTGGTCAGTTTGGTTCATTTTCGTCAGTCAGATCATTGTTTCAGTGCTACAACTACCTATTAGATGTTAGAGACGCGCGCGAAGGCATTTCTCGTCTACCTCCACTCCGATTGGAGAACAATGCAGGAGTAATGACCCTGGTCGGGCTGGAGCATGTCAGCTCGTTGTACGCAACTTTCCAATAAATTTGATTGTATGGCATTTATTCGTATTGTTCTTATTCAGTTCGCCCGGAATGTTCAAATAGTAGACACTTTCCGTGGAGAGTAATCACTGAAATAACCAGTTGTTCAAGGGAACTTGGTTCGGAAGCTCACGTGATCGAGTCGACTCCAGATATTTTCCTCTTGCCTTTGCCGAAGATGGCATCTTCCACGAATCTGTAACAATAATTTGATTGATCTGAGAATACGCGATATATTTTGATACTTCTAGGAGAGAGTGGGATATGAAAGGTGAAACATACGCTCGATAAGGTTGCACGTAGTACAGAGTGATTGCGGGAGCGAGCAGAGGAACGACTGAGGCTGCCTGCAGTCATTGATATGTTATCTTTGATATCTCTAGTCGTTGCCGAGTATGATCAAGTTGAATGAACAATTCAAGAAGGCTCCAATAGAGCATCATTCACCCAACAAGCAATTGGCCTACAATCACTTTTTAGCGAGTGAGTCACACCCAGACCAAAAATCAAACCGTTTCTCCCATTTCACTGAAAACATCATTACAGTTTCCTATTCCCACAGCTGGTTGCTGCACAGACTCACTACTTGTTTGATCTCTGTTCCAGACACCTACCCCTCATATTTCCAAATACACAATCTAGTAATCAATGAGCTCTGAAAATCTCTAGCAAAATACCTCTGAGACTAGGTGCTCCATTGCTGGTGAGCACATCGTATCGCTTTGGCACAACCAGTAGCATGAGATCGATACAGAAAAGCACATCGGAAGAAGCGATTGCAGTGACAAAACCTGAAGGGTGGTCGGTATCAGGCCAAGATTGAAGATATTCAGTCTCTTCGAAACTCCAACCTTGGTGAACTGTCGATGCAGCTTGTTTGTACGTATGCTCATCTGATCTGATTTCTCTCGGATTTTGGATAGCACCTAGATTATTTGTTGAATGATAGATCAGGAATTGTGGTTAACCTTCATTCGCAGCACAAATATCACGACGAGCAGTGGTCCATTCTGCCCAGTCATCGCAAGGATCGTGTACATTACAGCTGGTTCGTAGATGCTTAGTTGGCCTGAAAGTTTCGGTTTCGGGAGAGAAACTCATCTCGATACATGGTCGTTGATCCACAGTGACCAACCTTCCAGCACATAGCCATCGAGTGCGTATTCTGGTCGAGCCAATGCCAGGGCGTTCTTCACTTCTGAAGGATCGTCGAGGGTAAACATGAATGTTGTCTGAAGAGTATTCTTATGTACTGAGATTCAGAACCTCGATATTACCAGAACGATCAAATTCGGTATGGAAATCAGCAGACATAGTAGGAGCACTTTTGATGGTGGAGGATTCTCACTGAACACAATTTCTCATTGGCTGATTCAAGGAACAGTACCGATGCAGAACGTAGAGTCGATATGCGAAGGAAGTTGTGGTTAAATAAAGTGATTGTCCGTATGCAGCAAGCATGATCGAATAGAGACAGTGGCAGAAGAAACCTGAGAAATTATATTTGGGGTCTGGCTCTTCGCAAAATCTAACCGGAAATATTGACGCAAGGCCCGTCATAGATGTATCCCATCATGTCACCGGCAGGGATCAGTCTGAAAATCAAACCACGTAGAGTACACTCGGGATAGATGCACAAATGCCTTGCAATGCCTCCAACAGAACAAACTCCCGCGACAAGATCCACAAACACGCAATTATAGATTAGAACAGCGTAAGACCTGAAAGATCACAACGTAGTCTCAAATGAGGCATATAACCGACCTCTGAGATGCGGGAGTTCGGTAGATCACAGCCAGGAGCAGGATCACATTCTCAATGATGGAGATGGTATCGAGTGATACGTGCAGGATGATCGCAATGAGGTCGTGCGTAGGAATTGGAGTTGGAAGTTGGAGGAAACCAGCCATGGTTGGATACTGAGTAAAAGCGGTTCGAAATAAAGTTGAGTGGAATTGCAGATTTCATTAGCAGAAGTGACGATAACGTGGAGATTGGTTCGATTTGTTCTCCGTTCTACAGTGGAATTAGGGTCGCTCGTTGAGTAATTCTGCCCCCACACTTGGATGGATGCAGATATTTTCACAACGTTCTCCGTCCACCAAAATGAGCAAATAATTTGCGATTCTTTCTTGAGAATGGAGCCGAGTTCATCTACTTGAATATTTGATTCATCATTAAAACAATTTTCCGTTGCAGATCTAACTACGGTTCACTACGGGTTACATGGTTTACCGATTCAACAAACGCATTTGCAACAAAACGATGTTACTTTCTCACAACGCAGAGAAAATAATACGAATTATCGTGAGAAATTATATCAAAACTTCGCGTGCTTTTTGAGCAAAACAATATCATTCTATCAGATATTCTTCATCAAATCATACTCTTTTGTAATTTCAAGCCTTGCTCATACGTATGGTTACGCATAGTTACTCCTACTTTCAGCGCATTCAATTCCCGTGAGGTGTTTCACAACAACGGTTTCGCAAATATAGCCGCACGAAAGAAATAGCTCATCAAAGAGTAACCAAACGAGCGGAATAACAATCAACTTCGCTTCATTCGGAATTTAGTTCGATGCTTGGCGCGGTTGTAAGCGAACACTTTTACCACGTAAGAGCATTGATGATGACTATAAAAATCTAAAATATCGATCAATTTCTAGATTTTTTCGTATTCTTCGACCCTCTCATCGTGCATTTTCAATGCGCTGCTTTGTAACGTGCTCATCGTTACGAAAGTCCAGCAAGTTAGTTCCCCAACTTCCTTGGAAGTGAAGAAAAATTTTCAGAATTTTTCAGATCGGTCCCTATCGATGGTTGCTGCTCTCGTTTGCAGTAGTTAATGTCTGCATTTCGGTTTCGCATTCCATCTTTATGCCTGTAATTTACAATCTTTTTGCGTATTCACAGGAAATTCACATGACAGAATTTGGATGCATATATTTTGCAAAACGATTTATCGACTACTCGACGGAAATCGGACTTTTCTGCAGTCAGTAATGGAATCAATTCGATCGAGATTCCAGTGATCAATTTCAGGTTATATCTGGTGCTTTCTTACCTATCAGACGTTCATTCTCCTCTCGTTTCATTATCTCTATCGTTACGTGGTCATTTGCAAGTGAGCGAAAGTCATACTACGACCCAAATCAATCGTACTCAGGCCATCGTGGATGTCGTGGTTTCGGCTGAATCCGTGGAGAAAGTGGATAGCACTTGCAGTAGTTTCAAATGCAGTATACTCATGTAGCTCTCTTATTTTTCCCGCTCATTTTAGCTCTAATATTGTCTATATTTTTCCAGGTCTAATCCTAGCGACCATCAGTGCTGGTTGGGGACCAACGGAAAAACTTCGAACATTGTTAGCGCCTATTCTGAAGGTCTGTCCTGACACCACAACAGCACGTAGAATTCGTATACTTGAGGAAGCATATAATGTCGATCTACACAAAGAGAATCAGCCGGGATTCATCGCAATGGTTGTGTGGGTGAGCGACTGCAGTCTCCGGGGATAAAAAAGAATCCCAACCCTTTCAGATTCCACTCGGCAACGGCGAGAAAGAGTGGCAGTCCACTTGCCTCCTAACCATGGCCATTATCGCTCTCATCATCTCTGTGCCGATTTCTATTATTACTGTCTGCATCAAGAAAATTATGGACGCTAATCGCGAGTTCGAGTTGAGCTCTGGCCCTGAATTGATTGATAATTGCGCTTTGCAGGTTGCACGTTGCGTCCAAGACGAGAATAATGCAGCAGCAGCTGTTTCGTGTGCTCATCTGGCAGGTGTTACTTCATCTACTGTAGCTATGTATAGACATTGATGTTCAGACGATAATCCCCTGCATCACTTCTTACGCACCTGTGGCGCTCGTGCTAATTGTTCCCATTGCATTTCGTAAGTGTGCTGATGGCACAGTTGATTGAGTCAGAAACGAATTATATTTTTTGGCAATGCAGGCAAGTGAATATTGCAGAAGTGGCACTGGGCGGCATGGGTACGGTGTTTCTGATGTCGATGCAGCTCTTTCCTATTATCGACCCGTTTCTGGTGCTGTTCTTCATTCCCAGGTTATCGAGTTGAGCCGATTCAGCCTCCACAATTACCGTTTTGATGTAGTCGATACATAATCAATAAGAATGAACCATTAGACTGTCGAAATGGACTACTCTGTGAAGCATTATGATCGACATAATAAATTTATTTGAGATATCGAGCTGCTCTTCCTAAATTCATGTGGAACTCACGTATCGGACCTTCCACAGTCACTTCTTCAACGTCTAATGAACCTAAACTAGTTCTGGAATTTACATCTCAAAATGTTCAATAAACACAATTCGATATACATGATTATTTTTAGCCCTCATTTGACTGCATTTTGACTTTCTCAGGGCTGAATGCACAAAGATTCAGACATTGCAACAGACAAATATTTCCAATGTGAAGATCTCAACAATGATCCATGTTCAAATTAATCTACAGAACATTAATCACTGTTAAGAAAACACTTGTGTGTGAAAATACAGTTACGAAAACAATACGAATTTCGTGAGAAGAAAATAACATTCGTGCGAACGGAGTAGCTGATTTCGGTTCCTGATTTCATGATATTTTACTTCCATCCGAGCATAACTTCCTCTTCTCAAAGGCATATCTTACATGTTTAGCGTATCGAAGTTCCCATGGGGTTTTGAGAATGCGGGGAAGTTTCGCAAACGCATCCTCATGATACTTATCTCAGCAGAGATATTGTTTTTGCATGATAAATCGAAAATAATTGTATATTATGCAAGACAACACAGTTGTTGAAGTATAATATTTATTATATATGAATGGGGGGATCCCATTACAATGCTTCCCTTTCTTCTCCGACTAATCCGAAGAGTTGCCAGTCAAATGCGAAATGATGTGAATTGTAAACAACATTTGTTTACCACATCCGCACGTAGGCTGGCGATATAAAAGGCGGGCGATCGCCCGCAACCTCATTCCTTGATCGTAGCGACAGGTCAATTGACAGTCATACACGATCATCTGAGCGTAGCCAGTGGTCAGAAACCCCGGAGGGCACGACGAATTTCATGCGACCTAGACACGGTCGCTTGAGGCACTTGTGTTCCTTGATTCAGGAGTGCCGAATGTCCACTAGACATAAATGTATCTCTTCAACGGAATTCCGTTATGAAGACAGTACGCACTTCGAGAAGTGTGGAGTGCGATGAGATGAAATCCCTGAGTGTTGGATTGTTCATCACGATATTGAGAATATCCCTCGTTCCTGGTTCCAATATCTTGGATCAAGATGGGTGGGAAAGTATAACTGTATCTCCGCATATTCAGGAG
>LS495531.1:86373-102116 GCA_900490845.1 Pristionchus japonicus
GGCCATTTCATTCCTTTGTCTCCCTCTCATTCCGACCCTCCGAGCGCACGGCGCGGCGACAATTCTCCCTCGCTAGGAGATTTTTCCAAACTTCAAAAAATCATAACTCAGCTTGTATATATCGTACAGAGCCCATCTTTTGCAAGTTTAATCATATCGGTGTCCTTCACATTCTATCAAAGTTATAGAGGTCCCTTTTTACCTTAACGCATAATCCATGAACTAAATTATGCAAATTTATGCGAATTACAAAATTCTTTTTCGTTTCGGATTCAGCACGAAAAATTAGCTGGGGTCACTTCCAGAACTTTTTTGATTACACTTCCCGTTGATCAGTTATTCTATTAAGACCCTAAAAATGCCCTAATTTGCAATTAGCATAACTTAGCTAAAAGTGATTTTTGAGCATCGAGCTTCCGATTATGTCCTTAGCACCCCAAGGCCCATCGAAAATCATAGTTAGCTCAGACCTCAACTTTTTCACTGTGCCAAGCCATGCCAGATTTGTCCGACTCTTACGCAAACGGGCTCGTATGTATGTCTGTGTGTCAGTAACGTCTGTCACGCTTTTGAAAAATCGCTGTAAATCGCCTATTTCTCATCCCCCAAGCCTATCCCCGGTACCATACGAATCCCCATGAAAAACTTTTTCAAAAAATTTGCATATTTCATAGTTATGACGCAATATGATGAAATCGCTCTTCACACCGTTTTCGCTTCAAACTCGACCAAATCACTCGGGAGAACCACCATACACCTTCACGTGACTAAAATGTTCAAATTTTGCATATTTCATAGTGATGACGCAATATGACGAAATTTCTCTTCACACCGTTTTCGCTTCAAACTCGACCAAATCACTCGGGAGAACCACCATACCACGCCTCTCACCTAAGAATCGACTCAGAATGGCTGAATCTGTCAGCGGGTCATTTTTCGAAACCGGGTTTTCGACGATTTCGGACCCTCCTAGGCGTCCCTCCCCTGGGGCCCCTGTCAAAGGAATAGTACCAGTGATTATTCCCGGTCGAGCTGCAGCTCCTGTTAGATGCAGCCTTCATATTTTGAGGTTATGTTTCTAACCTTCAAAGTGAATATTATATCGACTTCGGGACCTGTTTCAGACTCTCCGTTCGATGCTCTATCGACCTACACCGGTTGTATTTCGATAAGTATCTTCTTATCACTGATATCAACATCACGCTGTATCTCAAAAACCGCTCGAAAACCCTAGGTTTTTCTTTCATATTCGGATAGCTCTCGTCTCGGGCATTTCAATGGTACCCCTGAAGTCCTAAATCCGCGGGGGGTGAGTGGTGTTCCATGCCGAAAAACCGAAAATCCATCGAAATCACAAAAAATCCAATCAATGGTGAGTGAAACGCAAATGAAAGTGGAGAGGATGAGACCGCGTCATTGCGCGCGAGGGAGTGGAATGAAGACGCAAATGATTGCGCTTCATTCGCCATGGATTGGATTTTTTGTGATTTCAATGGATTTTCGGTTTTTCGGCATGTAACACCACTCACCCCCCCGCGGATTTAGGACTTCAGGGGTACCATTGAAATGCCCGAGACGAGAGCTATCCGAATATGAAAGAAAAACCTAGGGTTTTCGAGCGGTTTTTGAGATACAGCGTGATGTTGATATCAGTGATAAGAAGATACTTATCGAAATACAACCGGTGTAGGTCGATAGATCATCGAACGGAGAGTCAGAAACAGGTCCCGAAGTCGATATAATATTCACTTTGAAGGGTAAAAACATAACCTCAAAATAAGAAGGCTGCATCTAACAGGAGCTGCAGCTCGACGGGGAATAATCACTGGTACTATTTCTTTCACAGGGGCCCCAGGGACGCCTAGGAGGGTCCGAAATCGTCGAAAACCCGGTGTCGAAAAATGACCCGCTGACAGATTCAGGTCGAGTCTTAGGTGAGAGGCGTGATACACCTTCACGTGACTAGAATTCTCAAAATTTGCATAAATTTCATAGTGATGACGCAATATTGCGTACTCTCTTTTCGCGCAGTTTTCGCCTGAAACAACCAATTGACTCGGGCGAGCGACTAAACAACTTCACGCGCACAAAACCTTCAAAAAATCGATCTGCTTCCATAATGGTTAATGGATTGTGGGGACTATCTCGATGGCAATGTGTGAAAGATTCGTGTGGATAGCAGTGAGAGAAAAAGTTGCGAGAAGTGGCGGAGTCGCAACTTTTTCGAGCACTGATATCCACACGAACCTTTCACACATTGCTATACGAGACAATACTCTCCCTAAGACTTATGAAGGTACCCGGCTCAAGCCGCCCTCTAGACTTACGTAGGTATCCGGATCGCCGCGCCCTCTAGACCTACATAGATAACCGGATCGCCCCGCCCTCTAGACCTCCGTAGATCGATCCCCTCAATTACGCAGTTTCATACAGCGCTATTAAAAGAATCCCAATGCATGACCCAACCTGAGATATGACGATCTCAATGCATGGCCCAACCTGCGATGCGCTTGCGAAAGGCTCGTGAGGTTGAGAACTATTCGAAAAAGTTGCGACGGAGCCACGAAGTGACAGAGTCGCAACTTATTCGAATCGCTCGAAGCCTCACGAGCCTTTTGCAAGGGAGGATGCAGTCTTGCAATTCTATGATAACCCTAACACACACCCCGGCGTACAACGTAGCAACCGTAGCTAGCTATAGCTAGTATAATATGAAAAAATGCAGTCACTCCTCACACGACCAGCAAGTCGCCAATTCCACCGCCTCTTCCATTGTGCAGTCCGCCGACGACAGCCGATGAAATAGGTTGGTATGGGAGAGAGAGAGAGAGAGAGAGAGAGAGTAGTAGTAGTAGTAGTAGTAGTAGTAGTAGTAGTAGTAGTAGTAGTAGTAGCGCACGCTGTATGCAAAGTACCTGCGATTTTCGAATATATACTGCTTTTATAAATATGATCCCGTTCGAGTAAGAATCGGACAAGGACTGGCTCAGCTCAAAATGGAAGATTCTCTGTAACGGTGTGATTTGAGGTTCACTGTGATGCTAAAGACGATGGACATGGCGATTTTCATTTTGAGTCTTCGTTGGCTCCAAACGGCGTCGCGTCGAAAACAGAATCTCTCCTATAGCGCCTTCCTCTGAAGCACTAAAATTAAGTTCTATACACATACCTATGCTCCGATTTCCTTGAGGTCGTTCAAATTGTCGGTGACCCGTTCAAAAATTAACATTTGGGCCGGTTTTTGGGGGTATCCCGCTGGTTTTCAGCAGAAAAAATGTGAAAATTGGTCGAAAGTAGCCGGTGGCCCGTGTATAAGAAGCTATATTTGCCAGCGGCGATCCGTTCATCCTAGTCTTAAAATTTTCAAGGAGGTCCCGGGCTCAGCTATGTCTATACAGATCTTTGCTTGTCCAAATGTTGGAAAGTTACATTTTGCATAAATGCATTTCACAGGCGTGACCGCCGTCAAATTTTAGGTCTGGAACCGCACTCACTTAATTTAACCGCTTCAGTGGAAGGCGCCATAAAAGAGATTATGTTTTCGACGCGACGCCTTCTGGAGTCAAAAAAAGACTCAAAATAATAAAAAATCCACATGTCCATCGTCTTTAGCATCACCGAGAACCCCCAATCACACAGTTACAGTGAATATTCCTTTTTGAGCTGTGCCAGACGCTTCATGATTTGTCCGATTCTTACGCGAATAGGCTCTTATGATTAATAACATACGTTGTTTGTGAAATTTATTCAATATTCCGAGTTTTTCGTATCACGAAGAGGAGAGTAAGAGGTATACTGATTCGACATTCTTTGCAGCTAGTAGTGGTGGTGACTCAAGTAAACGGAAGTGTGGAAAAGTGAAAGTGGACGAAGCCGAGAATAGAAGAGATGAACTAGGAAGGGACGATATTATGATGGAGAGTGTTGAGATGGTTCGTTGCTCAACTTACCGTTATTCGAGGAATATTTTATCTAAACATAAGAACACGTTTATTTAATAATGAACATTATTCATACGATTATGATAACATCAGCGCCCTCCTCCGCTCTCCGCGCCACCTATTCCATGTCCTCGTTCTTCACTCGGTGAAGGTTCCTCACCTCACTTCGCCATTCCCAGTCTGCCGATTGGAAGACCCAGTAGTGTGTGAGTTTCCATTTTTAACCACGAATGACTTCATATTCTGAATCCTGTACATTTTTGCAGCTCGTCTTCTTCGGGTTTCACAACACCTGCTCCGTCACGGCGCCCTATCTGTTCGTTATTTATTCTTTTTTTAAGACACGGCTTATTCAATCACATGATGTGGTGCGGATTCGTACCGAGCACTTAGATAAATAAGTGTTTTCTACCTTTAACTCATGAGAGGATAAACTGGTTTCACCTCAAAACTCGAAATTTATTTCTCTCATTATTTGTAATCAATATTAACTTGCTATGTCATTAATAATCACAGGCCCAACACCAAAGGCAGCGAAAACTCCTGTAGTATTGAATTCTCCACTCGGTAGGAGAGGCTCTTCCGCTTCAGCTCTCGACAGTCCGCAGTTCAGTAAGTGACCAATTAAAAAATGTGTGGACGTCATATTTGGAAACTTTGGAAATTGATCTTGAAATTGCTTTCGTAGTTTATTGGTCTCCTATTGGAATCATGTCTATGAGAATATAGTTGAAACGAGAAAAGGTGTTTTGATTTTCTTCTCTTTTCTCGGATATAGGAGACATTGATAATAATGCATAACACAACTTATATAATAGAAGCGCCTTCATCATTCGCGTCTCGTCGACAGATGTCCGTTGGTGAGAAGGACTTTGCCTTTTCTGAGATGAACAGAGCAGCCATACTCGATGCGAATGATGACACGGTAAGGAAGTTTTATGATTATGCATTAATTCATGTTACGTTTGTCAATGTAAGATGTAATAGGACTATTATGTGGTAAAACTTTTTGCTTACAGAAATTTCGGTATAAATTTGCTAACAATAATTTTATTATTACCCTCTTTTGCTATTGACTTAATATTTTAATATAGTTTGGAACGTTCATAGTCTTTATTATTAGACTATCCTCTCGTGAATTGAGTAGACAGGAGGAATGGTGATATCACATGTGATGAATCCAAGCTATACATGAGACAAATAGATCAAACCGGTTCCGAGTCACGCGACAACATGGAGTGCTCATATTCGTCGCTTGCGTGGATGCGTTGTGCAGCAAGGCCTTGAAGTAGATATGTTAAACAGGAAATCATATATACTGATAGACAGGGAATATCAGTTCAGGATCTTCAACTGAACACGAACGTGGGCACACGACCGTCTGTCGCACTCCTCAGAAATCAGAATAAGGTTGTCTCCTTTTGTTTCCGATTCTATGTTTTTCATTGTTGATTCCTAATTCAAGATAGTTCTTAGTTGATTCTTCGGATGCCAATATAATGAATGCATAATTGCACATTTGATACGAATGTTTTAGGGCATGGTCGCCGCACGCGTCAATCTATTCGCAGCCATTCAATCGACAAATGATGCAGAAAATGCTTCGATGAGGGTAGGTCGAATGAAAACGAGAATAGATTTGAAATAAATGATATAACGATATGCAAATTGGACGCTACTTGAGGCTTGCTAAATTCAAGGATGTTGCGCGGATGCTTTTTTTGTTTTACATTGTATGAACTTTAAAAAAATATTCTGTGAAACCAATAATCAGAACTCCCGGTCTGAAATGTACATATGTGAAATATTATTTCGATACGTATCTCGTAGTTTAGCGGTGTGGACTTTGTTGAGCACCATGATGCATATGATGCGACACAGGGCAGATTGCGAGGCACGAGGTACGGAGATAAAGGTGATAAAAGTATCCGAGAACCTGACAGGAATGTGATTAGAGCAGGGAAGGGAAGGGGAGTCCGAAGGTCAATCGAGAGGAGTGTAAAATTGTAGGCCTGATCTCTTATTTCATGGAAATTCAGGGTAAATCGACGATCGCTCTAATTTATTACACGCTTGACCTTCTTGAATGAGGAAGTGGAAAGGTTAAAGTTCAATCTGTATAAAGGGTGGCCTAAAACAATAGGAGATCAATCAAGGTTCGGTCACGTAGTTGAAGAAATGTTGACCTGATGTCGGCCGAAAATGAATGAAATCGTCATTGTTGGGATCATAAACACGGAGTTGTTGTCCGTATCGAAGACTAAAGTGTTTTGGTACTGTTCATACTGTAATCAAGTGGCACTGCAGCTTATATATAACCTATGCTCCCTATGGATATTGCCCAGCCATTTATTTTCCCAGGGTTTCGTGCTGAAGGTTAGTGGATCATGAGCGGCAATAGAGATTATGGGTCCAAAGGTCGGCCTCGTGGGGGAAGAAGTGAGTGTGAACTGATAAATAGAAGAGAGAAAGTGGAGCCGGAGTTGCGTGTGTATTAACAACATATTTTGCAAGGGTTACAAAATACTCATAAAATATTCATAATGATGAGTAACTCATTCCTTCTTCGGGATATTTTAGTAATTAAAAGTTAACCGATCTTTTTTTAAATTACTAGCATTCAAATATTTACTGCAATAGTCTAGCATTCTGTGATTGAAAATGAAGTTTTTTTTTTGTATTGGTGACATTTTTGTTGCAGTCGTCTTTGGGTTCGCGCCATTCGCTGACAGGACTTGATGATACACTCGTTTCGACGACGTCAATTGGGAGAGGAGGACCACCTGTCGGACATTCGATTATGAGCAGTGGTATGTGAGAAATGTAAAGATGATACGCCAATGATTGATTGACCTATTGATTACAACGATTCTTAGTTCTAACAGTAAATGGGATATTTAGCCGATATAACAGTGCTAACCTCTCAATAAGCTGGAGATTCCGTAATTCACTTTACTTATGTGAAATTAATTGAATATTGATTTTCAGGCGGTTCATCATCAGGGAGCAGCTCGAAGCGTTCAAGTATTGCTTCCCATCGATAGAGCTATGGCATCACCGATAGATGACCTACAATTTTTCTGTTCTGCTTTTAATTCATCATAGTAAAACTCATGTATGTATTCGCATGCATATCTAGCGTTATTTCACCCAACACTGCTCATCACTGATATATCGATCTATAGTAACCCTTGACTGTCTAGTTGTAATTCCCCCCTCCTCCTTCCCACTTCCCCAGGCAGTATTATTTCTACAGTTACAGTTTGCGAGAGCAGCGCCCATTTTACCCACATTTGCTTTGGTAATAGATCGACCTGTTTGAACAGGATGTCCCTATCACTCGAAATTGGAATCGTCTTAGAAATTCCATTTAAAGTGTACCCGATACTCTAAACGTTGTATTTCGAGCTCTTTGAAATGTCCACGTTTGTCCCTACCCTCCTATAGGTCAGCAATATCCAAAGTCCGAACATTTACGGCCATGTGGGGGCACTTTTACGTAAAGAGGGGCGGGCACATCAATTGGACTTCGACCCCGTCCCCTCATTTTCCTCCTCCCCTTCCCCTTTCCCTCTTCTCTGTTGAGGGTTGGAGATGTTCGAGGAAGAGGAGTTCTCCCTCTTCTCTTCGCATTCGTTTTTTTTGTAATTGCCCCTCGTCGCCCTCCGTTCCTCTTCAGAGCGGCCCCACGAGGGAGGAAGAAGAGAGGGAATGGGTGGAGAGAGACGAATTGGACTTCGACCCTGTCCCTCGTGTCCCTCTCGCCTCCTCTGCACTCTGACCACGCCCCCAGTGCTCCCTCACTTTTGTGAGAAGAGCATTCGGGGATGGAAGGAACTCCTTTGTTCTTCTCTTCACCTTTGAGACGCGTTTTGCATGTCTCGGAATGACTGGTGAACATGGTAGTTGCATAGATGGAAGCGCAATTTGCATGTGGTTGTATGTGCTCTGCTCTCTCACTTAGCCATTTACCAGTCTTCCTCCGTCCCTTCTTGTCCTCCTTCTAGAGAGTTTCTTGTAAATAGTCGCTACGGAGCTCCATTCTCTTTTTTTTAAATGACTATGTAGCTGTCTTTGTTATACGTATACTCATATTGGTTCGTGATACTAGCTTTTTGTTATCTGTGCTTTCCATTTTTTGGTCTTTGAGATTTCTATTTCTCTCTACCGTAATCTACTGCATTTTTATTGAATCATTCGCTTTATGTATAATATGATATGTCTGCTTTATTACACAAAAAACTGTTGATTACTGCATGGGATGGTGTACTAGTTTTTTTTTAAAATTGAATTACCTTCTTCTGTAATCCCTTACTTATTTCCCTTCCTCAAGAATAAGTCGCGATTAAACTGTTCCACTTCATCAGCATTCATTTTCCTTGCTTCTGTTTTCGCTTCGCAAAACCTTTTTTCATCGAATGCAGATTGTATCGATTTAGATATGAGCAATAGCAATAAAGCCTCAACCTCAAGCAGTGACGATAATCTTCTTCACAGTGCAGTAGAGAAGGAACCGGTGGCTAAGCCGCTCGAGATACCTGTGAGGGACTACGGTGGCATAATAATTTTCCTAACGGGTTTAGTCTGAGTTCTATTGATGTGCATGTCAGAGATATTATATCTCGAGGATTGAGAAGGGGAGAAAACGATAACCTATGTGAAATGAGTGAATGTGAAATCGGGACATTTAACTGGTCTTCGGGTCTGGACATGCTGAGAAATGCATGGGCCTGCATTACGCGTAATGAATTATCTTTCCCGCAGGTTCGTTTTCGCAATGCCATCTTTCCATTCACATTCGAAGTCCTCGCGTACGTCTCAATCCTGCTCGTGGTTGCGGATGCCCTGGGTCTCTCACCGTTAGGAGAGGCGACCTCCGTTATTGAGGCATTCCTGCGACCCGCATTGTGAGTGGCGCAGTAGGATACGATAATTCGAGTAACTAAGATGCATTTATTAACCTTAATATATATCCAGTGGCAACGTATCAGCGCCAGCTCGCGGCTGCGCTTTGGCTTTCGTTCTTCTACCCGCACTATCAGTGCTAGTATTGGCAGTGAGGTACCATGATCCATTTATGTTTATGGCAATAAGTAATTGTGCCTATTCGGTATTAAAGTATAAATTAATGTCTCAGATTCTTCATATACTGTTGTCTACATTATACTGGCTACCTTTACGAGGAGATCGGCAGAAAGCCCAGTCTGCCCACCAAAGCATTCATGGTGAGGATTAATGATTGCCTTACTAAGTTTCATGGATAGTAATTGCTCGAATTCGAGTTCGAAATATCATATTTTGTGAATGAAATATGATATTTCATTCACATTCACAAAATATGATATTTCAATACATATAAGGAGGGCGAATTGGACGTTCTCTAGACTATAAACTAGTTTAACAGTTTAAGCAGCTTAAACTTTTGCAATCGAGCGAGAGAGTGTGTGAAATCGAGAGGTTTTGCAATACTTGAAGGAACTTCAACTATTACGCCCCTAACTAGTGAGAAAATGTTCGAATGTTCTAGAGAATGTTCAATTCGCCCTCCTTACATTTTTGCGAGTTTACATGAAAAAAACGCGTGTACAATTTAAAAAAAATATTAAGTTGAATCAAACGACGGAGAATGCCAGGCAATTACGGTAATTTAAGGTCACTTGGAGAAACTGGTCTCGGATTGTAGTCTTTCTAAATTATAAGACAAAGATTAGACCAAACAAACTATCTGAAGATAGAGCAGATTATTCAATAGATGAATACAGGTGCTCATCGGCGCTCTCAACAAGATTCCTCACTCGTCTTTCGCGATGCAAGGACTCATTCCGACTATGCGTCTGCCAGCAGTGAGAGAAACTGTGCAAAAGGTATTGGAGACTAATACTTTCGCGTATAAAATGTGGCTTGGCGAGCTTCTAATCCTTTCCGGCGACTCAAAACAATCAATTTCCAGTATCTACGCACTGTGAAACCGATTTTGAGCGAAGATGATTACAAGGAGATGTGCGAGCTGGCGGAAGACTTTCAGGTACAGTAGATATCCCATGATTATCGTGAGCTAGCTCGGTTCAAAATAGTATTATATATCACCGTATCTCTTGCAGAACAATCTCGGACCAGAGTTGCAGAAAAAGCTGTGGATGAAGTGGCTCTTCAGCAAAAATTATGTGAGTTCCATGCTTTGTTGAGTATTTTATTGAATTTCATCGAGAATGGAGACAATTTGATAAATCTTTTTTATCCGTTTTGCCCAGATCTCCGACTGGTGGAAGGAGGTGGTCTACATGAGATATCGCGACTCTCTTATTCGCAGCTCCGTTGCATGCTCAGATCTCTGCTTCCGACCGACCACGACTGTTCAGGTAAATAACACCGGTCCGTATCCGACAGGTGGCCAAATCGTACCGCCTCAAATCGCGTCCTCGCCAGAATAGTCGCCGATTAGTGTGTCTGGCAAAGGCCGCGCAGTGGCGCAGTCGGTAACGCTCCAGACTGGTAGCCCCCAAATACACGGTTCATTTCCTCCTCGAGGTATCTCTTTTGCCGTATTTTTTAAGTGCTTGAACACAGTAACTCTCCAGATGTTATCTCCTATTAGTGGTTTCTCTCTCTCTTTTGCAACATCTTTTCGCGCTTTCTCACCTCATGCGTTGAATTAGGAAAGCCATTCTCAGTCGTTTCATACCGTTCAGAGCCAGAACATAAATTTGGAAAACCAAATGCTGCTTATGAGCGGCAGTATCGAAACCCCCCCCCCCCTCCCCTTGGTATTCTACTGCGAGGAACAAGAGCCCATAAGGAAAAAAACGAGACTAACCTTCACAAGTCTTGCCTAAAAGTGAAGGCTTGAAATAATTTTGCTGGAAATATCATATTATTTGAAGATCTAGAGAATTCATGCAAAGGTTACAGGCAGCGCGTGCAGCGCACGTCACACTACTCAGAATACGTTACTGCCAGGAGTTCATTGAAGAGCAATCGATGGCACCGGTACGATTATATGATTGATGGGATAAGAGAGAGAGAGAGATTATATAAGCGGTATTCCGAGAGATCAGATTAGTAGGAAAGATGGGTCAAGAGAGCAGACTAGAGACATATGGAGGTAACAAGAGCAGCTGGAGGGTGGGGTCAAAGTCTAATATAGCGCAGTGTAGATACTGGGCCAAATTTAATTTTTCTAACATAAATATAATGGTTGCTAGGCTAACATTTAGAATTTCATTGTTAATTGTTTAAGTTTAGAGAATGAGTTTATCATCACCTACTTCCGCATGAATTTGACTTATCGAAAGTAGTGGATAGTGTGCTTGACTGGTGGCAAATTAGCGTAGTTGGCACAAGGGGAAGGGCGGACAATGGAGGAAAGGAGGGGTCAAAGTCCGACTCCCCCCCCCCCCTCCATCCCTCGTCTCTCTTCTCTATTGCACTCTAATCTCCCTTTCGTCACTCTCGCGCCGTAGAGACGCCACTGCTGGTGTGCACTACGCAAGAAACGTGGAGGGGCAGAAAGGGGAAAAAAGGCACAGAGAGAACAACGTTGTACTACGTAAAATGATTATGATACGGAAAAAAGTGTTAAGTGATTTTTTTTGTAAAATCCGGTATTCAGAGACGACACATCAATAACCTGACTTCGAATTGAAATATAAAATACATTGACAGGTCTCACTGGGCGGAATTCCGATGTGTTCGCAGCAATATGTCGATTTCCATCGATCGTTAAGAGCTCCCGCTTTGAAGAGTGGTGAGCAAAATATACATATGAGGAGAATTTATGAACAAATATTAGATTAATTAGGTGGCCGTCATTAAGAAATTTAATATGAATGCACAATAAGCGATAAGGAAATGGATTTGAAAAATGTATACCTTTCAACATTTTATGTTCTTATGTTTGTACAATATGAGACAATTAGATTAAGAGCTTAGTTCTTCAGTCCAGCGTTTGAAGAAAAGTTACAAATCGGACTCAACAACTTTTCAAAAATCTTTGTAGACGTAATGATCCGTCTTCCGCCCACTCAACACATCGCAGTCTACTGTAAGGGAGGCTGGTACAAGGTAAGTGTTTTTCTCTCTCTTAAGATTGAGACACTGTATAGGATAATACATGGCCATTATCAGGTCCCTATTTACGACGGAACTCGGATGATCAACTCGGCAGAATTGGAAAGGTCTTTTACCTTATCATTTTCATGGTGTCGTGATCATTATGAAACAGTTGAAATCGTTTATCGTAAATGTAGTTGAACATTTTATGCGCGCAAGAACAAAGCTTACAATTGTGATACATTATTTCCTTATTTCTACAGAGCCCTCCAATCGATCATCGATCGTCCTGCCGAACCTTCCATTGGAGAACGCTACCTCTCTGCCCTCACTTGTGGGCAGCGAGATGTGTGGGCGAAAATGCGCTCTGAGAAATTTGCTGAAGGTAAAGTGGGAAGAGGGTGTGAAGTTGCATTGAAAGCTGACGTAATGTATCGGATTCGTAATGCCAACAACATTATTTGCAAACATTATGATTACGTACACTGGTGGGATCACTGGGTGACGAATAGGTGGGCACGCGCAAATGGGTACAAAGACCATTTTCACATTAGGGTCCCTCTTTATGAAAGAAACGGGACTCGCAAATGAAGAAAACGGAAATTTTCACATAAGGGTCCCCCCTTATGTGAAAAAAATCGGGACACGCGCAAAAAATTTCCGCCGCCTTCTGTAGCCCATCAGTGATTACGTATTTTATGTAAGAAAATAATAATAACTCAACTCAAAATCATGTATCATTATTTCAGGTATTAACCGCTCTTCCCTTGACGCAATTGAGGCTGGTATGGACATCATATTCCTCGATGATGAAGAACGGCATTTTGATGAGAAGGTATCATATGAATCTCTCGTTAATTCTTCAATTTTACCTCACTAAGGTATCTGACAATTGCAGGATCCGACGCTACTCGAGCGTGAGTACAAGCGAGCACTGACAGGCGATGGATGGGCACTGTGGATGGATAAACCTAGCGTATACTTCTTCTCCAAGAATGGACGGGTATGCTAGTCAGTGTAAACTGCACAACGCTTAAATTTCGTTATATATGATACATGATATGTGTAACAAGTAAAGCTACCGTTATTTAATACGAGACCATTGCTATAAGCACTATTTTAGTTCACATCTAACGCAGAGCATTCTGTCGTCGACGCAATGATTCACGTTCACATCAGGTGAGAAAATAACTTATTATGCATGCTGACATTTTTTCGGAGTTCTATTCGGAATGTGAGATAGTGGATTAGCAGAATTGAGTAGATCCCCGGACCAGGGACGACCAGGTAGGCTTGCATACTTGCATTTATATTGCGCCATGAATCGTTTGCGATATCAACTGTCTGCACAGTTGAGTTCTAAATTTGAGATACGATACAGATCTCACAGAATACGCACTATTATTGCCAATAGAACGCGCGGTTGTATTATCTTGAAACCGCCTGTTGGAATCCCATTTGTATATTTCATGCGTTCATTGTCGTATTCCAAAACAATTGCAAAATTAATTGGATAGGGTTGTGTTAAGATGAAAGCCTGTCCCCCACCCTCTCCCCGTGTAACTGGTCCGGGGATTTACATACATACGTGTCTGAAATAGATGTCTTAAATTAATAGGGATGCCTGAAGTCAGAGACCTTCGGTAATTTGATGTCAGGAAAAAGTCACTTATTCGTATAATTATGGTTTCGTATTAACCAAGCTTGGCCAAGCACTGAAGGAGCATGTCCATTGCAGCCACCTAAATATGAAAACACCGTGTTGCAGAGAATATACCAAGTACCACGAAGCGTTCTCGCCCTCTTACGGTCCGGACGGCCATTGTGTGGGCTCAGTTCTCTATGTCCCTTCACCAGAGAAGCTTAAGTGGAACATTGATCAAGAAGTATGAGTTTTTTTCACACTCGAGATTGACTAATCGTGAATAAGTCAAACTTTGTTACGGAAGTTCTATATTCTATTTTTATTGTGAATTGTGAGTAGCATGTGAAGCGCTGTTGGCAGGCGCAAGACGCGATCAACGAGTCGTACGCATTCGCTAAGGCTGTTGCTGATGATTTCGACAATGCTTTCATCCTGCATACTGATTACGGAAAGGTACAAATATATTTTATGCTTTAGATAGGTATGATAGTTCGAGGAGGAGAGCTCTGAAGCAATGATTCATGTATTTGTAGGACTTGATCAAGAAGGCGAAAGTATCACCCGATGCGTATATTCAGATGGCACTCCAGACCGCTTATTACAGGGTCAGTTTATTGGTCTCTTAGTTTTAATTTCAGACTTTAAAAGCAATGAACAAAGGTTAAAGCAATGGAAACAAGTTTTTCAACCTCTTGGAAAATTAGAAAAGTAATTCTGAACTTTTTCACTGATTGTGAGTATCTAGCGCCTTAATGTGCAGGATCAAGGCCGTTTTGACCTCACGTATGAGCCTGCGGTGATGCGATTGTGGAGAGAAGGAAGGACGGAGACTATTCGAAGCTGCAGCGAGGAAAGCTGCGCCTTCGTAAAAGGCATGCAGAGCGAGGTGTGGAATTGGAAAGGAAACGTAGTCTAGGGAGTCAGCTCTCCCTTTTTACGCATGCGCAACGAGCATTGCTCGTCGAAAGCAATTAATTCGCAATTTCCGCACAACCACTGTTGCAGCACGAAACGGCCAAATCTCGCTGGGAGCTGCTGAAAACGGCTTGTGGCCGGCATCAAGAGATGACCAGAGATGCAATGTCTGGTAAGTTTTCGATCAAAAAATTTTAGTTTGTGGCCATAGTAAGTAAAACGAGCCAGCCAATATATTGTTACGGGATTGAACTGTTTTTTTACCTACAATATGCTGCCTCTGTGATTCCTATTCATTCCAGTAATACCCCTGCCTTTTACAGGCCGCGGTTCCGATCGTCACTTATTCGGACTAGTCGTTCTGTCGCGGTACCTCGAAAAGTCGTCACCATTCCTCGACAAGGTGTTCTCCATGAACTACGAACTCTCCACAAGTCAGGTACGAAATCGAGCAAGAATAAAAACAGTGAACTGTATGTTGAATTGTCAGTTATAGTAGGGTATTTCACTTTGTTTCTAAAGGTATCAATGCAAACTCACAATGACTCCATACATGATATTTATTTGCGGTAGGTGTTTGATTGCCTATGTATGACGTAAGATTGTGATGAAAATGAGAGAGCAGATATTAGGGGATACAATGAGAACGGAAAGTGACATGGAAGGACTAGTCGATCGACAGGTACGATACTATGGCTAGGCTGGTGCGGGAGGACCCGTTGGGGGTACGGTAGAGGCTCCCAGCATTGATTTCGTCAGTTTCTTCTCATCCTGGATATAGATTATTACTATGGTCGTTTAATGCCACCGACTTCTTTGCTGCCACCGCAGAGAGCAATCATAGTGACGACGAGGCAGTTGATGAGGAGCAAATGCCAGAGCATTGCCTGGGAAGGCGCTGCAATGGGGGATCGAATTATATATGCGTTTTTTTTTCATTAATTACAAAAATGTGCATACTGTGATTACCGATTTGGTGAAAAGACGAGTGAGAGACGACGGCCACTCCGTGTCAACGAACGCAAGGCAAATGGAATAACGAGATGTGGTTAAATTTTCATATGTGATTAGTGAAAAATGCAAAATTTATTCGCAGGTTCCTCAGCATCAGACAAAGGAGTTCTCGAGCAAAATGAATAAGGAACGCGATCTGTTCTGGCCTGCAGGTATGTGGATTTTAGGGGCGGGGGGGG
>LS495531.1:110510-124367 GCA_900490845.1 Pristionchus japonicus
ATTTTGAAGGCCTAGATGGGCACATAATATAACCACACTAATTTTGGACCTAGGTCGCGCCGTTTTTTTAATGCGAATTTTTCTTTTTTAAAGTTTGAAGCCCCGCCCCTTTTCGGGTTTTTGATCTTTGGTCAAATAAAGTTCCAAACGATGATCAGGACCCATGGGGGTACCTCCACAGCAGTTTTGGTCCGGATCTAAGATGGCCATGTCCAGCCTATCCTGGAATCTTACATAGCCGGTCTCTTAACAGCCTAAGGCAAATGAAATACAAAATCCCAATGTTGCTATTGAAAAGAAGTAATGTGAACGAAAATCCATGAATAGCAGCTAACCACGAACAACTATACTGACCAATTTGGTGAATGGCGAGTGAAAGCAAGCGGCATCGAAGTCGGCTAGGCTTACACTGTCTACAAAAGATTAGAGAAATAGAGAAAGCACTTCAACCCTTCCGCATATGCACAGGTTGGCGTTACAATTGGAAATCGTACCTTTTCCTGCAATCGCTTTGCTCTTCCTCTTGTATAGCTTATAGCATGCGGCCAGCGATCCGAGGTACGCTGCGACACTCTCCCTACCAGCCACGACCGGATACTCACAGTTGTGGGCACCTGTTAATACATCATCTATAGTCAGCACATTTAACTCATATTGATGAGCATTAATATTAGTTACGTCGCAAAGATACAAAAAAACGTTCAATATTCTTCGAAAGTAAAATATTTTATATATATGGATATTATACCACCCTTGCTATTTACTCACCAACGGGCTTGAAGAAATCGTATCGGTGGTGCCCGTCGATTGACTCGAGGCAATTATCAAAGACAAGAGGAGCTCCGGGAGAGAGCAGAAGTGCTATCGCTCCCGCACCTGAGAATTTGAATATAATTTTAGATAATAATAAATTATATTTATTTTAAAAAGCAATATAAGACACTTTTTGAGAAAGTGAAAATATCCTTGGCAAAGTTGAAAAAATTGATCCGGCCCAAAAGTGGTGTACAGGTAGTACCCCTCGAGTGTAGCTCACATGCAGCTTTTGGAATCTCCAGGGTCGACCTCCGCTGAATGGCGGCGATGACTACAAACTACAGTAACCCAATCGATTTTGCGCATACGCAATCGTTTGAAACGACCAAGGTCACAAAAAAATACACAAAATTCAGTTGATCATTCGCACCAAGTTACATCCCGATCGGATTAAAACTCGACGAGAAAAATCAATATTTCAAAAAAATATTCATATTTTAAATTACAGCTCATCGGGGAGTTAGGGTAGAACCTTTTTTTTATTTGATTAATAGGAAGATAAAGTATCCACCTTACTTCCATAAAAAAATGAAGGCAAGTTTTGGGTACACCTTCGGAGAAATTAAATAAAAACCACGCAAAATTTCATATAAAGTCAGTTCACGATGGGCCAAAATACCGTATTCAAATTTGATCAAATGCTGCCGTTCGTTAACGCAACAATAGTATACCTTTTCCGTAACACTGTGAGTTATTGGGCGAATCAACGAATCATTTCGGTCTGTTGGCAGACTCTGCGCTTCTTGTGAGTTCGGTGAAATTGATGTGAGTCAGTTCTCGATAGTTTGGCCTATCGTGAACTGACTTTATTTGAAATTTTACGTGGTTTTTATTTAATTTCTCCGAAGGTGTACCCAAAACTTGCCTTCATTTTTTTATGGAAGCAAGGTGGATACTTTATCTTCCTATTAATCAAATAAAAAAGGGTTCTACCCTAACTCCCCGATGAGCTGTAATTTAAAATATTAATATTTTTTTGAAATATTGATTTTTCATACCTGGCAAAAGTATCTCAATCAACACCTATGCTCTTGTGTTTTACATGTCAGTAGAACTTTTACCTAAGTTTCTGATATTTTTGAATCGTGCCAATTTTTCCAATTGGAAGAGTTGGGCGCCACAGGTCCTCTGAGATCTTACGAACAAAATCTTTTTGAAATGGACTCAACTTTTGAATCTAATTAGAAAATATCGTAATCTAATTAGACATCTTTCGAATCTAAATAGGCAAAAGTGGAATCTAATTAGAAGTTTTTGAATCCAATTAGAAGATATTTGAATCTAATTCTGCCACACTATGTCCTAAAATTGTTCAAATTAGGTTAAAAAAGTTCCCCGATTAGATCCAAATCCAGTTGCCTGAGACCCTAACTCCCCGATGAGCTGTAATTTAAAATATGAATATTATTTTGAAATATTGATTTTTCTCGTCGAGTTTTAAACCGATCGGGATGTAACTTGATGTGAAAGGTCAACTGAATTTTGTGTATTTCTTGTGACCTTGGTCGTTTCAAACGATTGCGTATGCGCAAAGTCGATTGGGTTACTGTAGTTTGTAGTCATCGCCGACATTCAGCGGATGTCGACCCTGGAGATTCCAAAAGCTGCATGTGAGCTACACTCGAGGGGTACTACCTGTACACCACTTTTGGGCCGGATCTATTTTTTCAACTTTGGCAAGGGTATGAACAAAATTTTTCACTTTCTCAAAAAGTGTCTTATATATTTTTTTTTCCTTTTATAAACTTGCAATAACAACGTAAATTGTATTGCATACAGATACCAAAGAAAAAGTTAAAAAAAAGAAAATTAGAATAATCATATTATATTATTTCTGATGACATTATAAATTGTCTTACCCCCCGTGCATCTTGCAGGACCGTCGGCGTAAACGGCTATGTCCGTGCAAACGACGATCGCCAGGCGCTCTGAAATGAATAAAGGAAAAAATGGAAATATAATAGACATCGTGCCCTTTTAAAAAAAACCCTGGCTTTCGTTCGTAGTGAAGCAGACTAACGCTGCTTATGGTATGTCCTGTAGAGGAAACCGAGACCATCAAAAAGCGCCTGCGTCCCGCCGTAGCACGCATGCTTCACGTCCACGCCCGCTGGAAATTGGGATAGATACAATCTTGGGAGAGTCTTGGCCAGATACCCAAGATGTTTCGGAAATTGTAGCTACTCTTTTCGATCTTAAGAGTAATAATCACATCCCCATTCTTCACTCACAAATATCAGCATTGCCCTCGAAAAGCTGCATAAGAGCGGACTTTATGCTCTTCGACTTGTCTATAAGCGTCTCACTGGCGACAGCAAGATATCCCACCGATGAACGGTCGACCTGCCAAAAAAGTTTTAACAAACAACTTTTGGCAAAGGCACTTATAATTAGATAAAGTTCATATACAGTCGAATGCTGTTGACGTCTCACTTTGTATTCATCGAGCAGCATGTTAGTGACGGTTAGCGCGAGACTCACTGAATCTTCCTAAAAATGAAAATACCTATTTCATAAGCATTTTTGAGAATTCAATATTCGTTAACCTTTACTTCCCGTTTGCGAGGCAAAAAGAAAATGTTGTCGTCTGAGGACAGTGAGGACATTTATCCCGACTCGTTTCTGGAGTAGAATTACCTTGTCCGAACAGAATGCCATCTCCGTCTGTCCTAGTCCAATAGTATACTTGCCTTCGGCGATTCCATGTGCCTGGGAATGCGTGACATTGATTCCGATTGTGAAACGTGAATGATTCATCAGTTTCGGATAACATCCCACTCGGAAAGGACACAATTGAACCCAGGACCAACTTTCTCTAGTTCGGCTTGTCGGACGTAAGTAGCAGGAAAGTAACAGGAGATGCCGGAAATGCCGAAGTCGTCTGGCGTGTCTCCGTTTGAGAACATTATCTCAAACACATCAATAATAATTAATTGAGAAGTTATTCGGTATAACAATAGCAGCATAAATGATTTGGAAAGAGCAAGCGCCAATGCACGAGACTAAAAATTTTTAAAAAGGAGAAAATCTCAATTTTTAGTAGAACAACACGAGCACTATATGCCACTATGCCACTGGCCCACTCACGACAGTGCACTCACTGCCCGACTACAGTAATATTTGGCGCGATGTCAAACTTTTTTTTCTTGTCGAAGTGGCATTAAATGTTACATTTAGGAAAACAATTGTTATTAATTGGCAATAATTCAAGATGACTTTACTTTGAATACATTTTTAAAGTTATATAATTATGCAACATTTCACACAACAACGAGAACTGCATAGACGTGTCGAACTAGAATTCAAAATATCAATAACATAAAAGTCATGTTCATGAGCAGTATGCAATGAAGCATGAACAATTCAATGAGCAATGCAAACGTAGATAACACATTCGCAACCGGAGACACTAAAGGCAACGACCGGAAGCTAATCACAAGAGTTCGGATAAAATCAGCACTCAAATCAATGCTAAAATATTTTCTTCGGCAAAACTAGTTCACAGTCATTCTACAGATTCGAACGACAGTTCTTGCCCTCCAGATCATCGTTGTCGTCGCTGCACTCAAGCGAGGAAGTGCCGATGGGAGGCAGGTCCACTGCAGGGAATGGACGACCGAAGTAGCCGAGACAGTCTCGCATTGCGTCCACGTGTACAATCTCCGTGTGCTGTAGATAGATAGATAAGTGCAAAATATGCATCGATAATCGGAATTGTATTAAGTGATGCTCAAATTATCTGAACAACGAAACCGTCTTTAATCCAGATACTGACAGCAATAAATCTACCCATCCATCAAACATGTCACCTTATCTGCTATCTCTCTGGTTTCCTCGGAATCTCCCGCGTCCCTCTTTCGTCGTAATCCACCATTCCTCAGTCTCGTCACTTCCTCTACACTGTCCTCCTTCGAATGGATGTAGATTGACAGCTTTCGACGCTCTGGTGCGCCTCAATTAGAAAAAGTTTTAAAATATATTTAAATATTTTCTCGTGATGAAACCGAGCTTCCCTGCACTTACCCTGACAATAGCGTGCAAATAAATTGAGTTAAAGTTACCCAACAGGGACAAAATTGACCACCTTTGATACTTTGGAACTTAATAGAGCACGGTTGGGTGAGTACAACAGCGCTATTAATATAGTCAGAAAATCAATAATAGCCAGATACTGGTTGACCAGTGGTTGGTATACTGGTCAACCAGTGGTTGAGGTAATGGTCAACCAGTGGTTAGCTCAAACTCCGCCCACTTTTACTGGTCAACCAGTGGTTGGGAGAAACCAGAGCTCTCCCTCCGGCGCACGCTCTCTCGCTCTCTCGTCGTCTGCGCTCTCTCCTCCCCCTCGCCTCTCGCTCGGGAAAAGTGGGCGGGGCATTACCCCGCGCGCTCCCCTTTAAAATGAATCCCTAAATGAAATGAGCGAGATAGTGCCGGAGTGCCAAAAGTATGCATACTGGTATCTAGCAAAATCCTCCGAACTCATGCATCGAATAACAACCGAACCAGCTGGAACAATAATGCCCCACCAATATATCTTGATTGGGCAAAGTTCAACCACAACTCTCCCCCCCCCCAATTTAAAGGAGGAATCAAATTCACATAAACTACGGTAATCCGGGTTAAACCAAAACCAACGAACTGGTGGGACTATCAACACTTTTAAAAGTAAAATAGAATATCGAATTCCTGGTATCATACTGTATAAACCGAGTATGCTCACAGAGCCGAAAGAGATCCATCGCAACCTACCTCGAGAATTGTCCACTTTTGTGGAGTGCACATACATTTTTTTTTATCGTTGACACCAACTGAAGTCGATTCATGGGTTAAACGCTCATGTTCCCAAAAATTTCACATGAAATTTTAGCCCTGATTTTGAACCTTCGACTGTTGGAATCCAAGGAAATTGCGGGCACACGAGTCTCTTCCTAATATCGAACTGCCCGTGAGCCTCGGTTATCTAGTCAACCATATTTCTCACCAGGTGCGATCTTCTTTTCGAAAAAGGCAATCAATTCTTCCTTCGTAATCGTTTTCAGCTCTGCGATCTCTTTCTCGTCTGCAAATATTATTTGTGAACATTGATATTGAAAACAGCTTATCAGAGTATCAAAAAGTATGATTCGGAGAAAATTAATGGAAATTAATTTATTAAAACCAAGAAAAAAACAATTTACACTTTTCGAAGTCGTACATGCGCGAGTCTACCTGCGCCCAAAAACGGGAGAACCTGGAATGTATAGCTTCCCTCGATGTATCTACCATGCGCGTGTCAAGTCAGTTAAATAAGACAAGTCATAATTAGAAAAAAAAATCATAATTTAAAGTATATATGATGACTAGCTAGAGAAGAGTACCTCTGCCCTAGTGTTTTCGGCTTCTCCTCCAGCTGATGCACACACGCCTCCACGTTCTTTGCGTACTCTTCCGCACTCATCTCGACTAGCATAGGCTGCAAATTAATGTTTCCGGCAGCCTATCAACGAGATTGTAGCGCAATCATTGAGAGAGCGTGGTAAAGTGAAGTGTCCACTCGACATATCGTCACTATTAGTATTCAGTGTGCCTATTCAGTGTATCAACGAGGTAATAATGTGAATTGAGATTTTACATCTGCCATGTGTGTGTGTGTGTGTGTGTACATGAGGCCGTTCGCCTAAGTTTCAACAAGGTTCAACGGGTCCCTGGAACAGGTAAAAAGCTGAAATGTCCACAGAGTTGGCCCTAGGAGTTCTTTCGGGCCCTCTACCCGAAAATCTACGCTATTTGGTCATAAGTCCATTTTCTGCTCCAGGGGCTCCACCTCTTTATACCCACGAAAAATTAGTTTTTGGCAGTTTTTATTCATAAAAGTGGTCAAAATCGGCCAAAATCACCAGGGTTATATCAGAATTTCGAGCTCTATCGATTGGCTATTTTGTCATTTTTTTGATGATTTTTCGTTTCCCCGAAAACTATTGATTTTTGAACCGGCACTTATCAAGAGCAACGCGGTCAGTCGTTGCAAGGGTACTCTCTCCTGATCATTTTGCGCTCTCGGGCGTGTTATTTGACTTTTGCGGAAGCGTTTTACATCGATTTTAGTGACAACACGAAAAATAAAAGTGCCCATATGTCATCTTTATGGTGGTAATTTTGAAGAGCCGAAGTAGCTGATCATTTTTGATAACACATTATGCCATTAACACCTCTCAGCAAGAAGTTACAATAGGGCTAACTAGCCATTTTCTTAAGCACCTGTAACTTCTTACTTAGAGGTTTTATGGGCATAATGTGTTATCAAAAATGATCAGCTACTTCGGCTGTACAAAATGAGCACCTTAGTTATGGCATTTTTATTTTTCGTGTTTTCACTAAAATTGATGCAAAAAGCTTAAAGTCAAATAACACGCCCAAGAGCGCAAAATGATCAGGAGAGAATACCCTTGCTACGAGTGACCGCTTTGCTCTTGATAAGTGCCGGTTCAAAAATCGGTAATTTTCGGGGAAACGAAAAATCCTGAAAAAAAATGACAAAATAGCCAACCGATAGAGCTCGAAATTCTGATATAGACCGTGTGACTTTGGGCGATTTTGACCACTTTTAGGAATAAAAATTGCCAAAAACTAGTTTTTCGTGAGTATAAGGAGGTGGAGCCCCTGGAGCGGAAAATGGACTTACGACTAAATGGCGTGGATTTTTGGGTAGTGGGCACAACATTGTGGACATTTCAGCTTCTTACCTGTTCCAGAGACCTGTTGAATCTTAGGAGAACGACCTCAAATATAAGTGAATCGTACCCGCACGCTATTCTCGAGGAAATGTTCGATCCTCTCTTCCACAGCATCCGGTTCCCTTTTTCCTTGAACAAGCAGGCAGAGCGATTGCGCGGTAACAGAGCGTTGCGGCCACGTAGCAACGATGTAGCCTTAATTTTTTAAACTTTACATAATTATCAACAAAAAATAAAGCACAGTTGAGCATCTATAAATAAATATAATAACAAACAAGTTACGATAACATTTACTTTCCACTCCGTCATATGACTTCGAATCCAAGTTTTTTTTTTCTTAGGGAAATCAGATTATTGACCCATCTGCTCACCCAACTGCTCGTTCGTCCTTAGCACATTGAACGCCGGTTCATTGATCATCTGATTTAGCAGAGAGAGCAAACAGTTCTCGCGGATATTCCGTTGTCCGACTTGCAGCAATGTCTGTGTGGGATTGTCACTGACACATATTTCCACCGAATTCATAATCTATAGCTAAGGAAAAAAACGAAAGACCTAGATTCGGAATAATCCGTCCACAGAATGATTAAAAAGTTAATGGTTAGGCATCAATTTAGAGAACACTCGCTCTAAACGCATACTCGAGTTGTTTTCTGAATCACAAAAACTGACCTGGACACAGCTGACTTCATGCGTATCCTGCGGATGTCGGAATACAAAGGAATTTCCTGCAAGAACAGAATTAACCCCGTTCACGCCGTTCGTTCATGTTATCGCGGTATCAGTGTCGATGCTTACAGATAGCTTCCCCAAATTCTCCTTACCCAGTCCCACATCCATCTCCCTTCTCTGAGCGGCCTCGTTAGCGAATAGTGCTCGCGCACGAGAGTTCAGTGAACGAAGCTGGGCCACAGAGATAGACGCCATTGAGAGTGCCTCCTGGGAATCAGTGAGCAATATAATATTAGCGCAAATATATACGCAATTCATGTTTAATTGTTCAAAGACACTTTTGAGAAAAATGAAATTTTGCACAGACGACTGGCAAGTGTAGGCATGTGTAGTAGCTCACCCAGTGAATCGCAAAATATTTAGATTTTCAATAGTAAATTGCAGCTTATATCCACATCAGCTTAGAGAATCCTCATCTGTCCAGTATGTGCAACCATTCCAATGCTTACTCACTTGAAGTGTACTTCAAGAGGAGGACCCGAATCTCAAGTGATCTACCGTCAAGAAAGGCCTTGTTCAAAAAGCCTGCTATGAGCCCGTTTGCGTAAGAGTCAGACAGTGCACGGCACGGTTAAAAAGTTGAGGTCTGAGGTAACTTCGGTTTTCGATGGGCCTTAAGATGCTAAAAACATATTCGGAAGCTTGATGCTCAAAAATCGATTTTGGGTAAGTTATGCTAATTACAAAATAAGGCTGTTTTAGTGTATTAATAGAATAACTCAGCAACGGAAAGTGCTATCAAAAAAGTTCTGGAAGTGACCCTAGTTCATTTTTCATGCTGAATCCGAAACGAACAAGATTGTTGAAATTTGCATAAATTTGCACAATTTAGATTAACGATCAAGTGTTAAAGCAAAAAGAGACCTCTATAACTTTGTTAGTTTGTGAAGGACACAGTTATGGGGGAACGTGCGAAAGTTGGGCGCTGCGCGATGTCAGCAAGCTAAGTTATGAATTTTTGAAGTTGAGAAAAGTTCCCATTTCTTTGAGAATTGACGCCGCGCAGTTCGCTTGGAGACTCGGAATGAGAGGGAGACAAAGGAATGAAATGGCCAAGCTCGTCAATTTTACCAAAAACCCTCTATTTTCTCAACTTCAAAAATTCATAACTCAGCTTGCCGACATCGCACAGCGCCCAACTTTCGCACATTTTCCCATAACTGTGTCCTTCACAAACTATCAAAGTTATAGAGGTCTCTTTTTGCTTTAACGCTTGATCGTTAATCTAAATTGTGCAAATTAATGCAAATTTCAAAAATCTTTTTCGATTATAATTCAGCATGAAAAATGAACTAGGGTCACTTGCAGAACTTTTTTGATAGCACTTTCCGTTGCTGAGTTATTCTATTAATACACTAAAACAGCCTTATTTTGTAATTAGCATAGCTTACCCAAAATCGAGTTTTGAGCATCGATCTTCCGAATATGTTTTTAACACCCTAAGGCCCATCGAAAACCAAAGTTACCTCAGACCTCAACTTTTTAACTGTGCCAAGTCATGCCAGATTTGTCCGACTCTTACGCAAACGGGCTCCTATATACGTGAGTTTATTCAAAACCACGTCAAGCAAGGACTTCGGTGGCTGGATGATCTACTTCAAGCCTCAAATGAATTCCTGTAAGTGAGACTGTCAGATGTAAGATGAATTCATCCGTTGGCCCAACGACGCTCTGTGCTGCACAGACTGTGCACAAAGCTCCCAATCTCGTCCCTAGAGTTACCGACCTGCAGGGCCACAGCATGATGCCAGGATAAATCTGCATCTGGATCCACCGAAATTTCATACTTCTTACCTGATCACTCATATTGCCGTGTACGAGCATCTCCACATGGAAAGCAGAAAGAAAATGTTTGTAAGCATCGGCCGCCTCCTCGAGAGTCACTTCTACATATAGAGCATAAGATTACAATAGCGAAAAGATGAATGAATCCGTGGATAAGCACAAAACTTAATCGTTTGGCCTTACTCGACATCGTGAACCAACAAAAACAATTCTACCCGTCCATGATAAAACATTTAATTACCAACATAGTTTAAGAACTCCTGTCTTTGACAAGCTTGTATATAACAAATATTGCTTCGCTGTACTCAATAATAACCAACAAAAACACCAATTCATATTTTGAAATAATAAACAAATACATGCAACGCACCCTTGGCGCACGTGAGCAGCTGTTCCTTGCTCCAAACTCGCTCAGTAATCAGTACCGACATGAAAGACTGCAAATAAAATTATCTTAGAAAGGTAGAACTAACTAGGCTTGCCGATTCCGTTTCAGTTTCGGATTAACGCATCCCCCTCCTCTCCACCTTCTTCCATCACTCACAACTCTCAATCGTATTACGGCGAGAGAGAGAGAGAGAGAGAGAGACGATATGCAAAGAGGATGCCGTAGTACGACTTCCCTACCGCAGTGGCTCATAATCACGCCCCTCTCTCCTCTCTCAAATAGTATTGCGGCGAGAGAGAAGGGAAGGGACTCGGGTGGGGCCGTATTACGGATCCCGACACAGCAACCCTAGAGCAAACTACAAAAAATCTTGTTTAACAAACACTTCTAAGCGCCAACAATAAAATACACGTGGTTCCAGAAATTTAGATGCCCACCTGAGACACAGCATACGGTTGGGACTTGTTGAAGTTTCGTAGGTTCCTCAGAAATCGCTCTTTCACAATAGCGAAGCGTTCGGCCGCTACAATTAATACGCTACAAGTCCATGTTTAGAAAATTTTCGTGGCTCACTTGGTTTGAATCGGACCAGACGATCGAGAATATCGTGCAGAAAGAGCGGAAGCTTTTCATCGAAACCACGGACCTAAAATTTTAAAATCATCAAATGTATTTTTATGAATATCCAAAGACTTTTTATCCAAAGAGTTGCATTCAAAAAAATACATTTATATGAATGAAACTCTTTGGATAAAAAGCCACCGAGTGTTAACCCCTGAGGACGATTTTGAGCTACTGCGCAATTTCCTTGTACGTTATTACGGAGATCGCGTTTCCAGCTAAATGTGTAACAATCCTACATGTAACGTGTAACAAAGGCAAACTAGAAGGCTTACAAAATATAAGAGTTGGTAACAAATCCTATAAAAATTCACATCGTACAATCCCACTTCATTCCATACCTTGATGTCCACACCCGAGTTCATCACATCCACTTGGTGAGTGAGGCCGGCCAATTCGGGATTGTACGCAAACTCGGTCAATGAATCCTGCGTTTTCCTCATAAACATATTTTAAACAATCGTTAAAATGAGAACAGAAAAATGTGCACTTCGCAGTTGCGCGCATTATAACAAGTGAGAATAAAAAAGCTCACATGAAACAAGTTCATTGCAATCGCCGTAATGGCCATGCTCATCGGATCGAGACCTACGTACGGAGAAGTGATCGAGAGCTGCAGAGAGTTTATTTTCTGTTAGTTTCATGCAGTTTAGAAAAGACGAGAGGAATCCCAGCATTTCAGCATTAGTTTATTACTCGTACTCTCACCAAACATTTTTCTCGATGATCGAGCACTGAAATACAAGCGAGATGATAATATTCCCGTTGAATATTCATTCTGACTAATCTGTTGCGAACAACTACAATAGTACCTTGACGACGGCCTTGGGGCGGTTAAATTCGTCGTCCTGCTTGAACCAAACACGTGACCAGCGATCATCCCGGAGCATCGTTGGGTGCTTGCTGAAACAAAGAATAAGGCAGGGGTTTGAGGTAAAGAAAACGCTAGCAGCTAGCTATCTATCTGGATAATTGTTATCTTAACATAAGCATGCAAGATTCAATAAAAAAAAAGCAGATTGAAATTTTAAAGTCAGCATCGATTTGAATGAATGAATTTATCAGTGTCGCTTTCTGGGCGCTGATCAAGATGGGTATCAGAAGGGGGTTTGATCTTCTCATTTGATTTTCATTCGGCCAGGTTCGGGGTGGGGGGATCGGTCTTCTTTCCTTGTCGCAGACCCAATTTATGGCTGGAGAAAGGGCTCCGATCTATCGATCGATCGATCGACATATCGATTTGATTTGTTTCTAATGTTAAGAGTGAAGCTCGTTATAGAAAATAGCAGATGATTATCATAGAAGATGTTTCATTGATCGAGAATATCGATATGTACACCAGGACGGAAATAGAACCATGTGAAAGCAAACGAATCGACAAAGTAATCATCAAAACTTTTGAATCTACTTAATAAAAAAGAAAAAATAGAAAAATAATGTGCCTCACTCACCTCTGCACCCCGCACATCGCTTTCTGAATTAATCTTTCTGGGATGTAGGGATTAGGAGTAGGGAGAGCAAGGTATGAAGGCGTCTTGGTGGATGAGAACGCCTCCTCAAATCGAGCCAAAGTCGATGACGGAATGCGGGAAAGGGTAAAAGCGGTGCCGTAGATAGGTTCCTTCTGAATATCGAGAATTTCAATCAACATAACATACATCGAAAAGTGATTTGCAAGTTGCAAATTTTTCAAAAAAAAAAGGCGGCAAAAGTGTCTCTTCGGGTCCCCTTCTGGTAAAGCCCATGCAGGGCAGAGCCGGGTCTATGTAAACCAAGAGACTATAAGAGACTATGTGGGTGAGTCATTTTGTGCGCGCCAAGAACTTTCTCAAAAGGAAAATGCAAAAAAGACCATTCAATAAATAGCGCTGGACAATGCAAAAGCAAAAAGGCGAAAAATGTATAAATTAGTCCGCTGAGAGCTGAGAAAACCATCTCAGAAAATCTTGGCCCGCAATCGACCCGCACTGAACGAATCACCCGCGTCAGCAAGTTGCACATCCGATGGGTCAGTGAGGCTGTAAACGCGCCTCTCTCGAGTTCCCGAAAAAGAGAATGGAGACATGCGGGTCCCAAGACTCGTTTTCACCAGGCGTATAGTCGTTGCAAAAAATGAAGACATCGACATATTCCTGTAAGAGTGTAGGAAAACGAGCTCGTTTGTCGACTAGAAAAAAAGTTTGCGTCACCGATTCCGATGAAAGTTGGTTTGTGGGTACCCTTGGGGGTCTGATCCACTTCATTTGGTCAAATTTGCATATTATCGATTTTTTGATCTACAACTTCAAACAGTCATAAGTCGCTTCATTTTTGTCGTACAGCGATCTACCGACTACCGTTGGATAGGTATTCGAGAGCTCAACAAAAAAGGTCTTCAGAGACCAAAACCTAAAAGCCGGCTTCCGGGTGAAACTGATTTTGGGACCATAAATATCGATTTTTCTCGCCAGTTTTCTGAAAACACCAAAGGTTTTATTTTCTGAATCAATTCTCCTGAACCTACTGAGGGTCCCTACACAAGTCGTTTTGCATATCTCTGGCCGCTCAATACCGCTTTAGTAGGGAGATTCCCGGACATAGTCATTTTTTCATGGAAATCGTTTTTTGATCATAAATTCCTTCAAAATGGTCCAATCAGGCTCATCAAAAAACCAAAATGTAGCCATGAACAATACGAATGAAAAAGTCTATGAGCAAAAAGTGTGTAGGAATGCTCGTTTTTGAGATATTTTGGAAAAACTACTTTTTGTGGGGAATTTTCAATGTATCGAGGGATGAAATGCCCTCTTCGCGGTTTTC
>LS495531.1:145884-156184 GCA_900490845.1 Pristionchus japonicus
AGCATATCTGAATTGTTCTATGTTACATTTATTTTTTTACACATGTTAAACCGTATAGATGGGGTGCCGATCTTCGTTACACTTGGGCGACGACTATCCCACACAAGTATCCTGCAGTGCACGATAAAGTTCTCAACTCAGAGAGGTAATTTATTATATCCTTGTATAATATTTTCTCAGATTTGAAAATCCATGGCTGACTATTATTTATTTTCTGTTAATAAGGTTGCTGATAGCAAGCGAAAAAACCTTGCAGTGTTTATATAAAAGCAGTTAGACGTGGGTGCTGAGCATCCGTGAAGAGTAAAGCAGTGCCTTGAACCTGAATCGTGCGAATCAGCACTCCCTTATAGAGTGAATGCGAAGATCAAGACATTGGCATCTCCCTCTGCTACAGCGAGACATCTCAAGGCCAAGGTATCCAGCGATCTTTCATTGCGCGTAATGGTAACCCGCTATCATGTATACCGATTGTTTAATTGTTCTAGGCGGGCCAATACATTTGTGAAATCCGGGCGTCGCTGAGTAGGCTTGTTTGTCGTGTGTGCGGATATCTGCTGTTCAAGGTCAAGTGATATCTTTTTTTTAACATATAAGGAGGAGCGAATTCGTTGGTTCGTTCCCATGAAGTACTTTGTCGATTTTCTTATAATTGAAGAACCTTCAACTGTAAGGTCAGCAAAAAACCAGCGAGAGAGTGTGTGAAATTGAGAGAGTTTCTTACAATTGAAGTTCCTTCAACTGTAACGTAAAATTAAAACGCTTTAAGGTGTGAAAGTAGTTCATGCGAACGAACCAACGAATTCATCCCTCCTTATATATTGTATCCAAAATTCAGCGTATTTTTCTATGCATTTGTGTACATAGGTGTCTATATCGAGTTTTATCAATTAATAATTAGGTCTCCGTTTCAGGTCTTCCGCAAATTTTGTTCTAAACTGCTGGTCGTTCCTTCACAGATGGAAATGCTGAAGAAAGCAGAGCAGGTACTGCTCGGATATACCGTCCTCTAAGATTACCCCCATGTGGAGCACGCACATGAACTCAGGGTCCTGGTCCAAAAAAGTCTGCTAACTTGATAAATTTGTGGGTCACCTTTATTTATTCACTAGAAACCACACCTCGTGTTTTTTTTTCAGACAGGAGTTCCTATTGTCTATCTGCCATTGCATCGCTCGCATCTGGACTACCTGCTGATCACGTGGGCGAACTGGCACTTTGGTCTGCGCCTCCCTCACATCGCCTCGGGTGATAACCTAAATCTCAGTGGATTCGGGTGGGATTCCAGTTACCAGTTCGCCAGAATAGAAAAAAAATCATTCAAATATCAGTCGAATCAGGAAAAAGATACGCTTCTGATATTATTTTTGAATCAACTTCGGTTCGCATACATATATTTTTTATCTCTAAAACACCTCGTTTATTTTTGTAGCTAATCCTCGAAAATATGTTTATGCAACGTACCTAAATAAGGGATATTCAACATTACTCTTACTTTCTTATCAGATGGTTACTTCGTGCGACCGGTGCCTTCTTTATCCGACGACGTCTTGCACCCGAGGACGAGGGAGGGAAGGACCAGCTGTACAGGTTGAATATCATGTGTAGGATGGATTAATTTGTATTTTTTAAGGAGCGTCCTTCACTCGTACATTGATGAGATACTCTCAGCGAAACTGTCACTGGAATTTTTTCTTGAAGGCACAAGGTACTGAAATAAATGGTAGTGAAGCATTGAAATTATGAGAAACGGTGGAAATGGCCGAATAATTGAGGTAATGTAAACTACAATAAGGTCGACCTCAGGAACCGCTTCGGGAAGCCGTTACTTCCTAAGAACGGGCTGATTTCAAACGTCGTTGAAGCTGTACAGCAAGGTTGTCGGTTCAATAAGTCGGGCTCAATCGACCACTTAAAAGGAGGAACGGGATGAGTGACGAGTAAATGACACATTCAACCAACTTTTGAATTGACCAATATTGGTACTGTTAGCGTAAAAGATGCTAAGCGAGCATCTATTTTCATCTCATAATTATTCGGACGAAAAGTTAGATAACATTCAGGACATGTTTGAGATCTTGTTTGACAAAGTTAGATGTACATTCACGACATGTTTGACATCCAAAAAAAAACAACGTTAAACAACATGTGATTCGGGTAACTAAATGAAAACATATTTCAACCCAGGCGTGATTGCCGATTGCTTCCTCGTTCCGGTTTCGATAACATACGATCAAGTGGCGGAGGGTGTTTTCCTCAACGAGCTGATGGGCATTCCTAAGGTGAGGGGAGAGGTGAAAACAAGTAATTATTTTGAACTTGTTCTCATCCAGGTACGCGAAAATCTGTGGATGGTTCTGAAAGGCATGATCAAGGGTTTCGGAATGCTCCCCTGTGGAGTCGTCAGGATGAACTTCGGACAGCCTGTGCTTCTTACGGTAGGTTCTTGTGGATACAACGAGTACAATTGTTTTGGGGGAATTGTAATTCATCGGGCAGCTATTTTACGTGATGATTATGAAAGCTTTCCTTCTCTCTTTCATCACAACTTTTTTCTTAATTTAAGGAGTATCTCTCCTCGCTGTCGGCATGTGTGAAGACAAAAGCGCCAGCTAGATTGAGGAGAGTACCCAACAGCTTTTCCTACCGGTGAGAGATAAGGGAGGGTGTGGTAATTAGTAATGATAACAGTCATTATGAGTTTCTGTTCTCTCGTATTAGGTTGGTGCATAAGTTTTTTCCATTTTGTTTTGCATTGTCGCGGCCTACGCGCGTGAAGTAGCTCAAATTCTTTTGCATGGTAATCTAGGGGGATGTTGTGGGATCTCAGTTTTATGTTGGTGCTGTCTCGAAAATCAATAGGACGGGAGAGAAAAAATTCGAAAGCAGAGGTGAAAAAATAAACGAAAAACTCAAACCTTGATTATTTTGATATAATATTCAATCTTTCTGAAGCCAACCATCATAAAAAAATTGTCAGCTCAGGGAGTCATAGGGCTGAGTTTACTTGTTCAAAAAAACACAAAAGATTCGGCTCCCCTTCTGGGCCAGAAGTTCTGGCACGGGGGAAGGAAACAGAGAAATATCAGAAATTTGAGGCCTCAAATTCTATGCAACATTCTAAAAAATGTAGCTCATTAATGGATAACTGAAAAATCTTCAAAATAGTAGTACAACTCTGCCATGTAAAGAACTTCCGTTTTTTGTTCAGATGAATCCATCATTTCCATTGTATACAAAACGCGCCATCATAAATTAGTAGGCAAAATTATCATTAAAAATCTATTTCGAAAAGAGCGCTTGTCTAGGCAGGATGTTCGCGGCAAATATATAGCAGTGCATGAAATGGGACAACTATTGGGCATGCTCTGCAACAGTGGCGTTGGTAAAGGAATTGCTCGTCTCACTGAGGAAATATAATTATAGGTTGCGAAAAATGACTACTCTGCGTTTGACCCTCAATTGTAACCGACTAAATGGGCTACCCGTGATTTGAACCGGTGTTCATTATAGAGCATCCAAGGCCACACATTTACCAAAAAAGCATGTCTTGATTGAGATTTTGCTAAGGAAATTACAAACAAAATTCGCGAGACAAGAAATCGGAAAAGACTTTTGCACCAGCCTGATAACTATGCCATCATGATTTAGTTGAATAATGTCATTATTTCGGCGCATATCAGTGCGTTCGAGTAAGAATCGCCACTTGCAGAAAAATCCGTGAAGCTAAGTAAAACGCCCCGGGTTTTCGACTGATTATGGTATTCAACGAATTAGGTTAAGATTCATGTCTTTTGCACTTGAAAACTGAAAAATATGCATTCCTTTTATCCTCATTATCTATGCAAATTAAGATCGCATTACCCAACTTTTGACGAAAATTAATGTAGGGGTCTATGCCGACCATAATCAGTCGAAAACCCGGAGTGTTTTATTTAGCTGTACGGAGTGGTGGCGGATCTTACGCGAACGTACTGATATTTCTATTGCTGGGTTTTGAACCATAATCAAATTAAAATTAAATAGTTTTAGAAACATTATCATGTAAGCATGTATGCTTTTTATAAACACATTCCTCTTGTTTCAGAGAATTGTTACCATGGAACTCTCCGAAGGTGGGTGTTGATCGTGCCCTCGTACGGGGCATTGGATTACATGTCATTTATGGTAAGGGTTCGTTCTGCATGAGAGGCAGGGCGAAATGTGTAGACCATCCACATTGATATGGTTCTTGTAGAAGCGGCACATATCGGCTCTATTCATCTTTCTTCTATTCTTGCCACCGTACTATTATGCAAAGTGAGTGAGCCAAACCATTGCGTTTTGGGCCATGCTATCCACATTGTCACCTCACTCCCCCCTTCGTCATACACTATGCATACTAGATACTGTGATTACAGTACCGCGATGGTGCTCCGCGAGAGCACGTGGAGAGGGATGTGGAATGGCTGTGTGAGCGCCTTGTCTTCCAGGGATACGAGGTGAATGCAGAATATGCATATATTCCGTTTCCAACTAAAGGTGGGCTTGAGATTGATCGCTACACAAGAGGAAAGAGAACAGAGAAAGCGAAGAAGATACCACATCCGCGAAATTTATGGCAGAGCATTCCTAAATGTATTATTGCAGGTGGTTGGGTGGCAGCACAGAGTGACCTCTGCTCGTCGAGCGGTCGACTATGCAAGTTCTTATCTTGGAGACGCTATCGTGGCCACAGAGACGACGGTGAAACCTGTGGGTACACATCGGTAAGAATTAATTAGGTTATAAATTCTAATATATATGAGTTGATAATCTAATGTTCATTCAATATTCACAGCTCCTTTGTCCGCCTTGCATATTCACGCAACGCCCTCCTTCCGGCTCTTGCCCTCAAGGCTGCACTTGGTGAGTATTACATAGCGTTGCCAAGTTGAAAACTTCCAAAACTTTTCCTTTGTCTGACCCCACCCTTTCGTCCTGGAAAACTCGACAATGAGAGAGGGTAAATACAAAGAGTTTAGATTCTCTGAATTCGAATTTGTACCTAGTGACCCTGTTGAAAACGACATATCTATTTAATATCGAACCTCGCCAGTTCTTCGCATGTGTGAGGCAAAAATTAGCATAGTATGTCGAAATACACCGGAGCTGATATCATGCTAATATACACTTTTCCGACCTTTCAATTCTCATTTCGTCAATACTACCAATGCTTCAATTTCCCACCTTGCTGTATTTTATTCGTTCCCATTTTATTGGCATGCTACTTTAAGTAATAGTAAACGAATAATCATTCCTATTTCGACGGAAAAAAATGAAAAATCTGAACAAAATCATTTTCCATTGGAGTTTTGATCCAGTTCGTTCGTCATTCGGCGTAGACCGATTTTTTATATGTCTCATAGTTACATCCCTGCATACTTTATTCGTAGTTACAGTTTTGAAATTCAATCGTTCTTTCCGTTCCTGCTTAAAATGTCAGAACGTTGAAAAATGACCTATTTTTGGTTATTGCATCATCCCTAGAAAATTTGCTCATTACTTTAGAAATCGGTATATGCCATCCCTTGCATAATGTGGTGTTAAAATCTCAGAAAAGTTATTGGAAAAGTTGAAAGTAGTGTTTAGGGACTGCAACGGTGTTCAAAGATGTGCGAAATATTTAACGTGCTTTTGTGCAAACGGAAGCTCACCCTACACCATTTTGAGTTTTCAACTTAGAAATTCAAAATAAATTCCATACAAAGAGAAAAACAATAAATAAAGGAAGTGCGAACTGCGACGCTTTTGAGTCCAAGCGGAGCGCATCGCCGGTCAGCATTTTTATCAAACTATCGCAAACTGAAATGCTTAAATATTGGCGAACACCGTCCACGTACACTTTTATGACTTTTCCACATCGTATGCCGCCACCTCTCCATCTAAATCGCTGCCAATAATAAATAAACATTAGAATAACGAAGATGGCACTGAATGGGAGCTAGAAGTAAGGACGGGTTACGGTAGCTTGATTTTTGAAATTCATTATCTCCTGATGGGGAAATAGTATATTTTTCTTTTTTTGTCATCAGATACAATTGCTCGTTCCAAATGAAATATAAAAAAATCTCGAACATACTATTTCCCCATTACGAGATATTGGCTAAAACGTACTTTCATTACGTTAAAATGCTCTACTTTGACGACGTCGTTCTCGAAGTTTTCTTGTCTAGCTTATGTTTTTATATTGATAATCATTTTCTGCGTCTCCTAATCTATGAATACCGGGAAAATCAAGCATCAACTCGAAACTTTGAAATCACATTATTTTTTGTTGGCTTTTTTTAAACTTGTATTCGGGTCTCTGCTCATATTATCATCGTTATGGTATTTTCAGGATGCTAAATTATATTTCTCAATTAAAGAAAATGTTTAAATATGCCTTTCATCATGCTAAAACAAACAAACAAAAATATGCAAGATATTTGATAGAAGATTACGGTAGATTGAAACCAGAAGCGTCGAAGGGTGTACTCAAATATTCGTACTCAAAAATTCGTCGTTGCCGTCCCTAGTAGTGTTAATTTTTAGACGGAAAAGTTGCGAGATTTGAATTCCCGCGCTTTTCATTACCTCAGTTCTCCGTCACCAATTGACCCCAAAATTGGTCGATACACTTGTCATCACATTTTTACTGAATCGATCCATTTTTAAGTAGGGTTGGCAAAGCGATGGCGGCATTGCGAGCCCGCATTGGATGAGAGAGTAGGGAGAGGGAATGCGGGCTCGCAATGCCCGCATAGACTCGCAATGAGAGATGAGAAGGGCAGAGCACGGCGAGAGAGTGTGTGAAATTGAGAGGGCCACTCCATATTTGCATGCGAGTCTATGCGGGCATTACGAGCCCGCATTCCCTCCCCCTCATCTCGCCCATTCAATGCGGGCTCGCATGGTTACCTCTCTCTATTGCGGGCTCGCCATGCTCGTATTGCCAACCCTATTTTTAAGTCGATAGATTCACTGGGAAGTGGGAGATAAGCGAAAACGGAAAAGCGGGAATTCAAATCTTGCAACTTTTCCAACAACTTTTCCATCGAAAAATTAACACTACTTTCAACTTTTCCAATAACTTTTTCGAGATTTTAACACCACATAAGAATGGTACATTCGCTTAGCGGTCTTCACCGTGTGTATATTGTGATTGTGACAATTACTCTTGGTTAATGATTCATCGTAGGCCTCGCGCTGTCTTCCTTTACTGCGGGACAAGTGCTCGCTTTGGATGATGTCATCGACGACACAGTGCTCATCTGCGAATGGATGCATTTCGAGACCATATTCTGCAAGGTGATACGAATTTTCAACCTGAACATTGTACCGCAAACACGATTCCCAGAATATATATATATTTTTTTAATATCTTTAAATAACATACATTTTCAAACACTCAGAAGTTATAAAAAAGACGAGCATGGAGGTGGGAAGATAGTAGGGTAGATGGTAGAGTTACAGATCAGGATTACGGTGCCTTCTTCCTTTCCTCGCTCGGAGCAAGGGAGCGAGTTGCTCTCTCTCATCACGATCGCACCTACTCTTAAGATGGGGCAAGTATGCAATGAGGGTGTCGTAATATGGGATTCGTCGAGATTACGGGTTTCCCTCGATTCCCACGCTTGAGGACGAGAGGGCGCGCGGGATCGAGCGAGTGCATATGAGAGGCATCATGAGAGGATCAACCAAGGGGCGGTCCTAGGAAATGACATGCTCCAAAAATTCTGGAAAAAATACCCAAAGTACTTCGATCGATGCTCTTTCAAACTGCGTTGGCAGAATATTTTAAAAAAAATTATTTTTCGAGTACGGCCGTATCAAAGATGACGTCCTATGATAAAATGATCAGAATGCGCCACCGAAAAATGGTCACAACTTTCTTCAAAATTGAGCTAGAAACTTTTTACCAAGCGGAAAATGAAGAGGAAAGACCCTGCTACAACCACAAGTTGACAGAGTCATTCCTTGATTTTCGAGCGGTGAAGGGCGTTTGCTTTTGTGAAAAAGTTGAATAATTTTTCCAAATGGAAGAATTGTTCTCCAATTTTCTGGCAAGTTGTAGTCCTTATCATGAAGCAATAGACCCCAATTAATAGGCCCGACTCAAAAAGCGGGCTCGATATAGTGAAAGTGGCCAGGAATGGACACTTGAAAATTCGAGTTTTAGAACTTGAAATTCTTTCAAAATGATCGAAAACGATCAGAAACATCCAAAAAATTACTTTTGTGTCGTTTATGGTTCAACCCTGAGGTATTTGACCCCTCAAAACCACGATGTGCTCATCTGGTCTGATCTCCTAAGATTATGACTGCTCTAACACTGATATTGGGCAAAAATTGCCCAAATTTTTTTTATCTTGCATTTTCCTTCTATAGTTGACCTTTTCTGCTCGCGGAACACGTATGTATTTTTTAAACAATTTTATCAATGTGTATTTAAAGGCAAAAACCTTACTGATCTTCGTACCACGTCTCAACGCTTTCCCGTGATAGAAAGTGACTGAATAACATAATCTTCTATCCTTCATGTGAGACAAGAACGTATTGTTGAAGACAAACATCAACTTCGGTCGAGAAAGATAACTCAGTACTCTGCATGTGCGATAATAGGCCAATAATACCATCGAGAAGTTGTTCTGCAGCGATTCGATTCTGATCCCGAGTTCGAACCCCACCCTGTGCAGCCATGTTTTGTCGCATTTTTATTTCCTTCATTTCTCTGTTTTGCATTGTTTTTGAACTCAACTATATCATCCGTAGGCTCAAATAAAGCGACATTCATTCCATAATAGTATACAACAGTTTCACCATCACAATACAAAATACCAAAGAAGAAAATAATATGGAAGTTATGCTATCCTCTGTTTAAAAATGAATGTACTTGTGGTTGTAGAGGGGTCTTTCCTCTTCATTTTCCGCTTTGTAAAAAGTTTCTAGCTCAATTTTGAAGAAAGTTGTGACCATTTTTCGGTGGCGCATTCTGATCATTTTATCATAGGACGTCATCTTTGATACGGCCGTACTCGAAAAATGAACTTTTTAAAAATATTCTGCCAGCGCAGTTTGAAAGAGCATCGATCGAAGTACTTTGGGTAATTTTTCCCAGAGTTTTTGGAGCATGTCAATTCCTAGGACCGCATGTCCTCCGATCTGCTCGATTCTCTCGCGATCCCTCTCATATACAGAAAGCGAGGGAAAGTCGTCCCGACCATATCGGGGTTACGATTACTGGCCTCTTTTCATATCTCGTCGTATTACGGGAGAAGGGACCAGTTCGATCTCTCTCATAGAGTTTGGGAACTTCTTGGATGTCTGGCCCAGAACAACCACTCTGATAGGCAAAGGGGGTGAGAAATGAGAATGGTAAAGATAGAATACTCTGTGAGTATTGCTTGGGCCAGATATCCAAGAACTGCCAGAGTTTGTACTCCCATGGAAAATGGAAATGGGTGCGCGATTACGGCACCCGAACTTGCCAGCCTAATTGATAGTGTTATCTGAGGAACACAATTTTTATTTTTTTTATTCTAGCCATGTGAATCGCTCCGCGACCGTTTAACTCGAGTGTTGCTCGGTCAAGACGAGTCCTCCCTGGGAAATGCTCAAACCGGAGCAGTGCAGTCGATTGAAGTTGAAAAGGACGGCGATATAGTTGCCTGTGTAAAGGTATGTCAGTATCTAGTTTTTTTCTCTTTAAGAGACCGGCTCGGTATGATTCGAGGATATGACGCCGTTCGCTTAAGAATCGAGCACATTGGGAGTGAGCCGGCACAGCCAAAATGAGTCGTTTCTCTGTAAGTACGCGATTTGGGGTTCTCGAGGGTGCTGATGAATATGCGCGTACTCATTTTGCATATTGAGCCTCCGTCGGCGCCAGACGACGTCACGTCGAAAACCATTTCATTCATATTTCCACGTTCTCTGTAGCTTTAAAAATGAGTGAGCGCGGTTCCCAGGTTAGAATTTGATGCTGATCACGGCTGTCGATGTGATTTTTCATTTATTTCAAAAAATACTTTATTCGTAAAATGAAAATTTAAGGAAAAAAGTTTGCAAGCCTAGTGACACACACCAATGGATCCGCCTTGAAGGATTCCGAAAATGCCCCTAAACGTAGGAAAATACTCACGGGTTATCAAATGAGCAAAATAAAACCGAGGCGAAACTGAGTGGGAGCGGCGTCTCTCTCCCTTGATCTACCTCTTCCCCGAGCCGTGACCTCAAGGGTGAGGCGATAGAGCGTGCAAATACGAGAGAGCGGAGAGAGAGACAGTCGAGGAAGAGGTAG
>LS495531.1:203494-213836 GCA_900490845.1 Pristionchus japonicus
CTCCGAACCGAAGTTGACCCGCCGCACCCGGGTTACGGTATGTGTGTACAGTACCCTCTGATGTATCTTCCCTGCACTTCTCGAAGAAAGGCAAAGGGTTTGAGCACCATCGGGCATCGAACCACCGTCCTTCGTATTCCAAGACTGGTGCCTTAACCACTTGGCCATGATTTTGTAAAATACATAATTAAAATTTCCTCGGCGAGTTCCCCATGATTAAACAATGAATCTATTTTTAAAACGCATTATGTGAATAAAGTCAGTTTGCGATTACCCGATTACGGTATCTCGGGTTATGGTAACATATCAGGTTACGGTAGACACAGCCGACCAAAGATCAAATTTATATCTCACACTTTGGAAAAAAGTCAGTTTGCGATTCCCAGACTACTGTAGTTTGGGTTACTGTACATGCCCGGTTACTGTAACACACTTTGGTATACGGTACTATTGATCCACCCAAGACCCAATTTGGACCATGACCCCCGGGTCATAGTGGGGCGGTCCCGCCAACACTATCCCTAGCTCTGGGCGCAAAACCATGAACCCCGGGTCATGGTAGGGGCGGTCCCGCCAACACTATCCCTCGGTCGCCGCCAGCCCTGGTGACCTATGTTTCCTGCCATGCTTCATACCGAGAAACTTGTTGTTATTTCTCAATTTTGCAAAAGTGGGATCGCTTTTCGGAACTTCTTGGATATCTGGCCCAGAACAACCGTTCGCATTGACAAAACGGTGTGGGAAATGAGAATGGTATGGATAAAATATTCTGTGTGCAAAGGCTGGGCCAGATATCCAAGAAGTGCCCGCTTTTCGATCGGAAACGTCGAATAGAGGAGCCAAACAATATTCCGCCAATAGTTGCATCTCAACTTTAAAGTTCTCCTCCACACCCACGAAAATTTCAAACTCGCGCGCAAAGAGAGAAGGGAACGGAGAGAAGGTAGATCAATGACTCCTCCCCTCCCGATCAGCTCGGGTCAGCTGAAGAATCGGGGCGTCAAGGCGAGAGACTGAGGGGAAGTGAGAGAGCGCAGAGAAGGGAAGACCGTCTCTTATCAGATCCCTCGCCACTCCCCCTCTTCATATTCGATAGCGCTGTCGCATACAGTAGTTTTTTTAAAATCTCGCGTCCTTGATAAACTTGAAAAATCGCGTCTTTGAAAAATCGCTACGGGCTAGAATATGATTATTTTGTTCTATTTCCTTCAAATACAAAAGATTGGCGCCCCGTTAATTCATACAATCGTATAAAAAGTGGGTGTAATTTTAGGTGTGGAGGGGAAATTTAACAATGTGTTGGCACTGAAATTGGTCATAAATGAAGGGACAATGTGAATTGTGTGTTCAAAACGAATTCGTCAATATGATCACGGATTAATGCACGAGTTGAATGCGGTACTGAAAACATGCCAGTTTTTAGAAAATTTAAATTGAACCATTTTGAAGCCACTTATGACCAATTGAAGCTTTCCAGGAAAGCGATTAAAGTTACCCAACAAGAACGAACTTCTGTTTGAATAAGCGGGAAAACCCGCGAAGCTCGAGCAGCAGGCGTCGCGGTCATTGTTTAATTGCATTTAATTGTTTTGCTCGTTATTTTGATAATATTTTAGGAATTCTGAGTTTAAAACCCGAAATAGAGTAGCGTGAGCTTTCGTTCACATGCAACCTTCTTATTTATTTAGCGCACTTGAACGTTTCTTAAAAAAAATCAAATTTGAATCGCCGCGCTTTTGCCTGGTCCGGAGGCCCGGTTCGGTCGGCACTTGGTTCGAGGCTGTGTCTGTGCTAATTATCGATATTCTGAACTTTTCTCAATGAGCTAGCATTTCTAAATATAAGTCGACTATCCTCTAGTTAACAAAAAATAGGTCAGAAGTATTACTGTACTGTGGACGGTACAATTGTACCATCCAGAGTACAGTAATACTACTACTTAGGTCAAATTCGTCCTTGTTGGGTAACTTCAAGCCCTGAAACTAGCCTAGGAAACGGAATTTAGGGGTAGGAGAAACACAGAAAACGGTTCGCGTAGGAACCCGTAATCGGGTCCGGAGAATCTTTTAAACCAATGATATTGAAGGGATTTTCGGCGTTTTTTTTTCGAGTTAGACCAGTTTTTATGTGCGTAAAATCAGTTTATCGTGTTTTTTCACCCCGAAGCCGATGTTTCCGACCAAGAGTCTAATCGAGTGATTTGTTGGGATCGTGAATACCAATTCAACGGTATGTTTAAAATCGCTGTACGACGAAAATGAAGCGACTTATGGTCATTTGAAACTGTGGATTATAAAAATCGAAAATATTCGAATTTGACCAAAACAATTGGATACATCTTAAAAAGTCCCTCAATGTGTCCTACTGACTACCTTTGAACGAAATCGGAGACGCAAAATTTTTCTGGCGACAGGCATTCCTACACTCTTTCCTACAAATATTCTGGACAGCATACAAAAAGTAACGGTTCTGAAAGAGTTTATACGTGTAGCTCAATACAATATTGTCTCAATTGCAGCGAACAACTTGCATTTTCACATGTCATCTTTCTCCGAATCTACGGGGCTGGGCTACCTCAAGCAGTCGGCCCCTGAGTTTGTCAATTACAACAAGCGGCAGTTGAGCAGAATATACCCGAAAGGAGCAAGGGTGGACAGTAGCAACTTCTTGCCCCAAGTATGGTGTGAAATCAAAGACCAATTCAAAGATCAAAAGGCAAAAATCAAAGAAAGATGAAATCAATTGTTATACTTTTTTATAGATAGGGTGATCGATGATCATTTCGTTTTTTTTTTTAATTTTTAAAATTTATTCAACAATTAGTTACTTATCTTGCTCATACTATATTTTCAACTATGCAGATTTTCTGGAATGCGGGATGTCAAATGGTTTCACTGAATTTTCAAACACCCGATGTCTGCATGCAACTGAATCAGGTTTGGTCTTACATGTTTCATCCTGAAGAAGATTGAGTGTTGAGCGGTTCTCTATAATGTCCCTAACTATTCTAAATGTCAGGGAAAGTTCGAGTACAACGGTAACAGTGGATACCTGCTCAAGCCCGATTTCATGCGTCGACCCGACCGCACTTTTGACCCCTTCTCGGAGAGTCCTGTCGATGGAGTGATTGCAGCCACATGCAGTGTTCGGGTGTGTCTTCTTCATTCTCTCCCTTCAGCAAGTAGATTATACCCATTTCATTTGGTTGGCATGTATTATCCAGATCGAAATGCTAACTTTCAATGTGCATCCGTGTCTTTTATTTGGTGAAATTGAAACGTATTCTTGATTAGCTGATTTACAACTATGCTGATTTAAAAGCACGACAGAACTTTTTTATCTTCTATTCATTCACGAGAAGAATGACAGCCCACCTGCTCAAGCCTTCGTATATTTGCTGGGAAGCGTGGTTTAAAGTAGATAAATCTTTCTTATAAGGTACCATAAATAGCTATGAATTGCCGGAAGTCATTACAGCTCGAGCTCTGTTTGTGTATAGAAATGTGCCGCTTACCCCTTTCCAACATTCCTTCGCTGACCTTTCCTTCCAATTTCAACTATCGTTGTCTTTAACTTTCCTATTCTCCCTGCTTTGTGAATGTTATCATATGCACTGAAAACAATTTTTCAGGTTATCTCTGGTCAATTCATTTGCGATCGTAAAGTAGGAACGTACGTCGAAGTAGAGATGTATGGATTGCCGACGGACACGATCAGGTTCCTTTTCTGGTCTATATAAATACTTACAGTATTTGGAAGTCCAATTATTCCATTTGTTTGTGTGTAATTCGGCGCGACGGCTTATGCGGAGTATACACAGCCAATAGAAAAAGAAAATTCAAACGAGTCTCGCTCGTAAACCACTTTGTGTGCTTTATAAACGAACGGCTTTCAGGCTAGACAAGGTTCTAAAAAAGTTTCAACACGTTGTCCCCTTACAATTGCTCCCCCAATTGCTTGAGCGATTTTGTTCGTTGAAACCGAAATCGAAACATTCTTTAATAATTAAAGTTTAATATCATAAAAATTAAGAAAAAAACATAAAAATGAGGAGAATGTCCGAAAAATAATTCCCCGTGTTCGTTTCACGTACATATGTGAAATATTACTCAACTCTTATTCCAGGAAGGAGCACCGCACGCGAATCATTCCCGGAAATGGCCTCAATCCAATATATAACGAGAGTCCTTTCGTATTTAGGAAGGTGAGGGTGGATTTCTGGTGTTTTGTGGTACCGTTTTTTCTTAACAATTTTGTCCTTCAATGCACGATATTGTTAAGGAAAATGTTTGGTTTCCCAAGTTGCTATGTCAGCACAACTACGCGCTAGGTATCGAGATATTACCCTTCTAGATTCCGTCGAAGCGTGTTCCCTGTTACTGTTAGAATTTCCATAATATATAAGGTCCATAAAGTATTATAAGTTTCTCCATAAAGATCCATTCAGCCCACAACGTAGTATATAAACTGATCTAATTTATACTTATACTTATACTTATACTTTATTCACCACGCGGTTAATGAGGTTCAGGTTGCAGAGAATAGGCAACAGGTGGTATTTGGGCTCAGGCGAGCTGTTTGGAGAGGTTTTTGTGGCAGTCTGTGTTACAATTTGACGTGGGGGGTTTGGATGACGAATGAGGGTGTGTTCCTAATAGTTTTTCGGTAAGAAGAGCGGGGCATGGTTACTACTTGGGTGGGAAGGGAGTTCCAGAGCGTTAGAGATCGCGTTGCACAAGAAGAAAGAGAAACAGGCATAATGTACGGAAGTGCGACTCGTAAGCTGTGACTAGAACGCAGACTACGAGTAAGAGGAGCGATCGAGTATAGATTAGAAGTGTCGACGTTAACAAATCCATGCACAGAATCATATAGGAAGTACATGTCACTCAATGCGCGGCGATATTCAAGCGTTTCCAGTTGGAAAAGTTTAAGACGGTTGTAAGGGAGGTAGGGTAGATGAGAGCGCCATAGCACTCGCCGTGTAAACTCTCGCTGCACCGACTCAACTTTATTTACTAACCCAATAGCAGTGGGATTCCAAATAATTGTCGAGGATTCAAGCAACGGGCGAATGTAAATTTTGTAAGCTTTCAACAACACATCAGAGGAAGTTGTGAGAAAAGAACGGAGCATGAGGTTACACATAGATCTAGCTTTACGCGTTATTTTGTCGATGTGGTGCCCAAAATGGAGATTTTCGGCAAAAAATACACCGAGGTCACGAACTTCACTTTTCGAAGAAATGGTGCAACCGTTAAGCACTAGGGTAGCGAAAACGAGTCTCGGGTATCCGCACTTCCAATCTCTCACTGTCGGGTACCCGAAAGGGGCTTGTTTACAACCCCACTCTCTGCGGATGACTCGCATTTACGACTCACTGGCTCGAGTGAGTCGTTTCGTGCGAGTCGAGTGCGAGTCAAGTGCGAGTCAGCTCTCCTTTCAACTCTCTTTTCGCGGCTCCTAGTGCACCAAATTTAAAATACTTTGCATCTTTGATCTTGTCACATCTAGCGCTATGATTAGAATGGTCATTTGAACAATAATAGCCCAATTCTACACTTACCCTCTGGTATGGTCTTGACTCGCACTCGACTCGCACAAAACGAGTCACTCGCAGTCTCTCTGTTTACAACCTCACTCTCTGCGGATGAGTTGTTGACTCGACTCTGACTCGCACGGGCTGACCCGAAAGGCGGCCCGAAGAGTCGTTTTCGCCACCCTATTAAGCACATATTTGGATCGCAACTTGAGACAGCCAAGATGTAATACTGCGCATTTAGGAGCACTAATGGTCATGTTCCATTGGCGAGTCCAACATTCAATATTTTCAATAGCCAATTGGAGATCGGCGCTGTGCTCCGGAACAGTAGCATAAATCTTGAGGTCGTCAGCAAAAATATTGTACCGGACAGAGGGAGGAATGCATTTACCCAGGTCATTTATATATATGATAAATAGGAGAGGGCCAATTGCGGATCCTTGAGGAACCCCTGATTTTATCGGAGAGGGAGGACTTAGATAATCACCAATAAAAACACGCTGTGATCTACCCAGAAGATAGGATTCCAACCAACTGACAATATGGTTAGAGACACCCAAAGACGAAAGTTTGTGCAAGAGGAGGCGCAGATCAAATTGCCATTGTTATTTATTTAGTTTTGTTTTTATTGCCCGAAGAGGTAGGGGACCCAGTATATTATGATGTTCTGTGCAGGTCGTTCTTCCCGAGCTCGCCGTTCTCCGATTCGCCGTCTACGATGAGTCGGGCAAGCAGTTGGGCCAGCGCATCCTTCCTCTCGATGGTTTGCAGGTTAGCTAATGTATCACTCATACGTTTTTGTTGTCCTGCGGGAATGGAAAATATATAGTGGTCTGAAACGGGGATCCCCCAAACAAGGAAAATATATAGTGGTCTGAAACGGGGATCTCCCAAACAAGGAAAATATATAGTGGTCTGAAACTGGGAACTCCCAAAAAAAGGTTAATATATTGTAATCTAAAAAACCTCTGGAAAGACCCAAAAAGCGCAGAACCTCCCTCAAAAACCTTAGAAAAAGTGTGAGCGGCACCCAAAAAAACGTGAAAAAAGGGAACGCAACCTATCTCGCCAGTACCGAATATTTCGGTCTGGTCGCCCAAAATATTAGGTGGTCTGATGGGGGGAAAATATATAGTGCTCCAAGCCTGTGTGAAAAATATGTAGTGCTTCAAACCTACGGCCCGGGAGTACCCAAATGTACGGTAGCACTCATCATTGAAGACAGGGTGGAACATCATTCTTTTGTTCGATCTTTCTTGCCGTTCTCTCGTTGTTTCGTTTAAAAAAAAACTATTCTCGGATATGCGATCTCCCACAATGCAACCTTTATGAATGTAATTTTTTAGTGACCAGGTGATGGTATTTTATTCTATCACGGTCGAGGAATGAGGAATTTGTTACAAACTCATTCTAGGATAATTAACTCGCATACCGTAACTTAACCCGGTCATGTAATCTTGCTCATTGTCAGGCGGGATACCGACACATCGGTTTGCGCACGGAAGGAAATCATGCAGCCGGGCTGGCAACTCTCTTCGTGCAAATACTTCTGAAGACATACGTACCGGACGAGTTGTCGGGCGAGTGCTAAATATCTATTTTATTACTACCAACTATCGAGGCTCTTCTTACATGGAGTTTTCTTCAATTGCAGGTCTGGTCGACGCATTAGCCGACCCGCGCGCTTATCTTTCTGCTCAACAGAAGAGGCAAGAGGCTCTGCATAACATGGGAGTAGAGGATAGCGATATTGTGGAGGTAATGACCCAACCCGTAGACGAAGATCCCTTTGTGTGTGGCATAACTGACTGTATTCTTCCAGGTACCAGCTGGCGGTAAAAACAACTCGGGCAAAGGCGGTCGAGGCACTCTGCAAAAGCCGGCAAACGGATCAGTTAGCAATCTCTTGAATGAGTTGGTTGTTTATGCCCGTTTTATTCCCCCCCCCATCTCACGTGTAGTGTACCCCAGCTTCTTGGATTAGGCCTGACTGAAGATAGCCTAAAGATGCTGCCTTTGGCTATTTAGACACTTCTTTCTTGAGGCGCCAAGGCGTTAGGACAATCTTCGCCACCCCATTCTCATGCTCACTCCTTTATACGCCACATGCGCGTTTAATGACGCCTAAAGTCAATAATCACCTTTGTTTATTTTTTTCCAGAAACAATACATCGACTCCGCGGGGCGGTGTTGGCACTTGTAGCTCTGGCGACTCTGCCATGCCTACGACCAGCAGATCCCATGCCGGAGAGGTAGCAGTAGGAGGATTCAAGGTACGTCATTTGCCTAGGGAAGGGAAGGCTACGCTTTGATATGTTGACAAGCTTGTGAAATGGGTTGGTTAAACGATTGCACCATTATAAGAAATTCGACGTTGTGTGATCAAGTTAGCCATCTCGCAATCGCTAAATTTTACCTAGGAATCGGTATCGAAGGGGCACGTTTCGTTTGTCTTCCACCGTTACTCAATGTCAGAGGAAAAACCTCGAGTTTACATCCCTTGAGTAGCTAAGATATCCAAGTAAACCCATGGGGAAATAACATGAATCCTCACTGTACTCCTGGTTTCGCTTGGTATAGGGGCTGGGCTTGCGGCTCTTCCATTCGCTGTCGCCGGCGCCCAAAAAAAGATCGACGGCGTCCCTTGGATCCGTTCGGACCGCGGATTCATCATATGGCGCAACGGATTCGATGCTCGATGTGCAAAAGGCATTCCGCTCCTCATTTCGACGTGCCAGCTTGCGGACAGAACGACTACAGGTTACTGTAGCAGGCAGCAGCGGTGTCAAGTACTGTAGACGACCTCCTTTCCCTGTATGGAACTTCTTCTCATCCCTCGCTTGGACACTGTGACCTCACAAGAAGATTTTCACCATTACCTATCCCTCAGCAGCACTTACCCCCGCCTGTTTCATCCTCATTTTTTTGCGCAATTCACACACTCAACACCCTCTAGAAGACGATAAGATAGATAGTCCCGTCATGTTTATGACACTATATTGTGAAAAATATAACTTTCTCAGTATTCAACTAAGCTTCTCCGCAGGTAGAGGCTGTCGATGTGGCGGAGCTCCGCAAGGACAAGGCTTTTCTTAAGTGTCAAAAGAAGCTCGCAAAAGATATGGATGAACTGAAGAAGAAACATACGAAGCAGAGGGAGAGTATACAGAAACAGCAGGTGTGCTAATGTGAAAGGGTGTAGAGTAAATGAAATAATAACCTTGGATTGGAATCCAGCACGAACTTCTCTTCCCCAGAAATATAATACTCATACATTTAGTTATCTCGACTATTACATTGTTCATGCACAATTCCAGCAAACAAATGTTGACAAGCTGATGACTGACAACCAGCGTTCACAGAAACGGAAGGACAGGGGCAGTGGGTAAGGAGTATAGACAATTATTGCAGCTTATTCCTTATGATAGTCCGTTAGCATGTGTGTTGGCATGTGCATTCTACGCACATGCTTCTGCGAAGGACAAAGTTAACGTATAGTTTGATCAACAAATTTCAATCTATATTTGTCATAACAAAATGCATGTGTTATATATTTAATTAAATGGAAAATATAATGCTACAGTTACGGTTCGCGTCACCAGAGCCTCAGCGGAAAGGACAGCGACCCTGCGAGGATCGCCGATAATGAGAAGGTAATACTATACTGGGGGAAGGATTAGCGTTTCGAGCAAATACGATTCAATATCCCAGTTCTGCTGTGGTTCTTCAATAATTATAATTGTAATAATTGGTAAAAATATTTTTGAAACTATATATAATGGTCCTTATTATCGTATCACGGTGTTCTCATCTGAGGAATACCCTTCGAATAGGGAAGGAGGGTCATATCAACATAAAATAATGTGGGTTAGATGTTGCGAAAGTAAGATGGGGCATTGAGAAGCATGTATTCGGCTACTTCTTGAGACTTTTTTGCTTACTTTTTTTTCTGCGAAAAAAAAACAAGTAAGGAAGATAATGAGAAGATAATGAGGATAGTATCCTGAGGATACTATCCTCATTATGTTGCTTTTGTGCATCTTTGATTTCAGGTGCGCTCGCTAGTGTCATCTCAGACGAACGAATGGAGCAGTTTGACAACGAGGCACGAAGTTGAAGAATTCGAGCTTAAAAAGCAGCACATTAGGGAGGAGTACGAACTGTTGAAGTAAGGGATTAGTCGTTTACAATCCCACTTGATCTATATTTTCTGAATGAATTAGATGTTTTAATTTGCTTTGTCTATACAGGAAGCTGATGAAGACTGCGCATGATTCTCAAATGGGATTGCTCAAACTGAGATTAGATGCAGAATCGAAGGAGCTGAGAAGCACGCAGACAAAGAAGAACCTGGAGGATGTAAAGGGAATCAATGCGGTGAGTCGAATACATTGTCTATATTAGGTTGAAAAAAACAGCTGGAATGATAACGTACGATGAGTAGTATATAAATAGAGGCGTGGGAGCCTTCCCCGTCCTAGAAAATGATGCAGTGGCAATATTCACACGCTTACTAAAGTGGAACACGTATGCAAATTGTCGTCTAAACGAACAGGCGCTTTACAATGCTGTGTTGTTGCTTTGTCATATTTATCAAAAAAAATATTTATGTATATTGTGATTTGTGGTAATGATTCTTTGCTCCTCTCTCCTCTCATTCGCTTCTATAGTACTGCAGAACGTTGATGCTTAGATTACATGACGAAGCAGCGATCAGAAGCATCAGGAAAATCTGATGCAAATGCCGGTAAAGGAAGAGGAACATCCGCGTCCGAACAGATCTGTAGTGGCCTTTATGGA
>LS495531.1:217932-229608 GCA_900490845.1 Pristionchus japonicus
GGGGGGGGGGGGGTAGAGCCTAGTTACGGTAGCTCTGCCCTGGTTCTTTCCATCCAAAGATCATTATTGATTGAAGACAGCAGAAGCTGCCTTGTACTGTAACCGAGCCCCTCGCGGTAAGACCGTGAGGGGCCGGTCTCATCTAAAAGACGATCTTGCCGGGACCGTAGCCGGTGCGCCCAAGTTTGGTTTGGAGGGGGCTGCGAGAGGGGAGCCTTATAGGGAAGTTGCACTCTAGACGCGACGGCTTATACTTTTCAATTCTGTCTTCTCTGCGTCTCTGCGTCAGTCACTCTGTCGTTCTTGTTTCCAAGTTGGGAAATCTAGGTGGGGGTACTGTACTTGATTCCTAGTTGGAAACGCCTTTTTGCTTGATTCCAAGTTGGATCGACACACCAGAGACCTATGTACGTTTAGAGACATGTGGCAAAATCCGATTAGTTAATAACTGCACAGAGATACAGACACAGCTCTCACAACAATGGTGCAGTTGCACGATAGCGTCCAAACAAGATTCATCTCGACCGTCCCGTCTGAAGAGATCTGTAATATGTGTGGTTTCATATTGGTATTCAATCTTTTGGAACTGTGGCTAAGGGTTAAAGTTTCGGGGCCTGCGAGTAATCTAAGTAGTCTGTTTACATTAGTATTGAGGTTTATTTTATTAAAGCTAGTTATAAACGTATTGTTAGTATAACACCACGGGTTGAATAGACCTCTTATGTGCTTATGACATTCAATACCTCAGCATGAGTCATGTCGTCGAACTGTGGGCGCGAGAATGACTCGCACGAGATTGGAGTAAGTGGAGGAATCCAAAGCGCATCCCATCTGAAAAATTGTGTGAAAAAATTTTTAAAATAAATTTTCGCTGGGTTTTTGAACATCCATGTTTACCATACCTTACGTAGATCTGCGTGATATTGTTATAGTGATCGGATTGCCAGGATAGTCGCTCGTCCATATAATTGAGCACTACGGCCATAATGATGGAGAAAATTCCGGATGATTCATACTGTGTATGATGGAGTGTATCAATACAGCTTTTTTAAGCGCTCATTATTTTTCTTACCACGTTTATCAGCACTATCTGGTCGCAACGCAGCGAAAAGAGTGCATCGCGTCCCATTTCTTCGTGGTTCTCCGAATGACCTTACAACAGCGAGATCAAAAAGTCTATTTTTTAATGCCACTGATTGCTATCATAGCTCTTTAAGAATTCTCTATTGACATTGAGACACATTTATATAATTGCTTATGTCAATTTATCATAACTAATTTCTTTTAAGCGGTTCAACGTATTCGTTTACCAATCGAGAACACGATAAAGCGTTGCTGGTTTATTATGTGACGTTTTGTTCGCTCACCGCTCTCGGGCGGGAGGGGCGAAAGAAATTTATTGTAGCCTTTCATGAGATCTCGATAAAGTCGGCGCGTATTAGCTTGGTCAGCTGTACGTATGACTGAAAGGAATAAGTGCTCGATCATGAGTATAGTAGTAATCGCTCAAGTCACTGATGCTACATGGCGCTTAAGACAGAGAATCAAACGGAAACCCGGGAACATTAATTCATTTCGCAATAGTTGTGGAATGTTCGGCTATGGATTTTCGCAGATCAGAAAATTGTTCTAAAATCCGTTTCAGAGTGGTGATTTTGTAATGCTTGCCTCGAATCTCCTCCAAAGTCGTATCCAGTGCAAATGATATGGGGAAGAATGAGAAGATGAGGATGTAGTTTGTCATTGTGGGGAGATGGCAATGAATGAAGGAAGTTGGATGAAATGATGATTGATGAGGCGAGAGAATTTGAGTCTGTGCAAATAGACAGTTGATGTTTATTTTCTCGAGTAATTCTAGAGGTAATTTGAGAAGAACCGTAAAGTGCTGATATATGATGAAGTACTATTAAATTTGATAAGTAAAAGAATAAGTTGTGGATAAGTGATAATTGAAACAACTTTTAAGCTTCAAAAAAAGGGCGAGAGAGTACTTTACCCATTCATCCAAGATATGATGTGGTACATATGTTGTGATTCTGGTGTGCATTTATTTCATGGTGATCGTTGTAAATTCGCCTGTGATTGTCCCCTTAGAGGCCTGAGGAGCTTGCCGGATGCATTGTGCGCCGAGTAGATTGGGGTACGTGCCGAAATAGGGTACCCTAGTAATGAATTCCTGTAATGAATTCCGGAACTACTTCGAATTCCTATGATACCTCTGTCTCGATATTGGTACGGCTGTACAGGGACTCTCATTGATGAAATGTTTTACGGCTTATTAGTAGGAGACGTACAATGAGACCCCAAAAATGAAATTCAATCAACAGCTCTATTGTTCAGCATATGCAATGATTAAGTGAGTTTGGATGCTATACGAAAATTCTTAGTGAGTTTTATGCTTTAGAGCCGACTTGGACCCTATGGAATCAGTAAAATGTTCTGGGAATGAGTCTGGGTGCTGCAGCTTGGACCGTTTCCGACCCACTTTTCAATCTATGGAATCAACGATCCTCTATAATACAAAAAAATAGCTGAAAAGAGTCTCAAAGTCTTCAAATAATAAAATGTAATCAAGACCTGTGTAACCAGTGTTGTGTTACAGGACAAGGCGTTCAAGACGAAGCAGGAAAAGGAGCGACGAGTGAAGGAACAGAACGACAAAAACCTCAAGATGTTTCTTGAGGAGAGAAAGAGACTAGGGATGAAGGCGAATAAGCACGAAGAACAATTGGCAAAGAGACATTCTGATCAGGTTTGAATTATTTTTTTTTTTAAACAGTTGATAATTGATCGGGCAATTGAGTGAACATTGGGATTCAATTCAATTTTGTAAGAAGTAAAGACATTGTTTAGTCTTGAGCTCTGTGATTGCAGGGTAATATTATTTCAACTAAATATTGCGAACTAACCTGAAAAGTAAGTTACCGGCTGTAACAAAGTAATTAACCTTTTTCCACAATAAGCAAGCTATTTACAAGTGACTATCTTTTCACATGCGAAATTGGTAATGTTGAAATAATGTTATTGTTAAGTAATCTTGGTTCTCTCGGTAAGCATGATGTAAGTTGCCCTCAGCTTACAAACCCAGAGTAAGTACAACGTAACATTGTTGTAAGGCGCAAGGTAAATTACTTTGCAACAGCTGGTAACTTACTCTACTAATTGAAGTAATATTACCCTACAATCACAGTGAGGTTGTAAACCCTATATACTGGCTAAGCTCTCAGACCTCAGATGTCTGCGCGACAGTGGGCTGAGCGTCCGCATAGGGCAGACGTCATTTGCCAAATCGCTTAAACGTCATCCAATCGATTCGGGGGTGGCATAAGCGTGTTCCTCGTCTAATTCTAAGACGATTACGCACGGTTTTCGCTCAGACTTCAACGAGAGCTGAAAATCGATAAATTTGGAAAAAAATGTTAAAACCTCATTCCCCGGTGGAAAGTAAATGATTTTATTTCATTGAAGTCTGTGCGGGAAATGTCACAGTGTAAAAAATAAATACCTTGCTAAATTTGTCGTGAGAAATATGGTTTCCCTTTCAGTGTGAAGCGCTTGAGCGAGAATGTTCGAAAGCAATCGAGCAAGAGGAAGCTAACTATAAGGAAGAGTTGCTTGCACGTGCTCCGGGATCCGTAGTATGACATTCCTCTCCTCCCCGTACCTCCCCCCTAACGTTTTGTTATCGTACGCTTCTCATAGTAGCTCCGAGCGCCACTAAGCCATCGCAAGCGTGTCATTTGTACAGAATCACATCGAGAGATTGTAGTTTAGAACAGTACATTATTACATAATGCAGAGATTCCCCATTCCAGATTATTAGTAGATTACAGTATCTGCACCGGTTGAAAAAATACATCCTCGCTCCATGTTTATTCCTTTCTTGCATTCCTCCTTATCCCTGATTGTGTTACCGCCAACCATAGACATCGACACACGTCGCAACCCCTCGATGATACATGTAGATAGCCATCCAAGTTGTAAGACTAATACCATTCGATTATCGCAAGACGGCAAAGGTTGTGAATTCTATGTTGCTATGGAAACCATGTTGTTACAGGTTTCTTGAAGGGGAGGGGGTTGGTTTACAACCGATGCCGTTTTGCCATGTTCAAGCTAACTCTTGTTCCTTACCCTCCCCGAAATATTGTCGGTCTTACGTCCTATTTCATTGTTCGTTTGCTTTTGTTGTTGGAATCGGATATAAATTCGTGTTCTAGGTCTCGGATTACGACTCCCAACTTGATCTTTCAATGCAGCCAGTTTAACCTTGTGTATGCCGCTGCATCGCCCCCATCTTTTCTTACGTTGAGATCCATATCATTGGCGTCACACTCCCTTTAGTACCAAAATTACTGTAGATTATCGAATAGCCAATTTGCCGTATAACGAAGATTCACCCCGTGCTTCACTTCGTGTTGTAATTCCTCGCTCTCATCGGTATTGACACTCTCTACATTCCAAGAGAATGAATTAAAGTTTAATAAAAAAAGTTATATACCTTTAAAGAATCATTGTACTGTACTGTACTGTAGAACAACTCGAACAACGTTAACATTTTGTGTATTTATGTAGAACAACTCGAACAACGTTAACAACACAAAACAACAGAGGTCAAAACAACATTGGAATTGGGGGATGTAATTCAGAGAAATTCCGCGAGCGATGCTGCGATGAGCTCCCTCAATACGCGCGATTTCCTCTCTACCACCTGCACAAAAAATTGATTGAGTGGAGCAAGACATTAAAGACTTTAAACGCAAACCTTGCAAGCCTCGACGACTAAAGTGGCAGCGGGCAAAGCGCCGGTGGACTCGACACTGACTGCAAAAGCCACAACTTTCGATCAGATCAATTGTCACCACATCTGCATTAAAATATATAATATGAGCTCACAAATGAAATGGTCCTTCACTTTGCCCATCTCGACTGCACCCTCGAGCTCCTGAAAGAATGTTGCAATAATAAAATTTACAAGATGATTCACTTAATATTTCAACTATCAAAATAAATATCACTGTAATGAGCCCGACTTACTTCGTGTCTGAACACATTCCTCGAGCTCGTGTCTCGTCGCGCGTCCACAATCACAGCTGCAACGAATTTTTTATTGTATTACATATTTTGTATTCTCTCTAGGGCACACACATCTTCGAATTTTACGCGGTCGTGCGAATATTCCACACCGCTCCTCCCATCACGCGCAGGGGCAAATAAGAAAGGCAAAAGGGGAAGGGGGCGAATCATACCCCCCCCCCCTTCCGTCCTTTAGTGCCATACGATGTCGACTAACCCTTGTCATTCTTTATCCCCACCACTCCCTCCGAGAACGCTTTCTGAAGAAGATGCGCTTCTGACCCAATGATGTCTCGCTTCAGTGTGATGAATGGAAGCAGTCTGAAAGAAGGAGATGCATAAATAGAAGCAAATTTTGATGCAGAGTATTTCATTTTTAACTTTGAGACCGGGGATTTTGTCATGTATCATGTTTTACGAAAATTTTAGGGGAAAAAAGAGAAAGAAGGAGGGGGGGGGGAGGGAGTTGCACATCTACCTGTTCATCCGCACCAACCCTCTCTCAATGAAAGATAAACGTGATTTTCTTATCCACCAAAGGACTAGTTATGCCATAATATTCACGAGGGCTCACGAGCGCCGCCGCCATACAATGCAAACGGGCAGAGAATGGCCGGAGAGAGTGCGAGAGGCCGCTCCTCTCGCCTCCTGATTTCCCATCGGATTGGTAATTACGGTATTGGTGCTGCACGCGAAAAGGCGTTTGAATGAGATTTCTCTGGTCGTCATTTTGTACTGCCTGTGACAGGGGTGTGCGGCAAGCACTATTTTCGACAATCGGCAATAATGGCAATTGTCGAAATCAAAAATCGGCGATTGCCGGCAATTTCGGCAAGTTTCGGCAAGTCTTCCTGTATCCGATTTTCCGAAACAAAAGCCAGAAGGGGGTTATTTTTTGAGGTTAGAAAAGAAACAAAAAAAGCATACTTTCTGCAGGAAATACGTTCGCTGGTTCGAAATTTCAAAAACTTGAAATCTAAATTCGTTGAATTCGTTTATAACTTTGATTTTTCTCGTTTTCGAACAAAAAAAATGTTCAAATATAGCAGAAGTTCCCTTGCCGTTGCCGACAACCACTTTCGGCAAGTGAAACCCGGCAATTTCGGCAACCGGCAAGTGGCTTGCCGCACACCCCTGGCCTGTGAGCCCTCGTGTTATTGGAATTCTGGTACTATTATTCGCCTCATGTATTACCTGTAGGATGCCGTTGCGACGGGCGAGAACTTAGCGTGATCGCGTCCGATGCCCTTCACGCAATGAACCAGCGCCTGTCAAATAATAAAGGATGAGATTTTTCGAAAACATTTTTCATAGCGAAAAAAGCTATTACGAATTTCACTTGTCGCAATTGCTCTTTAAGAGATACTGTGGAGTTAACAATAACAAGGCACCCGCAGTAGAAAATATGTTTTTCTGCAAAAAGGCGGGGGCATGACAAAACGGCAACGGGAAATCGGAAAATCTCGCTTGAAACGATTCGTTGCCGTTGTCATGCCTCCACCCCTGCAGGGACATTAAAAAGGGCACATGCGTTATCTATAACTACTACTTTGCGGAAAGTGACAGTTCGCATATGAGTAGATTCATTCGCTTATAAATTGAGATTGAGCGCGCAGCAATTGAGCGCATCATGCACTTGCACGCCAAAAAATAGAACGACAAACGGAAACGAAAAACACATCAACGTTTTCTTGATAATGTCTTTAAAAATCTTCATAGAATACTCGTAACCGTACCTCAATCTGTTGACCAGGACGTAGCTTCGCAACTAAGATATCCTCGTGTACCATGCGTGGCGGGTTAGCGGCGAAACGTTCCTTCTGAATAATTGTTTGATATTGAAAAAAATACAAGAAAAACTCTTACAAAGCAGTAGCCTCAACCTTTGGAACATGAACTGAGGCTCATTCAATTGTTAATACTCACATGGAAAAAAAATTTGGTCCTGCAATGTTTGCTATTTTTTGTTACTTCAGCTCTGAATTGGAGAACCATTCATAAACCGAGTATTCTACAAAAAAAACTCGAAATATATCATCAGCGTACAAATAATATGTCAAAAATCGGCAAAACATGTGTATCAAAAGAAATGTTTAATCGACATGTTTTTGAAAACTGTAGAGCATTTAGTACCAATATGTACCTGATCTCCCACAGGCAGCCACTGGAAAGCACGCGAATACACAGATGAATCATGGTAGAGCTCGTGAGGCTCCGAAGCAGCAGTAGATGCCTTCGTGTTCTTCGTGCACGACACCTTCACAAATAAGTCACGTTTTATTTTGAAAGTAGTGCAATAGTATTAAGCACGACCCCATTCAATTTTAATGATGAATTCATGGGCCTTATGGGAAATGAGTTCAGGTAGATTTTTTGTCAAAGTTCACAGAAAAATCAAAAACAAATCCATTAGAAAATTATTTAAAGAGTACGTCGATTGTGAAGACCAGATGAACGTTAGGGTCGGGCGTAGGCACCTCGTCGCAGTCGACTCCTTGCTCGTTGATGCCCACAATCTGCAAATATCTAATATGATTTGAAGAAATGCAAAACTGCGCCTGATGACTATTTTTTAACCCGAGTGATTCCCCAGCCACCTCCCACTAGGGTGGCGAAAACGAGTCTTCGGGCCGCCTTTCGGTTCAGCCTTTGCGGGTCAGGGTCGGTTTTATGACTCACCCGCAGAGAGTGAGGTTGTAAAAAAAGTTTAAAAAAAAGACATTTTGGCGCGGGTCAGAATGATTCACTTTTGACTCAGTTGGGTTTTCTCAGCTCCTAGTGTGCCAAATGAAGCAATTTATGTACCATTCAAAATGGCTTTCTCATTGAAATCGAATGAATGGTCGTTTGAGCTAATTTGAACAAAACATATTTTCAGAATTTTGAGCAGAGATGGAAAGGGTGGGAGGATTTTATGGTATGGAACTCGTACCATGGGAAATTTTTGTGGTTGAACCGGTAAATTTTTAGCTTTTCCTAGCGTAAAAGTGGTTTAAAAACGTGATCAGGAAGTACATAGTAGGCAAGAAAATCATAAAAATGGCGTAAAAATTAAACTAATGGATGAAAAAAAGTGTTATAAGGGAAAATTTTATGAACACCAATCTCTTGCCCTAAAATTAGCTTTGAAAAAACTCATACCTTGGGAATTTTTGACCCCGCCCATGCAAAAATCGCCTATCAAAAACTCATACCATGGGAATTTTTGGGGGTCCAAATTTACCTTTCCATCTCTGATTTTGAGCAATGTTTTTTTTTAGTCTGATTGAATCAGTATCTTCCATTGACGGGAATCACTGAGTGCCCTATTGATTGAAATATTTACTTTTGTAATTGATTGAATTTTACTTTCTAATGTGATTTTTTAATCTGGACTTGATCTCTTGGATCAGACTAGACTAGACTGTCTAAGTTCCGATCTGCGTCTAGAAACGGAGGCATCCGACCCATGGAGGGAGAGGACGTCTCCTCTCTCATTCTGACTCTGATCGGCCACCCTCTTTTACACAAAAAAATGAGATATACAATTAAATGGGAATGGAGTAGTTTGAATGGTGAAATTCAATTTACATTGTATCTTTTTTCTAATTTTAATATGTAATTTTTTCTCCTGATTCCCTTCTGCGTCTATAAATATTTCTACCAAACTGCTGCTTCCCCCGAAGCCCCACCCCCCAACCCGATTCGCCACAAATGACGACGGACCTCCACCACCATCTATCGAAGATCTCCGCACTGCCCAGTCTCATTCTCCCTGGTGGATAAAATAATTGTAATTGTAATTGTAATTGTAATTGTAGTGCTCATTGTTTGGAGGTGAGCACTTTTTTGTTCAAAATAGTTCAAACTCCATTCATTCGATTGTCATGAGAAAGCCGATTTGAATAGTGCATAAATTGTTTCATTTGGCACACTCGGAACTGAGTAATCCCAAGTGAGTCAGACTAGACTAGACTGTCTAAACTGGGTTCCGATCTGAGTCATTCTGACCCGCCCCAAAACGACTCATGCACAAGGGCCGGTCGTAAAAATCACTTACCCGAAGAGAGTGAGGTTGTAAACGCGTCTCTCTCGGGTGAGTCAATTGGAGGGTCAACAAGTGCGGGTACCCGAGACTCATTTTCGCGACTCTACATCCCACCTTCTCTTTCGGCCAATCAAATTCCCTGCAGTCCACGTGAAGCGGGAGCAGTCCCAGTCGATGGCAGAGCACCTTCATTGAATAACATTAGATATAATTCAATCTTTATATTCCCAGCTGCAAAATAAAGAAGAAAATATAATTCGCTCGATATTTAATACTCACTAACAATGACACATCTATTGCATCCCTTTATGCTAACTCACCTCATCCTGTATCACTGACGTGTTCTGATAGAGGTATACCTTTTCGATCGCCATCGACGGAACCTGTGATATTCAAAAACAGAATAAGTCACATACATATGTATCTTTATGAATATTCGCATCATGACATTTAAATAGTAGATCTCATCGAGCTGATCAGTTTCAAATTATGAAAGCTAGCCTAAAAATTTTCCACCCACGATTTTATAGGCGGAAAAGATCATTGTGCGAATGACAGTCTTGAGAAACAGATTGGCACGGCAACCATTTTGAAGAACAAAAATCTCTCTAAAAACTATCGTCTGACTTTGGTGGGTTATTGATGCAAAAATTTACGATGCAGAATAACTTGTACACACAATATCTTGAAATTGTTAGCAAGAAACCGGATAGGACTTATTCGGACAGTGAAATTGAGAGAGAGAAAAACATGCATGCAAAAATTTAATTTTCCGTTGAAAGTTCATGGTCTTTTTTGACAGCGATGTTTAGCATCGCACGTCACGTTACCCAGGGCATGTAATATTTGAAGGGACAAATTCAAAGCTCCAGCTCTCACCTCAGCGATGAGCACTCTCCTGAGGGCATTCGCGATAGGCGCCTCGACGTGTACGAGATCAAATTCGAGAGTGAGGCCGTCGTCTAGCTCGCGGATAATGTCGATCTAGAAACATGTTATACATTGAGAACTAGAGGGGGCTGAAAATATTGAATCAAAAACAGCACGACTACATATACACAATTGTTGATCGAAAAGCGGAATCCAATGAACAAAATTTTAAAAAAATCTGTCTGAAATGGAAAAGCAGAACTAGGAATAGTGCTTTCGCTCAAATTTTGAAAAAAAAATCTGTGCAATGAAGGACCTAAAATTAACAAACGGTCGCCAAGCCAAGAGTGTGTTGGAGAGATGATCTAAGCCGCGCTATTTGCAACTAGTGGAATAAACACCTTGAAGAGTTTCACCCCACCCTCATCCAGCAAATACAGGGTGTCTAAAAAGTACTTTGACACACACTTTTCCTAATATCTCACGAACCCATGAGGCATACGAACTTATGTCAGACTCAAACATAGTGCGCTTCTATACCTTCCATCTATGAAGGTTAGGTCGCAATCAGTTGAATATATCCCAATGAAAGGAGCGAATTTCCAATTGCAAAAAAGTGCTGGTGGCCCGCTAGCTGCTATAGGACCTGTTATTTATTTTGAAGCGTACCAGAAAGCAATCCATTCCAGTTCGGCACAGGTAATGAACGTAAACCACTGAGCTTCCGATAGCACGTTACCATTCAGGTGCAGCTTCACACAGCAGAGAAATATATATTTTTAAAGATGCTCCAACAAATGAGAAAAATTAAATCCTAAAAAGTTGATTTTCTAGAACTCATACTCCGAATAGCGCCACTGACTTATAAATTCGTGAGGTGAGATGTCCCGCAGAACAAGGATTTTTCATGGCATTTTTAGGTTTGAACAGCGGTGGAAAAGGTATAATTAAAAATCGATGTTTTCATGATTTTTTATCGAAAACTGAACTGTAATTTTTTGTTCTGATCAGGAGGAAGCATAAGAAATTAATTTAATGACGCAGATGTGCACTCACGTGGTTGTACTACATGTGAGAAAATTGAGCACATTCTACTTCCATCGCATGAGAATTTGCGCTTGATAAATCAATCAAGAAATTTAATGGGCCGTTTGGAAATTATTTTTCAAAAAAAAGTTTCACGATGCAAGCGCATCTCTGAATCAAATATCATTTTCAGTAAAATTGCCCATAGGATGTGTGTCACGATAAAAATATATAGAATGTTTAAACTTCATCGATGAAGCTTTTGGATAATGTTGAAAAAATAATTTCCGATTCACCATCAGGGGGTGAATTGTGGTTCTAAAATTTTTAATAATCGTAAGACTCAAACTTCAGGGATTCTGAAGTTGAGTTTCTAACACCCAGTAGCTCGGTGCCTCTGCTTCATATGCCTTGAATATGGGGCCGATCGGATCACTGTGTGAATATATGGATCCAAGTCAAAAGTGTCAAAGTACTTTTTGGACACCCTGTACTTTTTGATATGATATATTTGTTGACTTATTGACTGTTGGTTCCCAGAATGACGAAATGTAGCTTTTCCTAATTAGGTCCAAACCGAGTTCTGTAGGCTTTCGAGTCTTCAAGTAAACATGAACGGATGAAAGCGTTAGTTTACTTGCAAAGCAAATGCACTTTCAAAGAATTTACAATTGCAA
>LS495531.1:230305-259021 GCA_900490845.1 Pristionchus japonicus
GACGTATGGTCCAAAATGGGTCCTGGGTCGACCAAAAGTACAGTATACCAAAGTGTGTTACAGTAGTCAGGCATGTTACAGTAACCCAAAATACCGTACCCTGGTTATCGCGAACTGACTTTTTTTCAAAGTGTGAGATAGAAATTTGATCTTTGGTCGACTGTGACTACCGTATCCAGACATGTTACCGTAACCAAAGATACCGTAATCCGGAAATCGCGAACTGACTTTTTAAAGAAAATTCGCTTTAAAAATCGGTTCCTTGTTTAATCGTGTGTAACTCGCTGAGGCAAATTTTATTATATATTTTACAACCCAAAACCATGGCCGAGTGGTTAAGGCTGCGGTCTTGGAATACGAAGGTAGGTGGTTCGATGCCCGACGGTGTCTAAACCCTTTGCCTTGCTTTGAGAAAAACCGAGAATATCCTTCAGAGGGTACTGTATGCACATACCGTATCCCAGGTACGGTGTGGGTCATGTTCGGTTCGGTGGGACACAATTTTGATTTATGACGAAAATAAGCGATTCAGAGCTCAAGGCGATTTTCATCGAACTCATAGTATGATTACTATGCATTTACTAAGCGTTTGAGATATTATGACAAAAGTGTGTCCCACCGAACCGAACATGACCCACCGTACCTGGGATACGGAATGTGCATGCAGTACCCTCTGAAGTATTTTCTCGGTACTTCTCAAAGCAAGGCAAAGGGTTTAGACACCGTCGGGCATCGAACCACCTACCTTCGTATTCCAAGACCACCGCCTTAACCACTCGGCCATGGTTTTGGGTTGTAAAATATATAATAAAATTTGCCTCAGCGAGTTACACACGATTGAACAAGGAACCGATTTTTAAAACGAATTTTCTTTAAAAAGTCAGTTCGCGATTTCCGGATTACGGTATCCCGGGTTACGGTAACATGTCTGGTTACGGTGGTCACAATGGACCAAAGATCAAATTTCTATCTCACACTTTGAAAAAAAGTCAGTTCGCGATTCCCGGATTACGGTATCCCGGGTTACGGTAACATGTCTGGTTACGGTAGTCACAATGGACCAAAGATCAAATTTCTATCTCACACTTTGAAAAAAAATCAGTTCGCGATAACCAGGGTACGGTATTTTGGGTTACTGTAACATGCCTGGCTACTGTAACACACTTTGGTATACGGTACTTTTGGTCGACCCAGGACCCATTTTGGACCATACGTCCGAGGGGGGGGGGGTGCCTCAATTTGAGGCACCCCCCCCCCCCCCCCCGTCCCGGACGTGGTCACCTATGCCTCTTATTGTTTTGAGCACCCCACCCCCCCCCCTCGCCTTTACGTCCTTGCACAGTTCTTTCACATCGAATTTTCCGCCTCTACGAGCACGAGGCACGTCCGAAGCGTCGTCGTAAGTCTGCAATTACGCCACTCGATTACTATTTTCATCAATTAGTGGTGAAATAAATAGAAAAAGTGAGTTACATTAATGACACGCTCTTCCTGCATGATGAGTACGTTCCTTCCATCTCCGCCCACATCCTTAGGTTCATCTTTTGACACCGCTGCAGTCGACTTGCGACCCATTCTCAAATTGAGGTAAGTCGGGTAAATGGTTTTTCCCCTTTCCGGGACGAAGAAAGCATTCTGATCTGATGTAAAAATGATCGATATATCGTAGCGATAACAACACCTGATTGATATTATGCACATATAAAGTAATAAAGCTTTATCACATTAAGAAACGTGTACTATGCGAGCCATTTCAAAACCAACCAAAGCAAACAAATAACGAACCTTCTTTCGATAAATTATTAGTGAAATACGAACGAACAATAAAACACACTATACAAAAGCGAAAATGTTTGAAACCCAACGAAAAAAATTCGTTTAAACTATAATTTGGGGTAGTACCGAATGCACTAAACACACAATTTGTTTAAAATGACTTGCATTTCTTCAAAAATATAACAACTTCAAATCGGAACCTTCAGATGAAATACCAGTTACAGGGATCAGAGGAGTTATCATGGAATGCTCAATTTTCAATCACCTCCGGCTTCCAGATGCCGACCGTATATCTGAACCAGATAAGGATCAGATCACGACCCATTTCCAGCCACGACCAGAAAGGCACTATCTTCGAGCCATCCACCTCATGCCAGATGACCGCTACCTATAAGGCACGAAAATTCGCATATAAATAAGACAATTGAAAAAAAAATAAACGTGAAAATGCTCAGATCAAGGCAACCTAGGATAGGTTGTTTGAGTACACATGTCAAGAACAGATTGCCCAGATTATCGAAACGATACTAATATGATTCAAAGCGAGTTATTGATTACGATACCTCGTCCACCTTCAACTTCCACATTTCAGCGAGATAGAGAATTTCCACATCGAAGGCCCATCGTTCCACGTGTAGTACGGGGAAAATCTGAACATTGTTCTTTTTAGATAAAGAAGAAACGATCAGTAAGATATCCATACGGCATTTTCTTCAACGCAGTGAACAGTTTGTATTGCAATATCGTACCCTAGCAGCTGCTCCTCGAGTAAATAGCTTGAATCCACATTGGGTGTCCTTGACAGTGCGTACAGCGAACAGCCAAACGAGTGCATGGAATCCCATCATTAGGATGGTACGAAAAAAAGACCGAGTGGCAACAGACTCAGATTCCAGATGGGCTCTGCAAAATGGGTCTATATACGTGGGCATCAATGCTGCTAGAAGAAAGCCTTTTGGGATAAACGCCACCCGATTTTGCAGCTGTTTACTTTGGGGGCTTTGAAGTGGGAAAAGTAACCATTCCGTTTCTTCTCAAAACTGCAATAGACCCAACCGATTTCAAATACTGACAACAAACTCTCCACACGTGTGAGGGTGTATCACTTCAGATCTCACGGCTGTATAACTGGTCTTTTTTGAACTCCTGCTGCGTTATAAAACGCGGGAACTAGATTGAACTACTTCTGATTGTATCTGGTGATATATCTAAAAGGCCATTCAAGCCTGGATGCTTAATGAAGATCGGTTTCCATCTAAACCACACGTTTTTAACAGAGCGCCCAGACCAGATTATGTCTCTCAAAAATAACACTCTCTCACAATCTCCATTTACATTCCTCCTAAAAGTATATAAGTGTTGATTCTCATTTCTCTGGTTCAGTCCATCGCTCTCCTATCGGAGGAGAGGGAGGGGAGCATTTGCCCCCGCGGACTTGGTCTCCTCTTGTGAGGATACCGCCCTCTCCTCTGTATAGGAGAGGAAAATGAGGGGGAGGGGAGAGAGGGATCTACAACGGGCCGGGGATCTATAGAAGTGCCCAATTCTAAAACTGGTATGAATAGCCACGGGTAAAAAATGCGGGACTTCTTTTTTCCGTTTCTGTCAAGTTTCCCCATTAAGAAAAAGTACCAGAGTAGTTCCATGAAGGATGCTATAGTGCGCGACCCCGGAGGTAAGAGCGAGAAGACGGCCAGAGCCAGGAACCAAAGTGATGCTGCAGAAAAAAATCAGAGGAGATTTTCTCCTGGGATGGAGAAAGTAGCATGGAGAGAAAAAGGAGAAAACCAAAATTTTGAATAGGCGCCTTTTCTAGATCGGGCTTCCCCGTGGAGCTAGCGACTTTTATCTTCGTTATTAACGTTCTGAAGGGTGAAAAACCAATTTCCCCAATTTAAAAGTCTCTAGCTCTACAGAGAAGTGAGATCTCGAAAAGGAGCAAATTCAAAATTCTCATTTTCTCCTTTGACTTTTTCCACCCTATTTTTATCTTTTCTCCCCCCACTTTTTCCACGGCATGAAACTGGGCGGAGCTTTCCCTTCTAATTAAAAAAAATGCCAGAATCGATGAGTGACACAAACGTGCAAACAATGTTAACTGCAAAACAAAGACCCCAATATGAACGGCCCACCTTCACTTCAAATTTCCCTGAGGAAATCGGCCCTCGGGTACTAAAATAATGCATCCACAGTACACCCATTTCAATCTAACTCATTTGAATCATGCGAATCGCATGCATCCCACAAGCGCACTCTTGGCGGCTATAGAGAAAAAGTTCCCGGGCGGACAGATACGCAGTATAAAAAGGTTCAATAGTTCCATCTCCTTGATCCAAACCTTACCTTGATCCAACAACTAGTCCGGGGAAGGTCTCATCGATGTCGCCACCGCAAAGTCTCTTCATGCTCTTCTCCAGCTTCTCGAGGTCCTATAACCCCTTGCTTTTAAAGCGTATTTTAATGTGTTGCTAGAACTATCCCATTGGATCGATGTATTGAAATAGATTGTATTTGCTGATTAACTCGAGAGCGCGAGCGCGCTCATTATCATACCTGCGCAGCACGCAAGAATTGAATTAACGTAAAATAGACCTCGAACTTTGTGGCACCATCGGCATCGGCGAAGAGGATAAGACGTCCACGCGCATGCAGCACACCTGCACGGACCGCACCGCCTTTGAAAGAGTAACATTCGTTGTGAACTGGCATTAAAAAAACTGAGTTAACGCAAATTCTGAAAGATCTAAATAACAGGTTTGATCGCTCACCCTTCCCTCTGTTAGCATCCAGCTTGAGCACGTGAACAAGTCCCTCATGCCTCCTCCCATACACAGCAGCAGTGTTAGCAGTATCGTCGGTGCTACCGTCATCCACGATAATCACCTTTACATGATTATTTTAAAACCCCTACTAAAACACGGTATCTAGTGGAAGGCTGGCGAGGCACGGTATTATTAATAATCGGGTAAAGGTATGAATATAAAAACAATGTTTTGAAAAAAGAACCTCGAAAGTAAAGTCGGGATTCTGATGGTTTCTGAGCGAGAGATAGCTGAGCGTCTCATTCAACATAACTGGCAGTCGTTTCTCCTCGTTCATAGCAGGAATGACCACAGAAAGATATAGCTGTAAAGTACTAAATAGAAGGTTAACGAACTGATATCAGGCCTCTTAAAAAAACAAGGCGTGAAAAGATCAACATACCTGAGCATCCGTCGCGAATGGCCTCTCGTTCCTCTCCGTGAGTAGTCGATGGAATGGCGTCTTTTCAGATATTTTTGAGAAAAAAGTAAAATAAACCTATTCTAACCGGATTATCAGTATGGGGTGCGTAGACGAAGGCCGGCTCGAGCATTTCCTTGCGCGTCCGGCGCTTCCATGGCGTAAAAGCGGACAATCTGATTTTACCAATCGTAATCATAGACATGAGACATACTTTGCACATTTGAACTCACGCGAAGAGCGCAGTTACAGCAACCAGACCTAGCACAAATCCAATAGTGCACAGGCAGCCAAATTCAAGCATGACGTCTATCGGAGGCTCGGTGGGCACCTCCAGTCACTGAAATATGTTCACCCAGTGTGAATGGCAACAAAGAAAGCTAAAACAATCCAAAAGAACTCGTCATGAAAAAACGTGGTTAGCTACAGTACTCCAGAGCTGCCAATCACGAACTCGTTGTTTTGTATTTGTATCTGGCGTTTAAGCCGGCCTGTTGTGCAACGTTGTGTTGTCAGCACTGAAGTAGAGGGAACGGATATAATTCTGAATTAATATTGGGCTACAGAAAGATTACTACTTAAAACATGTGAATTCAATTTTGAACTATACGTAATTTATGGGTATATCTCCTGTAAGAATCTATAGCTATGTGCCACTCCAGATGAAAGTGATTACAACATTCTGATAATGAAATCCGTTTAAGCCTTTTCTTTTGAGAATATAATTTTCAAGACTCGCTGGTATGCGCACCACAGATGAAATCAATCATGAAAATCAGGATCGGGGAAGAGGGTGGGGAAAAAGGGACTGGGGATCAATGGATTCAGGATTCCAACTAGATTTTTGCAAGATACATTCAAGAGGCGACTTCAAAACTGTTTTATTTTGGGCTTCGCAGTTGCACTCTTCCTACCCAACTTGGTAATCCTAAAAGCTCCGTAGTTTTAATTCGAATTTTAATTAATTGAGATGTAGCGATTTATTGGTTCTGTAACACACATCTATCAGTTCATCATTCTTTCTCATTCTATCTAGTTTCCTCATCGAACACCCGGAACAAAGAACATTCTCGGTAACAACAACAATCACTACTATAATAATCCCCGTAACTCACTCACCATTTAGTACATGGGTCAGGAACGTGTTCGTGCCTTGTCTTGGACAACGATTAATCCTATTCATTCTACTCACTCTTGTTTCTCTGACTTGCAAGGGACATTATCGCAATCTATAAAAGAGGGGAATAACTACTAGTCTCTTAGTAATATTGGTCTGAACGATGCTATTTCTACTGTTGGTTATTTTTGAGGTAAGATGCCTTGAATATTTATTGTCTCTACACCCTATAGGGGGATCTTTTTTTACTGGCATTGAACGAATTCTACATTGGCGCTAAAAATGACTGATGAAGCTCCGTACGCTAAAGTATACATATCCGTTCAATCAATTCTGTTTAAGTGATTGAGCATGATCTGGGCATTTTATTACTCTCTCACCTCCATCATTTATGTAAATACTAAGGCTGCAATGAGTGACAGAGTGACAAGGGAGGAGGTACCTCAAGGAGGAGTGTCGGCAGCAATTAGTTCGCCGTCAGGAGGGGCTGCAACAACTACGATGGAGAAGACTTCTACTGGAGATGCCACATTCTTTATTCCGTCAGTTCTTTAAGTTAAGACTTTAACTCAATTTTTCTGCCAGATTATGGCATCGATCCAGTTTAACAGTTGTTCCACTGTATGACACAATCAATAATTGAAATAGATAGGTTCTCCATAGATTTATGATGTGATTAAGTACATAATCACATTCAGCCCTGTCTATCTAAAAACGAAATAAGTAAATTAAATAAAACATCACGCTCATTTTCACGAGAAATTAGGCCCTCAAAATTATCGAGACTGAGAGAAAAAAGCGGGACATTGAGAAAAACGCTCAGTTTGACACACCATCCTCATCATCGCTCTCCTCCTAGTCCTACCGGCACGCCACAGGGAATGCTGTCCGTCGATCCGAATAACCATCTCGCTGTAGCAACTAGATCAATTGATCCCAGCGGAGGAATGTACGGACGTGCGTTTTAACCGTTCATTGTCCTCTCTTCTGTAGCCACCACCATTTATCAGAACGAAGAATAGTTCTCGCCAAGTGCACGTATTGAGCTTGAAGAACTCACTAGATCAACTAAATTTGCGAAAAATAAATTTAGAAATTCCAACACAAAAATACAATTCAGCTTCATTCGGGGGCTTCGGCGGTTATCCTGGCTTCGGCGGTGCAGCCGCCCCTTCAGTCGGAGCTGCAGGTAATAGAAGTTAAAATTTGAATTTATGAATATTGGTTACTATTGGTATAGAGTCTATACTATAGAGAGATGACGTGACGTATATCATGCATGCTATGGTCGTTTTCTCAAGGTGCAAAATGGGTTTGGCCTACCCTAATCTTTTCATCTGATATTTCACAAAAAATGATAATTTATTTTTTAGATTGGCCAGATTTACTTGATGTCTGCTATATTCACATATCTACATGAAACAATTAATTGCAATTAAGGAAATCCTTTCATGGGTGGATTTGGTGGATCTTCATTGTATGGAGGAGGATCTCCCTTCACGATGGGAGGAGTAGGTGAGTTCGGCATGGGACAGATGGGTGGAGCAAGCATTGGTCAGTTTCGTTCATTTATTCGTGATGCATCTCTACGTGAGTATCTACATAAGAGCCCGTTTTCTTAAGAATTTCTTAAGAATCGAACAATTCAGTCATTGTTTGGCACAGTGAAAATTCGAGTTCTTAGAACACAAGTGTTTTCGACACTGTTAAGGGTGATGATTAATGGGAACCGTATATTATTGTGCTCCGATCCATTTTGAGCATGATATGCATGTTCGGAAATTCACCATTTTAGCGGGCTGCCTTCGATATCTCTCGAATGGCTCATCCAATCGTAAAATTCTGGAGACAAACACAAATGTATTTTTGACGAGGCATCTGTCAAAAATATTTATGACCAAAATTTGCACAAACATGCGAGTTTTCAAAGCAGTATCTAACGTAGGAAAAATGAGGGAGAGCTCAATATCAACGTGTCGAGGTATTAGAAAACGTGCGAAGGTTGTGCCCTATACGGCATACCCACTCTGAAATATGATTTTTCAAAGTTGACGGAAAAGAATAAAATTATGCGAAAAGTGTCATTTCTCATTATGTTGCACACCGCGCGGTGCGATAGAAAAGCGGAATGAGAGGAATTAGAAGAAAAAGAGAGATTTTATTTTGAAAAATCATAGCTCATCAGCACAGTGCCCACCCTTCGCACGCACTGCGTTCTATGAGGCGGGAGCGAGAGAAAGAGAGCGCAGAGAAAACCAAGGGAAAACTGAATCACACTATGAAATTGGCAACTTTCCAATGGCCAGACAGGTCTCACCACGAAATTCGTACTGGGCGAATCCAGAACGGAGTGCGCACGTTTTCTATTATGAGTGTCCTCCACACATTGATCTATGATAGTTCCCTTTTCCTCTAATGTAAGAAACAGCTTTGAAAACATGTTTATGCAAATTTCACAAAAATCATGCAAATTTGGTAAAAAATATTTTTGACAAATTCCTCGTAAAAAATGAACTGAAGTTTTTCTTCAGAATTTTTCGATTGGAACAGCCATTCGAGAGATATCGAAAAAAAAGCCCGTTGAAATGGTGACTTTTCGAGCATGCAAAATATGGATCGGAGCACAATGACATAGGTTCCCAATAATCATCACCCTTAACAGTGTCGAAAACAGATGTGCTCTATGAACTCAAATTTTTCGCTGTACCAGACCTTGTTCGACTCTTACACAAACGGGATCATAGAAAGTAGTTGCACAATGAAAAACACGTTCACAATCAGTTCGCAAGTGGGCTAGCAGGTAGTTAAACAACATAATGAAACAAATGGTTTATCGTATTCAAAATTTACGATGTATCGTGTCGAAATCTGAAATATTTTATCTCAGGCGCGATCTATTCTCCATTCGGGGCTGTTTCCGACCCTTCAGCCATGATGAATCCAATGGCACTGTACCAGCAGATGATTTACTATAGACGTTAGTTTGGTTCCAAAAGCCAAATTCCTTCATATTGTCGAACAGATCAAAATTATTACATCGATTATTCAAATGCTTATTCTTATTACGTATCTAGTTCACCAAAGTAGCTCATATTTTGTATAGTTCCATTTTCGCTTTTAGAAATGGCACAATTCCTTCTCGGCCAGCGATCTGGAGGGACTGCGTCCTACTCGCCACCCTCAACTCCATATGCAGTAGGAGCCAACTATTCGCGTGAGCTGATCTTTGATTTTTTTGGCTGTTTGTGCTACAGTATCCAATCGTATCCTGTTAAATTTTTTGCAGCTTCTCCCTTCCCCTACGCTCGATACATACTTCGGGACAAACTGAAGACGACGAAGAAAGACTGATGACGAAAGGAGGACATATTACTGTGTTTTGTGCGAGAGTGAAGATAATAATCATTTCTATCAGCAAGCTTCGCAGTTAATGCATATTCTCATTTCGAATCTGTTGAATTATTGTAATAATGCTGCCAAAGAGAACGCTCATTCACATTGTTTTCTCAAAATTTGCATATCAGTGTGAGCTTTTACCTACCTACAACTTCATCTGCAGATAACCGAAAAATCTCAAATGAAGATATGAATCAAATAAAAAAATTTAAAAAATAATATTTGAAAAAAACTCGTTAGTCAAAAACGAATCGAAAGGTTGCCTTTTGAAGTTTTAAATTGTAAGTATGCAAAAGTTTAAGAAAGAAAGTGAATGAGCGTTCTCGTTGACCTCATTATCCCTTGTCAAAATAGTTGCAACAGATTCAGAAGCCTATTAAACGTCACAAAAACTGATCTTCTTACAGTTTTACAGGAGACCCCCCCCTATGTCAAAGTGTGAAATCGACTTATAGCTTATAGGGCTTATAGGTGTAAATGCATGCATTCAGAGTCCCACACGCTAAATGTATATTTCTTGTAGATAGCGCTTAAGAACGTCACCCTGTTAATGTATTCTTTACTTTACACAGGCAATACACAATTGATCTAGTGGCTCAGCAATCCAGAAAATGGCATCTGTATCTTCTCTTCCTAGTCTAATTCGTTGAAATATATATCAATATGAGGCTTTTGTTCAAAAACTTTTATTTATTTCATTAAAAATGTTATACAGGAGTTGTGGGTAGGTGGGTCAAATAAACAATAAGGTTGCGACCTTTTGGCCTTGACAGTCACAGTGACATATTTGACAGAGTCAAAAGGGCAAATGGGGTCGGGAAAAGGGTCGAAGTAACGAAGAGGGAGATGTTCTCGCCACACAACGTATACTTATTACTAGCTAACAAGCTGTAGGGGTGGGGAAGGGAGAAGAAAAAACAGAAAATCAACATTACTAATTAAGAATACCTATTCATACTATAATAGTACACTCTGGAAATGGGGGTAATATAAACTTAATAAATGAGTATTTGATGAGCACGTAAGTTTGTGTCAGCAAAAAATTGAGTAAATTGGTAGAGCAACATTATCAATGCAAAAGTAAGAAAAAAACGGTAGGGTACTAAGAACTGGAAAGGGGATTAAAGTGAGACAAAGAAGAGGCAGTTGATAAATGGCAAACGATAAAAGGGGTATATATTCAGTGGAATACATCTAACCGTAGGGGTGGAAAACAATCATTGATTATGCGACGGAATGCAACGGTATGGGCGGAACTACCAGTAGATCACAAGAAATAACAAAGAACCGATCATAGACGAGAGTAAACCTCGTTAACAAGTGTAAGGTGAGGCACGCAATCAATGTTTTCAGCAATAAGAGTGAAGGGGATACAATAAAGAGGTGAAGTCATTAGCGGACAAACGTAGGCTAAAAAGCGCGTAGAGCTGAGAAAGTATGAATATTGAAAGGCGGAGAAGGGAACGAAGCATATCGATAGGGTCTGAAGACTGTTGTTCACAAAAAAAAATGAATATCATGATGATTGACAGATGAGCAATCGAAATAAGGAATGATAAGGTAAAGTAAACAGGAGGGCGGTGGTGTAATGCGCTCCAGCAAAATGATTACAAAGAGTAGACTAAATGATAAAAAAGAGTCGATAGCGGGACTATTCACAGAAAATGTTAACCAACAATCAGAAAAATGGCAGGAATACTGCAGTAGGACAGGTGTCTGCACGTTGATCGATCAATGTTTGGTGATGTATCAGGTTGTTTCACAGAAGCGACGATGACGACTCGAAGAGACTGGCGGGCAGTGACTGAAAATTCAAAATATGTAAAACTTGCGATTTGAAGAACATAAAACAATTATCACGAAGTTATTGCAGTAATACAGTTTTACAACTGGCTGATATTGGAAAGAGACATTTTGGCAAACCAAACTCGAAGAACGACGTTTGGAAAATTGCAACCAGCATCACGATAAACCAGCACCACAGTACCTGGAGAAGACTTCCGGGGTAGCTTGTGTTCGCGCCACTACCGTAGCCGAATGCACCGCCAGGGTGGTCGGTAATCGTGGGCGATGTCACCGTCGAGAGCGGGGATGAAGAAGTAGCACCATTGAATGACGTACCTACAATACAGAGAAAATTACTTTGCATACATGAGCACATATGCTTACATGTGTTAGAACAAATATCGATTTCATCCGATAAGGCAAAATGAATGTACCAGGTAAATGCGAACAATCGAAATATAAAAAAAAACGACAGAACGGGAATATTCAGAATATTTTCAAAGAATATCTCACGAAACGGTCCTTAAAATTACCGTTATCAACCTCGCATATCATTTCACATTTAAACAGACACCTCCGATCGAGCTGGCAGCTCCCAGTCCCGTAGTCGCGCCCAGATTGTATGTTGAGATGAAAGAGTCGAGCAGTGACTGGCTGGAAATTACTTAATAATCAATATCGCATTCGGAGAGATACCGTACTTCATGACAGTCGAAAAATCGAGTCCGGACGAAGACGACACCGAGGGAAATGCTAGTGGGTGAATCAAGTTCGAACCGTTCAAAGGCGACGGCGACGCTGCAACAAATAAAAAAATTAGTCAATGAAAAAATTATCAATCAACCTCCAGGTGATACAGAGTAGATGGAAGAGCGCAGCGCGCTCTGAGGCACCATCGACAGCAAGCGAGACTGCTCGATCGTTCCTACAAGTATTAGATATTTCCATGCAGAGATCTTCATTCTCGCAAACGAAAACACTTTACGACACTTCCCTCACTCCATAACCAGCGAAACTAAAAATGATTTTAAAGGAATCAAAGATTCAATGCATGCATCCTCATCGGAAAATTTTTATCAACTGGAGCCGTAAGTCGGGGTTATGAGTAAGGCTCTGGGGTTAGAACTCGGAGAAGATGGTCGGCATATTTGTACAAATGGGAAGGGAGGGGTTCTTCTTTTCTTCGTTCAAAAACGAGACGCCAAGATGTTGCCGGACTGATCGTATCTTGTTGCTACTGGAGCAGCTCTAGCCATTACAGTGTTCGGATAGGGTAGCAGCCTCCAGTAATCTAGTTGCCAATGCTCCAGATGCTGCACCATTGCTTGCTGCAGCTGAGACGACATTCTCCGGTATGGATGAAATCCGGATCTAGATTCTTGCACAAATTGCGACGGGCAGCCTGTGATCACATGGCATGAATTTTTTTTAAGTAAGGAGTATCCGCCATATTACCGTATTAGACACTGGATGGTAATAGCACTTCCATGATATAATATCTATTTGTAAACTCCAAACAACCCACCATTGGTCTGCTTGCCATGGAAGGGACGATACGTGCCGTTGATAATCGCCAACTCCATTAGTTGCTTACGCTTCAGTTCGTCAGTGCCTTCGGGCTGAAATGGATTTGATCACGAGTTACCGTGGGTATCTTTCGATTCGGCTCACTTACAGCGGGAATGAGCAGTTTCTTAACGTGCTCTGCGGCCACGTGCATCTTCACCGCCGCGCGGTTCGCCGTGTCCTCACACTGAAATGCACATCGTGAAGAAATTTTAACTATAACAAATGTCTTGACATGTCTTGGTGGCAACACACCTGAATAAGCACATGCAGCTCATCGTCCAGATGTTCCCAATTCGGCTTTCCACGATTTGCCTCCTCCTGTGAAACGAGAATATTAATGCCATACGATTTTTTCGTCTGAACTCCACACGGTGAGAAAAATATTGTTTCTAACGTGTGCCTCTTATATAAATCGTGTAAATCGTGTCGTGTGAATCGTGTGTATATAAATCGTGTTCTAAAATATCTCATCGTGTGCCTCACGTTCGATAACGCTCTGGAACGCCCTCCTCAACCCCGTAGTAACCATGCCCCGTATTCCATATCGTAGAACCATTCGAAACACCCCTTCCTCTGTAATAGCTACCTCACACGTTAAATTGTAACACGAAACTGCCACACAAAACCACCCAAAAGCTCGCCCGAGCCCAAAATACCACCTGTTGTCCCTACATGTCCTTCCTGTACCTTAAAGAGCTGGTGAATAAAGAATAAGAATAAGAATAACAATAACAATTACTGATCTAATGAACATTTTCAATAGAGCCTATAATGTTAAACTAATCACTTCAATGGAATAAACAATATGTGTTGTCCCATTGCGACGATTATTGCCCCTCCAAATTTGTGAAGCTGCTCTCCAATAACTCAACTTTGAAACAAATGACCATAGGCAAAAATGTCTCCCTCCGCCTCCTCTCTCACCTTGCGTTTGTCTCTCATTGATCCTTTGCCGCGCACCATGATCTTGCAGCCAGTTTCTTGTTCCAGTTGCTTCGCGGTCATACCACGTGGCCCCAGGATTCGACCAACGAAGTTGTACTGCAAAAATACATTCATTTAAATCTGCAATCTGCGAAGCCTCCTACTGAGATGCCCATAAAATACAATCGCTCCACTTACTTCGGGGTACTCGCGGCGCGGAACATATAGCTTCTCCGTGATTGTAACCACCTCGCCCTGTAAAAAATCCGAGTGTTGGATAACCATGCGTGAGCGAAGGAGCTCCTTGAAAAATGTTTGGTTTGGAAGAACGGGTCGCCGCGATCAAAAATAGCCTCAAATGAAAGGGTTTTTGAGTGATTTTCGATAATTCCTACAGCAAAAAAAAAACTGAAAAAACGCCCATGTGAACGTGTTGAATGTCCTCAGAGGTCAAATACTTAGGTTCCAAACTGTTTGTAATGTGGGTCGGGTAGTCGTTTTTGGGTACTTTTGCGAACCAAAATTTCGAAAAATGTGGGTCGGTTATCGAGCAAAATTAGAAGAGCGGCGCATGCGGCGACCATATATTCTACCTCAGTTCAACGGTAACGGGCGCGCAAAATTGACGACGCGCTTCTAATGGGGTGTCCGGAAAGTTTTTAGACTGTTTTTCAAAAATCTTTATCTTAGACTTCTGGAACAACATTAGGATATGCTCTACTCCACTGAGTAGTGTGACCACTGCTCTCCATATCCCACTCATTAGATGACGAAACGGTTGCAAAAGGGGAAATTTTCAATGATTTGAAGAGACCTATGAAAATTCAGCCATCGCCAGTTCTTTTCGTGAGAGGGGAATAATTCCGCAAATCATGCCCAAAGACTTGGGAGCTGATGCCCTGCTCATTGACAGCTATCCCAGCCACCCGATTTGAGTTGCGTCATCACTACGAAAATTTCAAATCATAACGTGTTTTAAAATTTTTCTACGAATTTCATCCCGATTCCAACCACAGCGCACTCTAAATATTATGCAATGAATAATCATTCCTTTTTGAGCAAAAATGATTGATAAGAAAGATGGAAAATTCGAAAAATTCGAAAAACACGTGTCCAAAAATGACGTTGTCTTCGGAGTTTTGATCTAATTCCTGCGTCACTGGAGATACAATCACTTTTGTATTTTTCAAAGTTACATCACTACCTTCTGCACTTACTGCCCTAGCTACAAATCCAATTCTTAATCAACGGCTTAGTAAAAAAAAAATATAATCTTGAGCCATAAAATGGACTTTTTCGGTGATTGCATCATCAATAGGTAATATAATCTTGATTTCACATTTGAGACAAAAACTCCACGTAAGCCATCATCACATAACGTCATGTGACTTATCGCACGCATAGTGGTTCGTGAGAGAAAACTAATTGAAAAATTGTCTAAAGACTTTCCGGACACCCCAATAATAGTGTAAAAGATAAGATATAGTGTGGTCATCTCGATGGCGGCAATGCAACAACTATAAACTTTGAGATCGCAGCACAAGCAAGTCACAATGTGTCCTCTCATGCCAGTTTCAGACGATTTAGAGTTGTTATCGAAAATTTCATTATTGCATAACGATTTTGTCATATTACGTCATCCCTATGCATACATTTATATATTTATTGCGCAGCACATGCTGGTGTCCATGTTGGGCGATTTAGTACCAAGATGCTCGCTAAAAACGGGTGTTTGACGATTTCGTCATATTGCGTCATCACTATGAAATGTGATTTTTTTTAAATTTTTGATCAAGGGGGTTATATATGGTAACCGGCTTAGGCTTTGGGGATGAGAAGTAGGCGAGTTTTGGCTATTTTCAAATGCGAGGCAGATAGGCGCACAGAGAGACTGACAAACAGCAGGCACTAGGAACTATCAGCTGGGTTTAGCAACTTGCAACCTACACAGGATGAAAGTACGACCCTGAAAGTATGAATAAAATCGACCCCGGTAAAAAATTAACCGACCCCTGATAGTAAACAAAAGGGATTATCAAAATTAGAACATATGCGGCACACAGGCGTGACGTCGTCACGTTCCTTGCCCTCAAGAAGTGCCTGGGGTCGGTTAATTTTTTACCGGGGTCGATTTCGATTAATCTCCAGCCTTCAGGCATTCTTTCTGCTTTTAAAATATGTAATTTGGTTGAGAAATGACTGAGCTGTAAGCTGGCAAAAAAGAACATAGAATTTTCGTTGAATACTAGCGTGTGCGACATTTGACGGCTCGCCTCCCGGCTCTTTTCTTTCCATTCCGGCTTTCACCTACGGTGGGACAGCCTGACTGTGGGTCGATTCTCGGTTTTTTTACCTTTAATGTGGATCGCCTATGTGCTTTTTCACCTAGTATTTGGTCTCTGAATGTCCTCAAGGAAAACTATGTGGATAATCTTGAACTTTAATTGTGAAATGTTACTGAACTGAGCACTATCAAATTTGTACATAACACTACATTACGAGGCTTAACTGTCGCTTGCAGTTGTGATTTTTCCTTTTCCTAAAGTTAGTCACCATACAAATATACCTACAAAACTTTCACCCTCACAGTCATACCTCAGGCTCGGGTAGATGAAGGTCGTCGGTGGCGAAGTCACACTGGAAGAGCGCCAGCCGCACACGATTGATCTCTTAAATGCATTCATTAACTTTTTTTTGGGGCATACATAGCGCCGAACCATCTATCTGAATCATCTATCTTAGAAGCCATCTATCTCACTTTAAATGAAGAAAAAGAATTTCATGAATTTTAAATCCACAAGTCGGCATGTAACATTATTGCAATCACCATTGCTCATCCTCAAGCTCAGCAGAGTTGCCGGCTGCCTAGTTTCCACGTTCTTTATCTCTTCACAGCCAGTTATTCTTCCACCTCCACCACCTCCTCCTTCCTCGTCCACTCCAAGTCCAATGAGCCTCTTTTCATCCGATTCGCTGGGTGCACAATGCATGATAAGTGGAGGCGAGGAGTAAGACTTGAAGTCGCCCAGTCCCTGTCTCAGCAGCATGCTAGTGCTCGCAGGCTGCAGCATCATAGTCTTCTGAGGAATACTGCAGGGTTCTTCGTGGCGTAATGGGATGCAGATCAACTTCAAGGAAGCCTCGTCGTCGGCAGTAGTCATTATATAGGAGAGAAAGGGTGGGCAACCGCCCGAGTGCTGACACAACAAGATGAGTGAGAAGCCCATGCGCTTGTTTACGAAGCGCCGCAAATGTAAACAATCTCATTTATTTCTTCGAATTTGCACACGTAATTATATGTACATTTGAAGAGAAAACAAACCCTTCTTCCATAATCTATCTACCGTAATTCTCATAGCATCCGACAAATTTCACACATGGCATGGATTAAATTGCGTTATTAATCCTCTTGCATTGCTCACCTTCGTCGACGAGTCTCTCAACGTGATTGAATGCTTGCGGGAAGACCTCGAGCTGCTTTTTTTCTTTCACCAGATCTGCCAGATACTCCATCGTGCATTCCATAGGAGGAGAAGGAGGATGTGGAGTGCCACCGAGTAGAGCTGCCATATGGTATGGTTATGGCTACCCTAATCTTCAAAAAAAAAATTGAAATATAATCGTCACTAATCATATTTTTCACGCCATTGAGCCGAACAATTCTTGAATTTACACAAAAATGAACTTCTTAAAAATCGATGGCCATTGAACTCAAGCTTTTGAGGAATTACATAATACAGAAATCACAAACTAGGGATATCTAAACAATTTTGCGCCATTGTGAGGTCAATTGAGAAGAAACAGGGTGGCGGCATCGTAACGATGGAAAAGAGAACGTTTCGGGCGTTTCGATGAGACCATGCAGATTGGAAAGTGTTCTGCCCTATTCCATTTCGCCATCGTAATAACCCTAACTTCAAAATATCAACAATATAATTAAAGTCACCATCACGTTGTTTGACCCTTACTTTACAGATTCCACCCGTCATTTTTTCCCACATCGCTCACCATTGGCTGCGGCTACAGCTGCAACCGAAGAGCTGCTGCTGCAACTCTGCTGCAGTCCACTGCCAGCGGCAGACATCGAGGAAGAGCCGCAGTCAACACCGCGCAGACTGCTTCCGCCAAAGCGGTCGATTCCGCCACCATTCGGCGAAAGTGACATCGACGAGAGCGATAGAGAACCTGTTAATGGTTGCGGCTTGAATGAGTCGTATTTTATGAAGCAACTAATGAACTTACAAGGGCTGGTTCTGGGACTGGAGGTCGTAGTGGCGCCCATGCTGTCTCCTCCTCCTCCACCACCGTATGCTGACGGCGGGAAAGCGTAGATAGCGGCATTGGCGCGGCGCGCCTCTGCTCCAGCTGAGAGGCGTGAAGAGAGCAGCGAGGAAGCGCCGCCCGCGGCCAATGGCGAGCTCATGGCGCTGCGGATCTCGTGCTGAGACGTCGAAGTGCGTTGCAGACGCTGCAGGTGGCGAGCAGTCTCGAGCTGCAAACATAAGTTAACCATTTCCCGGGTCAAAAATACATACCTCCTCGTAGTACTTGTTGAGCATAGAAGGCGTGAGAGCAGGAGAGCGAGGAAACGGAGAAAGGAGAAGCTCAGAGTGCAGATCATTCACTGAAACCGAAAAATTACGAACTACAACAAGGATGAAGCCTCATTTTCTCTGCCTTCAATGCACCTGTATCAGTGAAACTGCTGCCGCTGCTCAGCGATGAGCGGCGTTGCGTGGGGAATGAGGGATGATGGTGGGATGCCTGCATCATTAGCGGTGCGTTCGTGTGAGCAACGAATCCGAGGAGATGCCAGTGAGTTTTCGTGTGTAGAAGGGGGCGGGTACGCAAGATCGAAGATTGATTCGATCTCACGAGGCTAACCCGACCTGTAAGCAAGGGATAAATGTCACGATAAAGTATAAATAACAACAAGGAGTTGACAACGTGAGAGACAATTGAGAGATGTGCCCAATTTCTCCAAACAAATGCAGCGCGCCTGAACTCAGCATCCCGATTTGACCGATAGTTTTCATCTTTTTTCGCATCCGAAATGCATAGCATTGCATAGAGAATAACAAAGTTTAATGAAAGGAAGGAATGGTGCGGTGAACGAGGGCCAATCATGGGTAGGGAAGGGGATGTCACCCTCCTCTCTTGATCTACTCCCGCTCGTGACAAATTATACTGCCATTTACAACCCAATCGATACCAGATCAGGGAACTATCGGCAAACATAGATCAATAAATATTTTAATTGCTCCATTGATCTACTGACGAATAGGAAAAATCTACAAAAAATCTACTGCCCGGGCTATATGTTTGGTAGACTAGTGTCAGGACTTGAGGACCACAATCATTGCACATTTCTTGATACAGAAAATGAATTTATTCCATCCGTTATTCTGATATAACAGTACAAATGTAGTTGCATAGTGAAGTCAGGCAAAAGAGATCGACAAGTCACCAAGGGCACGGCCGTTCACACCTCCGCTTCGAAAACCGGTCTGGCATTGTTCCAAGTTTTGTTACTTTTCCCCGGTTCCGGAATTCCGGGAATTCAAAAATGATGTGTGTCAACGTTGCTTAACTTATTCGTTTAAATTATTTTAAGCTATACTTAATTAGCAAAATTTATTAAATATTGCTGGAACTGATGCGGTGGACTTTAGGGGCAATTTGCACCCCCAGCCACTCCCCGTCGTGGCCATTGTTGGCTTTGAAGGTAGTGGAACGAGACAAGCATGATTTAGGTTAAATGCTATTGTATAAACCATCGAATGAACCAATAATAGGTGCTGAACGCACTCCGTAAGGTGAGAAAAAAACGATAAACTATTAAATTTCCCTATAGTCACCAGAAGGTTAATCAAAACAAGTCTAGTTGCTTCGTTCAAGGTCTCGTGCATTTACGCAAGACATTCTCATCGTATTATGGCTAAAAAATAGCTTTAAAATGCTTTTAAGAAAACAAGTAATAAATCAACAACCATGCTCCAGCTCTAACTACCGTAGTTAAGCCCGAAAAACCGTAGTAAATAAAGCCAAATTTGAACGAAAGGTTCTCGTACGGAATCGGTTAAGCAACCTTGGCACGCTTTTGGAACATTGCCAATGGGCGGAGCCAGCCCACGCTAACGTGGTGGTGTAAGCGGAGAAAATGCGTGCCTTGGAGGGCCGTGCAAGGGGGAATACAACCAAAAATGCAGGGATACAGTAATGTCGTTACAACGATAATAGGAATACTGAATTGAAGCGACTTTATATTGTCAGTTACCATATGAAAATAAATCGGTTTAATCAACAATGCTTCATTTTGCAGGTAGCCGGAAATGAGATTCTAGACTTTGAGCTCGGCAAAGTCACGAGCAATCAAGTCGTCGAGTGGCAGCTGCAGTAGTGAATGAATAATAATCTTAAGAATAGACACCATGAATGCATACCTCCTTGAACTCGATTCTCATGGACATCATGTCGTCACGCGCGTACATTCGCGGAAGCACTGCGGATGCGTTGAAACTATAAAATCAATAAACATTTTCGACAATTTCGTATACTGCACCTGAAGATACCCTTCTTCACCAGGCCTTCTACAAGATCCGCCTCCTCAACAGTGCCAGTAGCATGAGCTGAAGAAACAAATTTAAAAGGATGTCTTGTTAAAATGCCATCATCTTCTCGCTCACTGAATATGGATCTCGCCGTAACCATGTTCACTCTGCCTGCGAGAAAGATGGCGTGAAGGCGAAGCCTAGCCTTCGTCGTGATCTGTAATAAAGTAAATGTATGAAACTTAAAACGCCAACAATCTAATAAACGACTGACCTGCTCAAGAACAGTGCGGAGCGAAGGGATACTGTGCTCTTGGCCTGAGACGAGCTCAGTGCCGGCGAACGCGCATTCGCACACCTACAGTAGCTTCGTGATTAGTTACCTTTATACAATTCGCAAGCAAACACGTCACCAGAGCAGGCACGATGGCGATATCGGACGGCATCGCCCATGCTGCATGCGGTAAGAACGAGATCTAAAAAAACGCAAATAATAATCAAGACTATGAGGGCAGATGCGTATTCATACCTCTTTGCCCTCGTCGACCAGATATGCCATTCGTGGAGGCTCTTCTGCAAAACATCTCATGGTATACGATATATCACACACTTTGCGCACTGGAGTGCACAAATACCCCCTCACCCTCCCCACTGTACCTGGAGAAGATCGGATGAGCGCAGCGCGGACAGGGCGCTGCTCGTAGATCACGATCGCGCATGTGAGGTCCTGAATAAATACCATGTGAAGTAGCATCGAATCGCTAGCATGTATTTCATCAAAAAAGTAAACCTTGGCAATGTCTTGGGCCAGCGGAGGTTGCTTGACGGTTTCACCCATACGGTAGGTCATTTGCAGGAACCTGAAATGTTCATGGCAATTACAATCTTCATAAAGTATATTTAAGAATCTTAATTAAAAGAGATCATTTAAATGATGAAAGAAAAAATGAGTACCTGTTGTCTTTAGTTTTATTCTTTTCTTTAACGAAGAAAGTAAAAGGCTTGGCGGGGGAGTCCGAGGGTCTCGGAACTATGACCACCTAAAAACAAAAAAAAAAATATATATATAGCAAGGCTGTCATCTCTTTTATAAAAAGAAGCGATGAGACACGGACATCCACACCACTCAGCACAGGGAGTAGGCCGGCCGAGATAGTTTGAGCGTATGCTGGCTGGAAAAGCGATATTCTGGTAGGTGAACTGCTAAATTATCTCACTTTTGTAGGCTCTTGCTTGCCTGGGTTCGCAGCGCTGTTGATCTTCATATTTCCGAAAGGTGCCCGATTCTGGTAGCTGAAAATATGAATGCATATATCAAAATAAAATAAATCGTTCAAATCAAAATAAATCGTTAGATTTTAAACGTATTTTTTTCTACCAAACATTACCGGTTGTTGCTGGGACCAAACCCCCGTCCGCCTCGGCCCACGTTTTCCTTGTTGTCGAAGTTGCGCATGCTATTGAGGTTCACATTCTCAACCTTAACTTCTGGATGACGACTGTGTAAGCGAAAACGAAAAACCTTGAAGACTGCGCCCCCGATTGCATTGAGCGAGCCGTCTTGAATCGCCTCACGCACTTTATCCGCGTCTTCATACGTGTACATAGTTACAAAACTGGATAGTAAATTGAATTTGGACAAGAAAATAGCTAAATAATTAGTAAATTACCGAAAAGAGAGAGAGAGAGAGAAACAATTTTACCCGTAGCGGAATCGTGATCCCTGCTGGATAGGCGGTAGGCGGATTTCATCGACTAGACCGAATTCGCGGAAGGCATGAAACACCTTCCACTGAAAAAAGTGACGCGGAATATACACGGAGCGTTTGTATCTAGACAGGACAGCGAGCCAAGTACGCACGGAAGCGTGTATTCACCTCGTCAAACTCAGCGGGGATGTTCTTGACAGCAAACTGTTTCTCGAGCTGATGCTTCTTCTCGAGCTCAGGATCCACGTTGCGGAGGATGGGAGACGCGCGAGGAGAGTCGATCATTCTGCAGCGTGCTCTAGATAGCACTTTCGTGAAATACACATAGGATCGGCGAAGAGCACAGACAGAACTCAAAAATGGAAATCGATCAATCCAATAAACATTTGGATAAAATGATGATAAATAGCAAAACAATTAACATAATAATGCATTATTTAAATTAGTCGAAATTGCTTCGCGCCTTTTCGATAGGAAGCACATGTACGGTACACGTATCTATTACCTTATCAAGAAATGCATTTATAAATGCTTAATTCGAATAAATTGAAGATTTTAACATTTTAATAATTAAAATGGAGTAATTCATTTATAACGATACATAGAAAAACAAAAATAACAACAACAAGAAATAAAATTAGCTTTTTCGAATACACAACCGCTGTCCCGATAAACGCGCACGGAACGGCGGACTATCTGCACGACTCGCTTTTCGTGTACCGTAAGTCAATCGATTGTTTCCGGGCTTGATCTACCGCGCGCGTGCCAATTCATTCCTTGCCTCTCATTTTTAAAATATTTTTCAAGTCGCACGCGTTGTGTAAATTTTTTATTGGTTTGTTCTGATTTGCATCCGTGCAACCCTTGGGCGCAATTCGCTTCTCATTTCCACTATATGGCTAGCTATTATTTCAGTTATCTACCCAACTCTCGTCCTGTCCTCACGGGACGCCCTAGTGCTTTCCCTCCAATTAACCGAGAAGACCTCTTCCCATCACGACGAACCTTTCTCGTGCAGAGGTTCTTTGATTTTTTGGTTTTGATCTTATTTAAATTGTATGTTTAACGCTGTGTTTCAAGATGGATAACCACTTCGACCGCCGCGAGCGCACAATCTATGTGTGGATGCTTGAACGCAGTGTTACTGATGATCAGCTGTATTCTCTCTTCTCTAAGGTTCTTTGCTTTTTAAAAAACATTGTTCTAATCCGTTAGCTTATCACTTTAATTCGCAGATCGGTCCGATCGAGAAACTCATTTTCAAAGAGTATGCGGACGGCACTCCTCAGCACTGCCTCATCGTCTTCCGCTATGTCGATTCAGTTCTCACTGCGATGAGCACCCTGCAGGGCACTGAGCTCAACGGCAAACCCATCAGTCTCAGACCCCTTCGGTTAGTGAGTGTGCGAAGTGAATGTTTGATATACACCTAATTGTAAGTTATGCAAGTTTTTTTTTGATAGAATCACCTTTGAAGAACCGACATGTCGTTGCCCCTTCTCTCTTTCTCCTTCTCCAACACCCCTTCTCTTCCGCCGTATTTTTGTTGTTGTTTTTAATGCTTTTTTTGTCAAAGTGCTCTTTAGTGAGTGAAAATTCCGCGATTCAATAGCGGTAGATATTAAAAAGGTAGTTCCGTCTTCAACCTGCGCAAATTTCTTTTACCGGGGTGCACGCATCCATTGCATATAACGGTATAAGTCGTCACTCAGTTGCCAGCCTCCGACACCATAGCAATTCTAGTAGATGCCCAATCACGTCAATTCGCATTTCTTATCCTGGATGACTACCCTGATCTGGGCTTCTGCAATTGTGCCGCGTGATCCAGAGGCACTTGCTGCATTTTCAGAACAACACTACTCTTGGCTGTAGATCTCCAAAATCGCGACGCATTCATTTGAAAATCATCGAATTCAACAAGGCGGTAGGCCATTGGTGAGCGGACGCCGGAAGTTGTCGCCGCTTTTCAGCTGAGGAGATGCCTGACATCTGCTCGGAAATAATTTTTGTTAGATAATCGTCCACGCATGTCTTGTAATGAAGAACATATAGTGAATCGACGCACGCGGTGCTGATGCCTCCCTCGACGATGTACCCATCTAAAGAGCGAACGACGACGGTTACTTCATCTGACGGATTCTCCGATGATCACACGGATGATCACTATGGAAAAGTAGTTGGCAAGAAGGTAAATGAGGGTTCGTTTCACCAGGTACTTTCATGCGGCAACATTAAATATTTTATTTATTGATCACTTCATTATACTAACCTATGTCTGGTTTGCTTTCGGGAAATCTGGCTGGCACAGTCCAAATCATGGAAGGGAATTTTATTTTTTTTTATTTTTAAATTTTGACCATTTCTAAGAATGATTCATTTCTTAAAATTAATTTTTTCCCTTGTCCAAGTAATGATCCCTAGAACAACGTAACACTAGTGCTCCTCTTGCGCCGCCTCGCAATGATAATTTAATTGAAACGTGTTCCTGATAATTTAAAACTTCGATAACTTCGTAGCAAGATTCTTGCCTCAATTCAAGAATTCCAATTCAATTATCTCTCTGACCGAGAAATATTGGGATAATTCTGCACTTTCGCAAGATCTTGTCTCGGTCATTTTTCTTACGAAGCCATCCCTAATAATTTTATTGAAATAGGTTCGATCTAACTGGGATGCAGTCTCGTCTACTGGATCGGATTCCTCGTGTGTGTGGAAGGTCGCTGACGAGCTAGAAGCGGCCACTGAAAGACTAACACTCGACGAGAGAAGAAAAGACGCAACTGAATCTAGGTACTTACTTCATGATGGTATCACGTGAGATTGCGATGTACCTCGAATATTCATGTCGCTATTTGCTGCAGATCGTGTGCCTCGTACTCATCGATCTCATCTGGTGCCGGATCACCCTCCCATTCGCTCTCACCGCCTCCACAGAATCAGCACAAGTACCAGACTTATCACTCCACACATGCTGCCATCCACGGAAGCTTGCGCAAACCCTGGCGACCTAGCAGAGGTACTTTAGTTTATAGGTGTATTGTGTACTGCAGTTTGACGTTACATTAGTTCACAATATATACGTATTTTGTGCACTCATTGTCCAAATAAGCCTCTTTATGCATTGGTGGAGTATAAATTATTTTGCAGGACCGATCCCTGCTCCTCTGCTGACCACTGGAGGCTTTACTTCTCGAAATCACCAGCCGCATTCACGCGCACAGGAAGAGTATGGTGGGGGAGGAGCAGGCGATATGTACGAGCCTCGTGCTAGTTCCGTTCGTCACTCGACCGGTTCCATCCCGCCTCCTTCGCTCTTTTCGCAGATCATCTCGCCCTCGCCCGGACACGGTACGCCCATCTTCGATGATAATGAGCAGTGGTTTCATTCAGGCTCTCCATCGCCATACGTCCCAGGTCCCCTTCAATCTTTTTTTGGTAGTGGCGTAGCGCCTTCCCCGCGTCCGCTCTTACGCGAGATGTATAGACCGGCGGGAGGCGCGGGGCGTCACGCTGCGCCCAATGGCGTCTTCAGTCCGACTGCTGCACCCGAGGAGGTGCTGTGGCATCAGCACAACGGAGGCCCCTTTCCCGGAGCAGCCTCGACCCCTCTCAGAAGCCTGCTCTCTTCGGGAGGACAGAATTGTTTCGAAGTGAGTGTGCCGAAAAAATATTAGGGGAGTTGTGTGTTATTTGTTCTTCGATGTTTTCCATCTTTTGGAAAGCGTACCAAACATTTTTTAAAAATTTATTGTATGGAGACTAGGGACCCTTATCCGTGAAAATCACAAATGAGAGCCGGGGAAAGGACTGCGACCGAGTGATAAACATCGTTTGCCGGGAATTCAAATTCACACTATAAAATCATTTGTCTGAACGTTCTGGAATAGTTGGCTGTCCGCCTCTCTAATTTTGTGCTCAAAAGTGAGATTAGGGAAGAAATAACCTGCAGACTAAAAACAAAAAATATCGAATTGGGCAAACATGCTTCAATCTGTCACTGAACTTTTGAAGTTTTACTAATTTTGCCTTTAAAATTAACTCGCGGGCGATTTATGCAGTCCGCCTCTTCAGTTCAACTTGAAACATCATCTACGACTAGTAAGGAGCTTTGATAGGAAAATTATAAAAATCGAATTGGGCAAACCTTGTTAAAAATGGGAGAGGAGTTAACACTATGCCAAAAAGTTCAATGATGTGAAGCTCGGTTATATGAAAAGTGGCGCTATTTTCTGTTGTCAGATATTGAATCTGATGTGCCAGTCACTGTATTCCACTGAGATTCGAAGGTCATAGATACTTTAAACCTTCTATGGACATGGTGCAGATTACGGTAAGGAAGATATAATATAACTACAACTGTTCTAGAGACGATTTCCTCATTATTTTGATCAACTAATGATGTTTAGATTTATTATCACTACACTGAACTATGGAAACCCAAAAAAAAATTGAAAGCAACAATAATTGACAGGCAGAAATATGATGACCCAACGAACCGGTCGCTACACCACGATGGGCGGGGCTTAAAGTTAGCTGCTATTACTCGGTGATAAGAAAGTTTTCTGGAAATCTGGCGACGCTGTCGTGATTTGGCATGATCGATCACCCCACAGTAGAATAATAGTAATTTTAGAAAGAGTTTGAAAATTTCCACCGGTGTACCTATATGGAGACAGGACAATCGATGAGTGATGTATCTAATTACAGTACACCGAGTACTCCGTGCCTCACGCGTACCGCGGAAGCGGTACAGATCATCATTTTCCTGCCGCAACTGCTACGGCGGCTGCAAGCGGGCAAGCAACGAATCAGCCTCCACTCTCACTTGGCGGAATGCTCCCTCCGAACTCGCCGCCGATCGGACAGGTACATTATGTATAAGCGATGAGGTCACCGCAGTGATACAACGTTAAAAATGTTTCTGAATAAATAAGTAAGCGATTTCAATAGATATTACTTTGTTGGTCACCTTTAACCCAATTGAAAATCAGTTCTTATTGCAGTGCGCTCGCTTCTTCGACTTCAGTTCATCCAGTGCAACACTTCCTCGCCTTCGTCCCACTCATTCCTCGCACGGAGTTCTCCCCATCTCCGCTCGTCCCCAGGCCGTCTCTCCTTTCGCTGGTCCTCGCTCCACCTCACGTGCTCCGAGAAGCGCAGCCCCTTTTAGCGTAAACCCGGATTCATGCCACCAACAGCACCCAAATTCGCCCTTTGCTTTGCCCGAATTCCGCTCATTTGGCGGGAGATACTAGAAGCGGCATGCGAACTTGACTCTTTCTGTACAGACAATTGCACGGTTAGGTACTTTTTAGATGCATATTGTATGTTCTAATTTGCGTTTTTGTCATTTTTTTCAAGCTTTAGAGTTTTCTGTTTATTTATACGCATTGCGTTATCATATTTATCAATATGCCTCCTCCCATCGTCTTCATTTCTCCTGTTTCTGTCTGCTAAACTATCTATTCTACCTAAAATTCAACTATCTTAATTTGGCGTGATGATAGTCAATACTCACTTTTTATTGACCCCCATTGATATTGATTTCCCCAACCCTTCCGACCGCCGTTTTACTAATCTATATTCATTTTCTACCATACCCTATACATGATCCAATAGCCTTCGTGTGCACATAGCCGTTCTTGTGTTTCATAGACATCGTTTGTGTTATGTATCGCCTCCGTTGTTTTGTCCCGTTTCTTTTTGATTGTACATCACTTTTTTTCTCATAGATAATTATACTCGATACAGTAGTTTCCCCCCATCTTCGGCAGTTTATTCCATTGTTTTAGATGTATTATCTTGTGCTTATCGATTGATTTATCTGACCTGCAGTTGCTAGCTTTCTTTGTTGTGTACCACATATCCCAACTTTTTTCTTTCTCTTGATAATTATGTATTTACCAACCCTCTCCTAACTTTATGTTATTCCAATGTTCTCTATTTTTTGTGTTCACTCCTTTTCCTTTGGTCAGTTTGACATTCTTGTTATGTGTTTGTTGAAATTTTTTCGAAAATAAAATATTTTTTTAAAAGTCGTTACTAATTGATAGATAGTAGAGTTGGCTATACAAGTTTAACGAGCTCGCAATCCACAGCCTCTATTACGAGCTCGCTACGAATGAGAGAGTCGTGGGGAGCTCCTCTGGTTTCTTCCAACCACTGGTTAACCAGTAAAAGTGGGCGGAGTTTGAGCTAACCACTGGTTGACCAGTACCTCAACCACTGGTTAACCAGTAGTGTTTTGACCACTGGTTGACCAGTATACCAACCACTGGTCAACCAGTATCTCAACCACTGGTTGACCAGTATACCAACCACTGGTCAACCAGTATCTCAACCACTGGTTGACAAGTAGGCCGGACCGGTCAGGCCTACTGGTCAACCGCTGGTCAGGATACTGGTCAACCAGTGGTCAAGAAGGTCTCAAACCCGTCGCGTGTGGAACGCAGCTTGCCTATAAGCCCCCTCTGGTGTGCCAACCCAACTTGGAATCAAGCAAAGTGGCGTTTCCAACTTGGAATCAAGTACAGTACCCCCACCTGGATTTCCCAACTTGGAATCAAGTACGAGAGAGTGCCTGGATTGAGAGACGCAGAGAAGACAGAGTTGTAAAGGATAAGCCGTCGCGTCTAGAGTGCAGCTTCCCTATAAGGTCCCCTCTCGC